>CM033688.1:23364901-23690564 GCA_019514585.1 Dendrobium officinale | reverse complement strand
GGGGTGGGGTGGTTGGGGGTTGTTTGGTTTGTGTTTGTTTTTGTGTTTTTTTTTATGGGGTTTGGTGGTTTTGGTGTTTTGGTGTTTGGGGGTTGTTAGGTGAGGTTTGGTTTTGGGTTGTGTTGGGTGGGTGAGAAGTTTGTTGTTGTGGGTTGTTTGTGTAGTGGGAGGTTTTTGTGGGTTGTGGTGAGGTGGAGGAATAGATGGTAGATTTGGTTGGTGAGATGAATGGGTAGGGGGAAAGAGTTTTGTGGGTATAGGAATTATTAATTTTGGTTTGGTGAGGTGGTGATTGATGTTTTTTTCTACAGAGGAATTTAGACGTTTTTTGATGAATTGATAATGATTTGTTCTGGTCTTTTGAAAATTTTCTGTTAGTTTGAAATGGTGATTTACGTCCAGTAGGACGTTGTCCTTTCGGAAAATGGTTGTCCAGATGAAATAAAATAGGATCAGAGTCCAGATGATGGTCGACTTATACGTTTTTCGTCTAAACGTAATATAATGGTTCAGTAGGTCCAAACAGGATTAAATTCTTGGTGTTTCGTCAGAGGTTGTTAGTAACTGTTTGTACCGACGAACTATAGTTGGTAGTATGTCTTGAGTGACGAATTTAGTTTTTCGTACACATATACAAATACGGGTCGTTTCAAATCATTTAAGTAAAATCATCCAAGACGATCCACGATCGATCGTATGAGATCGTAACGGGACGATCCACTATGTTACAGAATTGAAAACTTGCAAGTTTTTGGGCGGTTTTTCTTGTCTTTTTTGTATAAATAGTCCAAATTAGACTGCCACCCAATCTTTTTGTCATTTGATCTTCGTGCCTCTTGAGAGAATAGCCAAGGAGAGAGTGGAAGAGTGCATTCAAATGAGGATTCCTACCACTGGAGCGTGAAGGCTTCACTTGGGAGTTTCAAAGGTAAGAATCTCTACTTTGTGAATTTGGGATTACTTCACTCTTTTTTCCTTCCTCCTTCTAGATTCTTGTGAGAAGATCTGTCAAGGAGATCCGTTCTCGATGACACTTAGAGAGTGTGAACAGACGAAGGTTTGGTGTGCCATACACTGGGAGAGTGTGAATAGCCGAAGACTTCTCTGCCTACACTTGGAGAGTTGTATGAATAGCCCGAAGGGTTCGCATGCCCTACACTTGGAGAGATTGTGAATAGCCAAAGGGTTCTCTGCCCACACTAGGAAGAGTGTGTAAAAGGATGACGGTTTCTCCTGCCAACACTGGGGATTGTGTAAAAGGACGACGATTCTCAGCCAATACTGGGGATTATGATAAAAAGATATGACGTTTCTCTGCCGCACCGGGAGTGGTGAAAAGAGTGTGTTATAAAGGCTTCTCCTCCTTGCTGTGGGTGCAAAAGGAGAGTCACTATTGGTATTAGTGCAATACTCAGAGGGTGCCTCTGGGGAGTGGATGTAGGTCTGGTTTTAGACCGAATCACTATAAATCTGGTGTCATTTACTTTACTATTTTTACATTTCCGCATTTTAATTTTAATCTTAAAAACTCTGTGGTTGAAAAACTTTTTCTACAAAAACTTAAAAGAAACATTTTCATTTCGGTTCAACATAATTTTAAAAAGAGGGTTTAAATTTTTTTTTTAAACTACCAATTCACCCCCCTCTTGGTACCTTGGGACATTAACTTAGGCTTAACAACCTAATTACTAGACTCAACACCAAAGACCAAAAAGGGAGAAAGAACTTCCCAAATATATCCAGAAAGAAAAGAACCTGAGAAATGAAAAAAAAAAAAAAAATAACTGAAAATGAAACAAACATAAAATGAAACAAAAAGGAGGCAGACACTAATGGAAAAAAAAACCACTCAAACATAAGGCATTCTAGCGACATCCAAGAGCACACTGCCTATAAAGAAACTGAGGGATTTTAACCAGAACAAAAATATATTGGGGTTAATACTGTAAGACTTGTTATTTGCAAGCCACGCCATAGGAGTATTACAAACCTTTCATATGAAAGAAATTCTGAAGACAAATTTTTCAACCAATACTTTGATGTTGTGAAAATTATAATAATAGTTTAAATTCACACTTGTGTTCATTTTGATGGTATCCACAACAACCACACTGTCAACCTCTATCCACACAAGTGAAAATTTAAAGCACTACATCAATATTCAGAAAAGATAGACCAAATCCCAAGATAAGTCTACCATTATTATCCCTTATCTGCCCACCAATCCCACAATGGTTATCAATCATAATAGAATGAATATTGATCTTAACTTTCCCCATAATAGTTTTATGCCAAACATCATACTTAAGATGTTTATTGATAAAAAGAATTACAAATGGAAATGTTAAAAAAAAAGAAAGCCAATGTTTTTTATTACAGAAAAGTTTAGGCAAAAGGATCCTAGCAACAACAGATGATGGATTTTAAAAGTGAACGATGCAATAATTCTTTTGTAGTACATCTTAGTCCCAACATGCTTGTAATTATTCCTTTCATCCCAAAGCAGCGAAATAATAGTTAAAGGGATGAGTAACATCCAACAAAATTTTTAGAAAGAAAAATGATATTTAAAAAAGATAAAAATATTGGTAGCATGTAAGTCAATGCATGTAAATGTTTAAAGTATTCTATGAAGAGATCCAAACCTTGACAGCCAGAGGACCTTGAATGAAGACAAGATTAATAATTTCAAGACTATAGAAACATTGGCAATTATAAGTTAAATTAATACCTTGCTTTGGAATCAAACATCAACCAGAAAGAATCCCTTCAAAATTCTCCAAGCTAATAAGGAATAATTGAGAGGAATATACCGTGCTAGGTGTTAGCAAAAATAAAAATGGGTTGACTGATTTTTCTTAATCAATGCCACACCTTACTCAAACTAAAATAACTATTATTGGACTACTTGAACAAAATTTAATCTGTACTATCTATATTGATTTGAATATCACAAATGATATCAACCAAACTTTTAGGGATAACCTGAAGAGGAAGATCCTTGACCCAACTACCATGGACAATAAAATTTGAGAATTTCAATGGGGTGGTAGAAGAAGAGCTAAAGAAGGAACCAACACACCCCACATATAACGACTAATCCTACCAAAATAATGAATTACCTCCTTGAATTCCCTATTGAATAGTAGGTTCTGCCACCCATTTAATATTACAAAGCCTTTTCCAATAGGAGGATTGACCTTGCTGTTACAAATTCAGGTCCATGAACTATGTTTTGATGAGTGGCAAACACTTTTACTTGTCTTGGACAGTGTTTTACTACTGACTTTTCAGGAATCAATGTTCGTACGAAAAAACGGAGCTAGCTCAAGAATGGGTAGATTAGGGTTGAGTCAGTCTGTAATTCTATTTTTTCCTTCTTGAGTCAATTGTAATCTTTGGTGTGACTGATGCAAAGTAACCCTACACACACACACTTGAGAGACTTAGAATTTCTATTTTTACTCATATCGGCCAGGACGATATTTACATTGTCCTGGACGATCGGGGCTTAAAATAGAAAATCTAATCAGGGGTTCTTAAATAAGGCAGCCGTCATTAGCCAATCAGCCTGGACGATACTGTAATAGCCAGGATGATAGGCTCAAAACAAAAAGAAATTACCGCCATAAATAATTAAGGTATTCTGTTTTTTTGATAATCGGCCAGGACGATCTTGGATCGGCCTGGACGATATTCACAATTATGCCTTAATTGATCAGACAATCAAGAAAAGTAATTAAGGATGATTGATACGATCACATCGTCCTGGATGATCGCAAGATTGGCCAGGACGATCTAGTTTAAAAAAAAACCTTAGTTACTCATGGACGATCTGAATCGGACAGCTTGATATCATGGTGATTCTCAAGATGATTCTCCTCTTAATTGAACTGATAGGCCGGGACGATCGTAAGGTCGTCCTGGACGATCAAGCCAATTTTTTTAATCGTCCAGTTTGCATTTAGGGCGTTGCTCTGGCCAATCTTCTGAGATTTGTACTGATCAGTCAGGACGATTGTCATATCGTACTGGACGATATAGTCGGCAACTTGCAATTAATGAGCTCCTTTGAAGCTCTTCTATTTAAGAGCATTAGTTCAACATTTTTTAACATCCTTGGCTGCTGTCTTGACCTGAGAAAAACCTAAGGAGAGAGAGAGAGAGAGAGAGAGAGAGAGGATCTTGTGAGGGGGAGCTTGTGAGGGGATTCACAAGGGGTTGCTCCAAGCATTGTTCCACTTCTTCTTCCCTAGAGTCTCTTGTCCTTGGAAGGGTTGGGAGAGGTAAGTTTCAGCAAGTGATCGAGGTTTCTCTGACTGCTTCAGGAGGAAGAAAAAAGAGGAAGGTTTTCTGCCTTGCCGGGTGTGGCAAAAAGAGGTGTTTGTAAAGGCTTCTCCGCCTAGCTGTCGTGGGCTAAAGGAGAGTCACGATTTGTAGTGCAATACTCAGAGGGCACCTCCAGTGAGTGGACGTAGGTCGAGTTGACCGAAACCACTATAAATCCTTGTGTTCTTATTTTTTACTGCTTCCACATTTATTTTTTCTTCCGCACTTATTTTTGTGGTGTTTGCCTGTTGGTTTTTGAAATTTATTGAGCTTTGCTTTAAAGTTTTTAAATACACCAATTCACCCCCCCCCCTCTTGGTTTAGCCTCGGGCCAGTTCTATAGAGCTTTAACATCCCTAACAAACTTTCAAGTGGTATCAGAGCGGGATTCATAAAAACTGAGTTTGAAAAACTTTTTGAATTTGATCCATGGCTTACTTAAAAAATCATAACACTGCTGAAGGATATTCTATTACACGACCTCCCTTATTTGATAACCTACCTTTTGATTTTTGAAAAACCCGTATGACAACGTTTTTATAATCTACTGATTATCGCATGTGGATGCTTATTAAAAAAAGGGTATTCTCCATCTTCTCTCGTGAACTTAACGAAATTAAAATAGAAGTTGCTTTTTACTGAATGAACTTTTGATGAAAGAGATTTAGCTCAATTGAATGCAAAATGTTTGAACTGCTTTTTCTGTGCTTTAAAATCAGAAGACTACATGCGTGTTTCCAGTTGCAAAACTGGTAAATATATTTGGGATAAATTGTGTATCACTTATGAAGGCACTAATGAAGTTAAACAATCCAGTTTGAATATTCTTTTGCATGACTATGAATTTTTTTTCATATGAAACATTCTAAATCAATTTCTGATATGTATACACGGTTTCACCTCAGATTGTTACTTCATTGCATCCTTTAGGAAGAGAACTTTCAAATTATGAAAAAGTGAACAAGATTTTAAGATGCTTGCCTCCGTCGTTTGATGCTAAAATCACTGCTATAACTGAATCTAAGGATTTAAAAACTTATTCGATTGACAACTTACTTGGCTCACTCATTGCTTACGAGCAAGGGGTGAGTCAAAGAAATCTTGATGCAGGTGGTGAGAAAAGAAAGAAGAAAATGGTGGCACTGAAGACGCACAAATTGGATTCTGACTCTTCCGGGTCTGAAAGCGAGGAATTTTGCCTTTATCACGAGGCAATTCAAAAGCTTTCTAAGGAAGAAGCAAAAGCATCATCAAAACTGGAGAAAAGGGAAGGATAACAAATATTCAAAAGGGATCTTCTTATGTTGTCTGTTATGAATGCAGGAAGCCTGGACATGTGAGAGCTGATTGTCCTACACTTGAAGATCATTCAAGCAAAGAAAAGGGTGAGGAGAAACCTAAGTTAAGGAAGGATAAGAAGAGAGTCCAAAAGGCATTTTGTGCAGATTCTGTATCGGATTCATCAGAGACAGAACCAGAAGAAGAAACAACAAACTTGTGCTTAATGGGAGAAGATCATCTTGATCAAAGTGATGAAGAAGACGTATGTAAACCAATTTATGATCAATTATTTGAAATTTGTGAGAAAATTCATGCATCATACAAAAAACTTAAAAAGACTCATGCTAGCTTAAAGTTGGAACTTTCAAATTTACAAAAGGAATATGAAATTATTCTCAAAGATCATTCAACAATTGATTCAAATCACATGGCTCTACTTGATGAATTTGATGATTTAAACAAAAAGCATTCGAAATTAATTAATGAGCATGATGCATTAAAAGTTTAACACACCTCACTCAAATCTGATTTGAAGAATTCTAAAGAAATAGAGCGCAACTTGAGGATTGATAATAATGCTTTGGAAGATACTAACTTAAAGCTTAAAGATGAATTGGACTCAATTAAGAGAAATTGGATGACAACCACTTTTGATCTAAAGCCAAAACCTAGGAAGAGGCGTTATAACACTAATCATTTAAGAAATCATTTTCCTGGAGTTAGATATTTTTCATGTGGCTTGCTAGGACACATTTCACACACTTGCACTATTCACCGTAGTACACATTGGGTGTGGAGACCAAAATTGCATGATTCACAACATAGCACACATGCATTACACTCTACTTTTTATGAGAATGGACCCAAACCTATTTGGGTTCCTAAGTCTGACAGCTGTTGATTCTTGCAGGATTGCTCTCACCAAAGATCTCGTGAGAAGCATATGATACTTGGACAAACAGAGGCTCGCAACTCATAACTGCTTAAACTTGCTGCTTATTAAATTCTTGAATTGCATTTTGATTATTGCTATGTTTTATTTTGTGATAGTTTTTGTTTTAGTTGTTCTAGTCGATTTTACTTTTATTTTCTTTATGATGATTTTTCCTTGTTATTAAACTTTGAAGATTTATGGCTAATGATTAGCATTTCTAAACCGGTAAAGGGAAAAGCACCGTTTATGGTTTCCCTCCCTCTAACCTCTTTTGGTGATATAGTTTTTCTTTTCTAAAACAAAACTCTATCTCATTTTAACAAATGATTTTTGAAATTTAAGATCTTTTTTCTTGCTACAATAGTCTATCTTATATATATGATCAAAAGTTCTTATATATCTTTCAAGTTAATTGAAATCTTGTCATTGCACTTATCATATGATTGATTTGATTTTCTTTTGTGGCTTGTTCTTCTCTATGTTAGAAAGAGAGATCATCTTCTCTAATATCTAGAAGAAGTAATCACAATAAAGAACCTATTTTTAAGGGTTTGTTAAAGAGTTTCTTAGCTTGAAAAAATAAAAAAAAATGGCCAATGACGTCAAATTGAAAAGAAAAGTATATACACGAAAGTGTATCAAAAATCAAAAGATGCTCAAAGAGCTAATCAAAGTGTCAAGAGGCATAAAATGAGCCCACTAAATGCAAGCTATCCTCTCTTTTCAAAACTTTTAAAAACTTAGAAGGACTCATGGGTTATTTGATATTTTCAAAGGCTTGATTTTAAATTCCATGATAGAGACAAATTACTTTGGTATACTATTTTATAAGATATTTTATTTGTAATCAAGTTTCGAACGGATCTTTTTTTTATCCAATTTATTCTGAGTTAGACATCTTATTTTCAAAAGACAATTTTTATACTGAAAGAAGTCCGAGCTAGGGTAAACAGGATCGGATTTTATGCCGTTTTCAGATTGTGACATTGTTTAACTCATTAATCTTTCAAATCTTTAAAAATTTATATATTTGGGAATTTTGTCATATGCTTTCTTTACTAAAAAAAAATAAAAAAGGGGGTGTCTTGTAGTTTGCTTTAGTTCTTAATTCCCTCCCTTTTTGAGATGTCAAAAGGGGGAGTAGGTTTATGATGTTTCTTGCACTTTCAATTCCGTGTGTTACACTGTTTTTTTTTTAAATATTTGTCGTAGTATTTTTTCCATCATCAATAAGGGGGAGATTGTTGCAAATTGAGGTCCATGAACTATTTTTGATGATTGGCAAACACTCTTACTTGTCTTGGACTGCCTTTTACTATTGACTTTTCAGGAATCAAAGTTTCGGCGAAAAAATGGAGCCAGCTCAAGAATGGGTACATTAGGGTTGAGTCAGTCAGTAATTCTATTTTTTCCTTCTTGAGTCAATTTTAATCTTTGGTGTGACTAATGCAAAGTAACCCTACACACACACACTTGAGAGACTTAGAATTTCTATTTTTACTCATAGCGGCCAGAAACAGAAAGAAATTGCCGCCATAAACAATTAAGGTATTATGTATTTTTGGTAATCGGCCAAGACGATCTTGGATCGGCCTGGACGATATTCACAATTATGCCTTAATTGATCAGACAATCAAGGAAGTAATTAAGGATGATTGATACGATCACATCGTCCTGGATGATCGCAGGATCGACCAGGACGATCTAGTTAAAAAAACCTTAGTTACTCCTGGACGATCTGGATCAGACAGCTTGAATTCAGGGCGATTCTCAGGATGATTCTCCTCTGATTTGAACTGATCAGCCGGGACAATCGTAAGGTCGTCCTGGACGATCAAGCTAATTTTTCAATCATCCAGTTTGCATTCAGGGCGATGCTCTGGCCAATCTTCTGAGATTTATACTGATCGGCCAGGACGATTTCAATATCGTCCTGGACGATATAGTTGAAAACTTGCAATTAATGAGCTCCTTTGAACCTCTTCTATTTAAGAGCTTTAGTTCAACGTTTTTGAACATCCGTGGCTGTTGTCTTGATCTGAGAAAATCTAAAGGAGAGAGAGAGAGAGAGAGGGAGACAGAGAGAGAGGATCATTTGAGGGGGAGCTTGTGAGGGGATTCACAAGGGGTTCCTCCAAGCATTATTCCACTTCTTCTTCCCTAGAGTCTCTTGTCCTTAGAAGGGTTGGGAGAGATAAGTTTCAGCAAGTGATCGAGGTTTTCTGCTTGCTTCAGAAGGAAGCAAAAGGAGGAAGGTTCTCTGCCTTGTTGGGTGTGGCAAAAAGAGGTGTTTGTAAAGGCTTCTCCGCCTAGCTGTGGGGGCTAAAGGAGAGTCACGATTGTAGTGCAATACTTGGAGGGCGCCTCCGGGGAGTGGACGTAGGTCGAGTTGATCGAACCACTATAAATCTTTGTGTTCATGTTTTTGCTGCTTGCGTATTTATTTTCTTTCGCACTTATTTTTGTGGTGTTTTGGTTTGTGAAATTTGTTGAGCTTCTCTTAAAGCTTTTAAATACCAATTCACCCCCCACTCTTGGTTAGCCTGGGCCAGTTCTATAGGGCTTAACATCCCTAACGAACTTTCAATTGCTTAAAAAAAGAGAGAGTAGGATGAACATTTCTTATATATATTTCTGATTCATGTCACCGCTTTGTTGTTTTGGTAATGAAACATTTATTTATTTCTTATTATGTAATTTATTTTATATTTATTATTGAGTATAGATATTAAAGATGGCAATGTGATCTTTAGACAGACATGATTTCCTCTTAGTCGTGAGAAGAAAGGTCTTCAAAAAGAATAGTCTCCCAATAAATGAGGCGGAGTTCGTCAAAAGAAGAGATTTGGTCGTTGACACGTTTTGCATCGCCGATGCATCGTCGTTGTCATCTAATGTTGATGATTTGACCAACAAAAGTTATATATGATGCACAATGAGATCGAAAAAAGTTGGAGTTTTTCTTCTAAGATTTATTCTTTTGGGGGTACTTTGTGGTCGCCTCTTTAGCTTTTTTGTATGGTTTCATTAGATTTTAAATAAATAATGATCAATGTTAACTGTTAATCAGTAAGGCCTTTACATTTGTTTAGCTATAAATTTGGAATTATTTTAATAAGGTCTTCCCTTATTGAAATAAAAAATGTAATTTTTTAAATAACTTTCCTCAGCAATTTCAATAACATTTAAATGAAAGTTACCCTGGGAATTCACTTCTTGCCCATCAATTTCCTCCCCAGCATCCCAATTATTTGATGAGTCACAATTTTCATAACCAAACCACACTTTATCAATAAATTTTTTTATAATGTCAAGCTTGACCAACGCATGCGCAATAGAGAGACGGGAGCCAACAGAGGTTGCATGATCAACTTTAAGTGAAAGACCAAACAAGGAACCCAATCGGGAAGAATAAATGGGGAGAACAAGTAAGGCCGCAAGTTAGGCAACGAAATCCAACTAAGTTTAACTTGGGACTCCACTCCAATAACTAAAAGAGGAGATCATTTGGTCAATTTCATATAACATTTGTAAATAAGTAGGATCTATGAAAGAAAATTCTTGTATAGTTTAGGTCATTCACCAACTTAATCAACACATGCGAAGAATTCAACAAAGTTATAGAAAAATCGCCATCAAGCTTGAGATTGAAGGAGAACTTCTGAATATAGTCAATTCTCGGCCTAGGAGAAGGAAAAAAATCAACCAACGCGAATTGCATGGCAGCTACAAGCGCAAGAACCTCTTCCTCCTAAATTCAAAGGGAATGTAAGACACGAAAGGTAGTAGGCTTTAGCCTAGGAAAACACGCATCAGTGGAAATACGAAAGAGGACGCGCATCAACAAAAGTGCGAGATTTGATCGACCCATATAAAAATCTAGGATCAACCAGACTATTCACTGCCATTCCGGCCCTAGTGGCTGGAGGTGAACGAACCAAAAAAGAAAAATGAAAAAAAACCACAAAAAAACTAGAAGGAAGAGGCGAAGAACCTTCCGTGAGGAGGCCAAAGTTGTAGAGAGAGCTAGGGAAAAACCCAAAAGCCAACTTAACTTGATGTCCAATTGCCCTTATTAATGCTTCCAAAAAGGTTTATGATTTATTTGAGGCAATTATAGCTTTTTGTGAAAGTGGTTGTAGAGCTATTAAGACAAAATTATATAAATATATTTTTAATGAATGTGGGCATTCTAAATATTTCATCTTTAAAAGCAATCGAGCAATAATTTTCTTTCAATTGTTATGAACTAATAGGTTTGGTTGTAAAAACCACTTTCAATCACAATTTTTTTTAAAATAATATCAAAAAATATAATAGCTAAACAATAGTCTGGCAACGATCTTTTTTTTTTTTGTGTGTGAGAGGTTTATGTCAATTAAGTCATACTCATGCATATCAAATATGTAAGATTTGAACCCAAACCTTTTTTTAATTAATACCCAGGGTTCTCAACTAACAAAACTAAGATGAGCTACATCCGTTCTAAAAATTAAGATAATTATAAAAACTATCCCAATATATTCTCAGTTCCACTATAAAAGATATGATTCATTTTATTTCTTTATTTTGACTCTTCTTAATTATATATATATATATATATATATATATATATATATATATATATATATATATATATATATATATATATATATATATATGTTAATCTCATCCAGAATAATGCATTTTCATTCAGTGTGATGCTATTTTGAAGCTCAAGTTATTGTACGAGGAATCATGTGATTTTTTTAGTTTTTATAATAGCACGATATTATGATCATTTTTTAAAAATATATAAAAAATAATAATTAAAATGGCTTTAACTTTTGAAATATAATCAATGAGAGCAACTGAATTGAGAAAAATAAGGAGATACAGATGGGGGCATTGGACTGATTCGGGCAACGAAAATAATGAAATGAGGAGATCCATCGGGATAGTAAGGCTTAGGTGTCCTAATTAACATAATTTTTTCGTCCTAACAAATAGCTGAGGAGTAGAGAGATTAATTATAAATAGGCAGATTGATTAGAGCTTTTGCTTCTCCTACCAAATACCTTCAATCGCCTTAATTAATTCTTTTTTTTCAGTTCCCGGGCAGGCTTCTTCTTCGTCTTCTTCTTCCTCCGCCCACTACTTTGCTATCTACTAAGTGAGCTTAAGAGATAGTAATGGCTGAAGGTTATTCCACTTTGACTCCGAATGCATACCTCCGCTCAATTAATATTATTTACAATTTATATTTTTCTAAATACGATTCATTGGTGCATGGTTGTTTACTTTTATTAAATAACTTTAATGAATGTTAATTGTTGGCTGCAGGGTGTGCGTTGATAATGAAGCATACGACGATTCAACTCTTCTCAGGGTATTCTCTTTTTCCACTTTTAATTTAATTTTAATGCATTTCAAACAAATTATGTCTTTTTGTTTGGATTAAGCTTGAAATATTTAAGTAATTAATATGACAAAAACAAAACCGACTTATAAATGCAGGTGGAAGATGAGAAATGGGCATGGCATTCTCTTACAAAAAGTTCAGGCCTTTATCTTGACCTCATCATCTCCAAAGCCACCATTTCAGCCGATAGTGGTTGGTTCATGAATGTTTTCCATGTCACCGATCACCATGGCCACAAGCTTAGAGACCCTAGCTTCATACGCTACATGCAACGGTCTCTTGATGGAGACCAAGAAGGAAATGGATCTTACGACGTCACCCAACTAAAAATCTTCCGCGACAACAAAGTCAATGTTGAACACTTCACCTTTGATTGTATCGCCCTCGAAATAAGCTCTGTTAGTAGCCCCAACATTTTATCTGAGGTAATTGCAGTACTTTTTGAGCTCTTTTGCATGGTGGATAAGGGTGAAGAGTGGACCCACAACGGTTGCGCCGTTGGCATCCCCAATCGCTTGATATGTGACCATATAGCACCCCCAAAAGAGAAAATCATAGAATATTACTTCCATCTTTTGTGATCTAGAGATATGGTGTTTCATTCATAATCATTCTTCTTTCCAAAGAAGCTTCCATCCCCAATCTCCTTATGCGTCGCCTCCAGCTTGGCGATGGAATTGTTATGATGCATAAGGAGAGTGCATATGGAATCTTCTTCGAAAAGAAGAATGATTGTGAATGCAACACCATATTTCCAGCTCACAAAAGATGGAGTTAATATTATATTATTTGCTCTTTTGGCGGTGTTATATAGTCTTATATCAAGCGATTGTTCAGCATATTTCCACGGTTTCATTAGATTTTAGATAAACGAGGATCAATGTCAACTCTTAATTTACCTTTAAATTTAGATTTTTCAATTTTTCATTACTTAATTAAATGTGTTTCATTCTTAAATTAAATTTCTCATTGGTTGTTTTATTTCATTAGGCTCCAATTCTTTTTTCTAATGGACGTATCATTATTAGTCGGCATAAATATTTCTAAATTTTTCTTTAAATTAAGTGAAGATTATCTTTTATTGTTTCGTTGAGAAAAAATTATTATTATTGTCATCTGGGAAAAAAACGTATGGGTTTAAACAAAGATTTGATAGCAA
The DNA here is from genome assembly GCA_019514585.1 of Dendrobium officinale. NCBI lineage: Eukaryota > Viridiplantae > Streptophyta > Magnoliopsida > Asparagales > Orchidaceae > Dendrobium > Dendrobium officinale. The sequence continues at coordinate 23,677,460 of CM033688.1, read as the reverse complement.
TTGAATATATGATAATAGAAATATTTCCTTAAACAATAAGAACATAATAAATTCAACATCCGTAAACTATTATATTTATAAAAGGGCAAATTTTCAATCTAAGCATCATTTAGGAAGTTAATTAAAAAGATAAGCATAATTAAAAAAAATTTTAAAGTAGGCATAATCGTCGTTACATTCGGCAATTTAAGCTCGACGAAAAGTCGCCTATTGTATAGACGACTTCTAAGTCGCCCAATCAACAGGTGACTTATGTAATTTATTTTAAAAAAAAATAAATTTGTTTATCGCATAATAATTGTTGCATTGAGTATATATATATATATATATTATATATATATATATATATATATATATATATATATATATAAGATTTTATTTATGAAGAATTCTATAATTTGAAGTAGAAATTTTGTCTCGTAATTTTGATTTTAATCAAAATGTCTTATCTAATGAAATTATTTATGTGTGATTGTATTGTTAAATTCAATGAAATTGTAGTTATATGTTGAAAGAGTACTTTGCCTTACTAGTTAATTTCATCAAATTTCAAATAAATTTAATTTGATTTATTTTAATTATTGAAGTGTGTAGTATGTTAGCTGAAAGAAAGATAAGCAAAGTCATAGTCATTAATCACCAAATGCAATATCAGTAGAAGTCTACATAATACATAATCAAAACATATCATAAACTAACGTCTCCTACGTCCTCTATGGGGTAAAGCATCACTGCCTGGTGTGTAATGCTGTGGTCGACGTACAAGCCTGTCACGTAACACATGTTGCTCAAACCTCAAAGACGCCCTCCTGCTCTGCCTCAAACTGTGCCTGCTAGAGTACTGTCTGGAACATGCTCATGTGGGTACCAGCCTGGTGTAGTCTGCTAAGTCGGCTGAGTAAAGAAAGGCTGAGAAGGTCCCAAATCTTGATACGATGATGGTCCTGCATCAGTAGATTGAGGCTCACCTATCACTGGACTGAAGGACTCGTATGGATACGCTTTATATCCATGCTCAGAGTATAGGTAATCAGGGATATGAACCTTTCTACGCAAATCCACTGCCATCTCAGCAATTCTCTTAATAACACTATCGTCATTGCTGTAGTCATTTGAACCAACCAAAGGTAAACACTGCCCTCTCTGTCTCTACGAAGAAATTACGCTGAGTAAAAAGAAAATAAATAAAAACTTCAATAATGTTATAATTATTAAGAAATGAAGTATATATAACACATTGATATTACGTACCAAATATCGCTCTGAAGGTGCTCTGGGGTAGTATGTAGTCAGTGGTGTTGTTGGTGGCTTCAACATGTATAATGTCTCCCAGGACCTGAACCACTGTAAGTACTCGTGAATGAAGTGTCCACTATCAGGTCCCGCAGCAGTAATTCCTTCAATGATATATGCTTCAACATGTATAAATTCATCATCTGTGATGCTAAAAACATTATTACCATCCTTAGCAACATCCGCATTCCATTGATGTGTAGACTTAGGAATCTCAGCATATTCATTATTTGATGTCATGCCCTCTTATATATTTGCAGTCCTTGTACAGTAATCACGAATAATATCATTCGTATTTGGCTGAACACCTACATTAGTTGTAGTAAAATCATGGAGTTTGTGTGGATCTAAATTTATACTTATATAATATTAGATAATATTGAATAGAATTCTACTTTAGAAAAACCAAAATCTCCTTTAAAATTAACATACCCGACATATGTAACTGGGATTGTCAAGGCCATCCCCGCAGCATCATGCATCTCATGTACATGATCTACTACGACTGAATCACGAACTTTACTCGATAGGTCTTTATCCAAATTAATATCATTCTGAATTTCCTCAACCTCCACATATAGTATCAAAATTTCAGACGCAGCTAAGGATAAAGCAAATCCACAACCTTCATCATCCTCAAGTTTCGAGGCCATGAATTGGTTGCCCACTGGAAAACGACAGACAATGGTCACTGTGAACTTTGAGGGATCAAACTTTAGGGCCCTCAGAACTCGATCCTTCAACTGCTTCAAATTCGAGTTGAATGGAACTTGTAGGGGCTGACACTGACCACCAATATATGTTGGCAAAAAATTTGCATCTAATGATAACTCTCCATCATATAACAACATAAAGGATGGTGGTCTTGCACTCATTTTAAAAACCTACATTGAAATTTGAAAGAATATATTTATTTCAAACCATAAACGTGATCTTCGTAACATTTCATAAGATGTTCCAATGGAAACTTACAATTATCATAAAATTTTATATATATATATATATATATATATATATATATATATATATATATATATATATATATATATATATATATATATATATATATATATATATATATATATATATATATATATATAAAGTTAAATATAATTTAAACTAAAATGTTATCAATTCAAAAGATTAATGTTAAATATATATGTTATAAATTGTCAAATTAATAATAATAAGTTAACACAAAGTTTATATTTATTTCCAATTTTTTTATATTTACTACTACAAAAAAAAATTGATATCTACATAAATAAATATTTACTATTAATTATTCCTGAAAGTTTTTTTTTTAAGGTATGTATAATACAAGTATAATTTTGTTAATTATCCTACAATTACAAGCAAGATCACAAACACACGAGTAACCAACATATATGGCCAAATCGGGTAAATCTTAAGTGCACTAGCGACAAGTATATGTATCTATTACTTCCTAAATTACTCCTTAAGTGAAAATTTAAAAATTATAGCTCATCACCTAAAATCACCTCATTCTACACTTTTACAAGGTGCATTTTCTTTTTTCTTTTTCCTTATTTTACCTTCTATTACCAAAAGGAATAAAAAAATATAAGATTTAAACAAAAAAATACACTAAAACATACATAAAATGGCTAAATCCGGCGGTGAGCAGTGTCCTTGCGACGATATCGGCGAGGGCAAACAGATCGGGCAAGGGGAGAAGGGCTTCGGCCTTTCTTTTTAAAGAGGGCAAAGTCGCCTATCTAACGGGCGACTTAGGTTAAATGTAAGTCGCCCATTAGACGGGCGATTATGCCTAGTTTTAAATTTTTATAAAATAATGCTTAATCCCGTAATTAAGGATTTAATCATGCTTAGTCTTAAAAATTTCCCTTTATAAAAAAAACATTTCTTTATTTTTCATAATTTTTTTTTTCAAATATAATTAGTAAAATTATAGACATGCATTATTCATTTATTACTGGTATATTTCAAAGGAGAAAATTCATTTAAAAAAATAAATTTAAATTCTGTGTCATAGTCTTCTTTTTCCTTCAATGACCATTTTATAAAATTTCTACATCAGTTTTGTTGTATTGCAATAAAATGAGTTTCTCAAGAAAATGAATTTAAGATAATTGTGCAATTTATTTCACTAATAATATACTTCAAATTGGTATGAAGTAAAGTAAATGCAATGTAAACTAAAAGAATGTTATGGCTGGGGTGATTGGCAGTTGGTAGTTGGCGGGGGTGGTTGGTTGCTTGCGGCGGCGTGGCAGACAATTGTGACCATTGATAGGGGTTGGTTCACGGTGATCGGCGGCTAGTGGCAGAAGCAGAGAGGGCGCCTTCTGGGGGACAATGGTGATCTGTCGGAGGTAACGGTTGGCTATGGTGGCAGTCGACAATGGTGGTAGCGAGGGCTAACAATGCTGATCGTCGGTAGGGGATCGTCGTCCAACGGTGGTGGCTATAAATGTAAATCCATCAAGAAATCCTTAGTTATAAAATAGTGTGATTACAATGTTGCACTATATATGAGGTGTGTGCATCACTCGACCAAGCATAGGAATAGGCATAAGGCTTAAGTTTTTTACCTAACCATGATGGATGTGCTAGCTTACTTTTGATCAAAAGCTTTCTCCTTAGCTCTAACTAGCTATAGTGAGCTAAGATGATCTGCGTGCCGAAGGATATCATATTAGGTGTTTATTCCTTTTTCATGAAATCAACTAGCTAAGGCATAAGTCATCACGGAATGAGGCTTAGGGAGATTGGTGGGCGAGCACGGTTGGGAACCCCCCATCCCGGGATCAAATCCCCTCTACTATGCCCTCGCCTCTTTAATGGGGTAATGCATGTGTGGGCCCGATGCTGTGGGGTCATCGCTAGCTTCCACCGAGGGAATAATTAAGCCGTTAAGCACTCCCTTTGTAGTTACAACGGGTGGATGCCCTATTAAAAAAAAAAAAAAGGCCTAAGTCATCTATCCTTTTAAATGGAGGTGGTTGGGAGTTCATGGCAAGTATAAGAAGAGTTTAGAAGTGTAGCAACTCTTGAAATTGCATTAATGTTATTTCAACTTGTATAAGAGCTTAAGAAACATTAAAGGGATTAGTGTGTATTAAAATTTATTAGGAAATAACAAAAAATTTGCCCATCTTTCCAAAATAACCATATTTTTGAAAGTAAAGTCCTTTTTTGTTAAAAAAACATAAGAACAAGAACTTCTGTTTGAATAAATAAAATAATTTTCATATTTATCAAAACTCTTTTTCAAAATTTCATATTACAAGCAAGCACATTACACAATTGTTGTTTGGAACTAATGGTCTACAAACAATCTCTAAGCCCTCTCCAAAATTTCACTCATCTCTCACTTTACAAATCAAAGAGATGGAGAAAAACCCAATATAAATGTCTTTCTATTCCGCTATATCCATCTAAAGAGAATGTAAGAGTCGATCTGATTAGGAAAGAAAATTATCATATTTTAAACATTAAATTATACAAATAAACGCACAAAAATTACAAAAATTATAAAAATATTGAATTATAAAGGGATTATCAGTTTATTTGCACACCTTGTTCATTGAAGGACTTGGCTTAGCTATGGTTATGGCAATAGGTTGGCTAGACGGGGCTTGCTCATTGACACAACATATTAAGCTCCATAAGCAAGCCTAAAATATGTCCAAGTAATCATGTCTACTACTATAATATTATTGCTCTATATATTATCCCAACTACATGGGCATTACATTATAAATATCATTGCTCTATTATGATATGTAGAAGTTGAGTACATGTACTGACATCAATAAAGAAAGAGAGTACATTACAGGTACAGAACGAGTAAAAAGGTTAGAAAAAAGCCGAGCTTTGTATCACTTCTTTTTTTTAGAACTATAGATACATTAACATATATAGAGAAGTTTTAAGCGTCGAATGGTTAACATAACAAATTGTTGTTTGGAGACCAATGGCCAAGATTCAAAGTTCCGAGCGGAAGCAACCAATGCCAGAGGCGGTGGAGACACTAATTCTATTTTCCTAAGAGTGATCTGACATCATTAAAATAAAGAAGAAGCTCTTTATCTTTATCATCCTCGTGCAAATTGATATGCAAGGATTAAAGAGTCAATTTGTTCTAGAGAGCTTGGAATTTGGTAGTTGAGAGAGGCTTGGTGAAGATGTCATCAACTTGGTCATTGGTTGAAGTATGATGGATAATGATTGTTTGGGATTTGATATATTCTCTGATGAAGTGTTGGTCAATTTCAATATGCTTAATTTGGGCATGAAAGACCGGTTGAGAGTACGGGATATATCTTATATATTGTCACAATATATAGGAATTGAAATGGAAATGCCTTATCGAAAATCTTTAAGTAATCGGCTAACCAAATAATTTTGGTGGGATGAATTGTGAGATCCTGGTACTTAGCTTCAGTTGAGGATTTTGCAATTACAGTTTGCTTTTTGGTATCTCTAGAGATTAAGGTTGATCCAATGAAGACACAAAATTCAATTATAGATTTATGATCAATTTTATATCTTGCCCAATCAGCATCCCAAATTTCGTGAAGTTGAAAGAGCTAGACGTTATGGGTAACCCAAGAGATAAAGTGCCATTGATGTATCTTAAGATGCATTTGAGAATGGAAAATGGAATATTTTGAAGATCATGCATATGTTGCTACACTGGATTTACTGAATAAGTGAGATCAGGTCTAATTAGTGTGAGATATTGCAATGAACTAGCAAGATGCTTGTAGAGTGACAGATCAAAGAATGGGTGTTCGTTTTATGTATGATTAGAAGTTTTTGAGGCCATTTGAGTGAGGAGAAGCTTACAGTTAACCATGCCAGCATGGTGTGAAAGAGGTTCATAGTTTGTTTGATGAATAAGATAATCCGAGGGCATAGAGGCAACCTGAAGTCCAAGAAAGTTTGAAATCCATCCTAGATTCTTTAAATTAAATATAAAGTGGAGATAGGCAAGTAAGTCATTTTGTAGCTCTAAATTATTACTCATAAGTAATATGTCATTGACATAAATCAAGAGATAAAGATGTGTGTTGTGTGTTGCATAGATGAATAAGGATGAATCATCATCACTAGCCTTGAAGCCCCAATTAACTCTATGTTTAGTGAGTCGTGGAGCTTGTTTCAAGCCATAGATAGCTTTGTTAAGGTGGCATACATGACTTGGATAATTAGGATATGTAAATCTAGGAGGCTGCTCCATAAATACATTGTCAGTCAAGGTGTCATGAAGATAGGCATTTGAGACATCAAGTTGACTGACTAACCAATAATTATTGTAAACAATGAGTATAAAAACTCGAATAGTTTGAATCTTTGCAATGGGACTGAATTTTGTAGCAAAGTCAAATCCATATTCTTTGTTATATCCTTTTGCGACCAAATGAGCTACAATATCATCTTCATTTAGTTTTTTTTTAAAGCCATTTGGAACCAAGAATATTATGATCAAGTGCTAAAGAAATAAGGGTCCAAGTTTCCTAAGTTTGAAGTGCTTGAATTTCCTCAGACATAGCACTTCACCAATGAGGTGACTTCATAGCAAGAGTATATCATATAGGATCTAAATAGGTGAGTATTGGTAAAGCAAAGTGAATATTGTCTTGGGCTTTTGATGTCCAATTTTAGATCGTGTAGCATTGGGTGTTATGGAGGTGCTGGATTCGGAGCAGTAGAGGTTAGCGTAAGAGGTAATGGAATTTGTGAAGTTGAGATTGGGGAGTGAACATAAGGAGTGAATGAGCATGTAGCTTTGGTGGAGGGGATAGTGGTTGAGTTGGGAATAATAGGAAATTTTTTTACAGTTATTTGAGGTAGAAAGAATGAGGCACAAAAGTAAGAGGGGTTGATGTGAACGGATGTGTAGGTAGTGAAGTAATAAGTGGAGGTGCTATAGTGTTGTATGGAAAAGAATTTTCATGAAACGGGTCATTAATGGAGATAATGATCTTTCCAGTAGGGACATTATAAATATCCTTTTATAGGTTTAGCATAGCCATGAATGATGGCTTAGATAGCCATGGGAGAAAATTTATGTTTGGGATTGAGGTGGGGAGAGAGGGAAACATAGACACCCAAAGACACATAAGTGGTGGTAGTCATGACGTTTAGCAAACAAACATTCATAAGGAGAGCAGTTGTGAAGCAGAGATGAGGGCATGCGATTTATAAGATAGGTAGCAGTAAAAACATCATAAACCCAAAAATTATATGGGAGATGAGCATCCAGTAATAGTGTGTGAGTAGTTTCAACTAAGTGAAAATGCTTGCATCATTAAGCCCATTTTGCTCAGTAGTATAAGGACATGATATCAGATGTGTAATGTCATGAGTTATAAGAAATATTTTGAAGGCATTATTAACATATTTTTTACCACCATGGGTCCTCAATGTAACAATGTGAGTAGAAAATTATTTTCCTACTAGAATGTTAAATTTTTTAAATTTTTGGAATGTTTTCGATTTGTAATGCATCAGATAGAGCCAAGAAAATTGAGTAAAGTAATCAATAAATACAACATCATTATAATAATCATTAAAAGTGTTAAAGGGAGCAGGGCCCCATACATTCAAGTTCACTAATTGTAATGGTCGAGAGGCACTACAGGAAAACCCGGTATTACCGGCGGATAAAATTCGCCGATAAGATGTGAAATCCGACAAAACTCCGATAAGATGTGAAATACCTCCATTGTTCAAGTTTACCTTAACTTCGTCTCTAGTCTTATCAACAAGAATAATATCATTAGAAAAAAGTATACACTACGGTACATCCTCTTGCAAATGTGTGGTAAGAACATCCATGGCTAAAGCAAAAAAGATATGTACTTAAACCTAATCATTTATGTAATCCAACTGAAATAGGAAAATTTTCGTCAAATGAAACGAAAAAAAACCTTCCGTCGAGATGAACGACGTCGGCTAAGATGAACGACCGTTGGCGACCAGGAAAGCTAGGATCCTCGGCAAAGTCCGGTGACCGTCGATGACCTCGATCTACGGCGAGCGACTGAGGGCGATGAGCGAAACAAGTGAGGTGAGAGAACAGATGGAAACAAGTGAGAGGCCAGAGGGACTCGGTCTCGAAAAATAGGGCTTTCGCCGGCGGCGTTTCTGGCGTCAAATCCGCCGGAGACATTTCCGGCGCACTATGCGCCGGATTTATTTTGTTGAGTTTAAATACACCGGCGCCATATCCACCGTTAATTGCCGGTGATTTTTCGCCGCAACATGCGACGGAACAAGTGAAATGTTGGTTTATACCGACGCCCATACTGGCACAACTGACGCCGAAAATATTCCATCCTACTATACGCCAGAAAATGAGTCGTAAAGTTTCCGTCGCACCAAAGTGCCGTTACATGCGCCGTTCTTTACCGACACATAATTTCTGCTGGAAAGTCCGACGGTAATCGCGTGTTTTCCCGTAGTGAGGTAAATGAGGTAGAGAGAGGGAAACTAGTTCTTTGACACTTTTCTCTTGAACATGACACAAAAAAATAATAGAAGAAGTACATTTGATGTAAGGATGTAGTTGAATGGAAGTGTGTGGATTGTTTTTGCCAAACATCAGTAGAGATAGTGTTGGAGATGAGGGCTACTAGAACAGGAGTTTGTTGAAGCGGGTAGAGACCCTTATGGCTAGGACCTTAAAGGAGAAGACAGTTGGTTCCCAAATCCTTAATTTGGAAGTCGTGGGATAGAAATAAAATAGAGCGATTATTATTAAAAGTTAATTGGTGAATATATAGAAGGTTGCGAGTGAGATTTGGAGTATAAAGGAGTAATTTAAGAAGAAGCTTACGGGATGGTATGGGTAAGATTACTTGTTTGTGAGCAACAATAAGTAAGGATTGACCATTACTAATGGAGATGGATTGAGGACCAGTGTAAGTAGTGGGAGATTGCACTTGAGACAAGCAAATGTAAGGTGAGTGGAAGCACCACTATCTGAAAACTATTCACTTGGTGGAGCTAGCTGACTTGAAGTAACAAAAGAAATGGGATTCTAAGTTGAGGTTTAGTATATAAGGTTAACTATATACCAACATTGAGAAGACGTGCATCCCCATTTAAGGCAAATGTGAAAGGAAATGGAAGAGTTCCTGATTCATCCACTATGATTATAATATGGGTGTCCTCCTCTAGAATTAGATCATCAACTGGTGTAAAGAGTAGAAGAACGGTGACGACCCCAGCTGCGAGATGCAAACAATATAGCTTGTGTTTTTGTTGTTTCAGAGATGTGATTGTTGTTTCATAGATGAGACTATCACCTGTTGCTTCAATTGCAAGAGTTATTTCTTCACTGCAAAGCAGTGAATACAAATCGTCAAGGCTCAATGTATGTAACTTAGTGCATATGGAAGTTTTGAACGCATGATAGGACGCATGTAGGCCATTAAATGTATAAAAAATGACATTATCAGTGTCTAAAGAGCTGTTGGCAGCATTGATAGCATCCAACTTAGATTTTATAAGAGATAGACATTGTGACATTGTCATATCCTTCATGGTTATATGGTGTAATTTATTTTTAAGGTGCATAATGAGTGACATGTTGGTAGTTTGAAGTCTCTTATCTATGGTAATCCATATATTATAGCATGTATCATGGTTAAAAATGTAGGGAAAAAGGGAATCAGAGATAATTGAATAGATAGCTGCTATTAAGTTTTGTCCTGGTAAAATCCATTGATCTTAGCACGCCATTTGGGCTGATTTTCAACATATAGAGGAGTATCTATAAAGCTCTTGATATTATCCATGAGAAACTTTAGATGAGGTGAGATGTGGCATCCTGTGATGTCTTTATTTTCTTCAATAATTACGATCTGTTGAGAAGAGGAAGATGCTGAGTAATCCATTGGATGTTGTGAAGCAACGATGCTTTTGTACCATGTAGAAGTTGAGCACTTGTGATTAGCATTTAGATAAGAAAGTTTCCTTAATTGTACTAGTTTAATCCTAGCTGCTACTTCTTAACAAACTCCTTTAATTGGCACCTTTGGCTTGTAACCAACTCTGCCATGTACAAAATACACTCATCGCTCAATGTATATACGTACCTTAATATTCATCAATGCAATACCATGGCCGTTTATCTCAGTTAATGTAGATCTTCATTGATTCTTTTGGTGTTTTTCTCTCTATTCTATAATGCAGGAACTCAAGCAGTTACGACAACAAGCACCAGTATTCTTCATGGTATATGTGCCCGATGCTTAACAACACGCCTGTCTCTCCATGGACAACTTGACCTCCTCCTCCACTCACCTTTGCATGCCCTCTCAAACTCCTGTGAAAACCACTGTTGATGAAGAACCTATTCCCCATTCCCAAAGTTTTTGAGGTCAAACATCAAAAATATAGTCCATACCCCACTTTAAACTGATAACCACCCCATAACTACCCCATTTGGAGGTTATAAATCGAAAACCTCATCGCCGCCAATAAGTTTGATAGCTACCTTACCAGCTCAATCCTATGCCCCTCAAAGCATCTACTCTCTCCCTCTAGTGAGCTCACATTGAATCTTGCTTTCCATTCTTGGCATTTACTTGATCAAAATCAGTAGACTCCCTCTATTCTACTATCTGCTCTACCATCCGACCTCATATTCTTACCCTCACCACCTGCAACGAAATCATGACCACCCATGAGAAATGTCTCCAACCCAAAAATCATTCTAGAGTAATCCAACTCAAGAATGAGCTCCACAATGCTTCCACGAAAGATCTTACCATGACTCAATTCCTCGCCCAACTTAAATCCCTGATCAACAACATTACAACCGTCGGCTCCACCGACGGCTCAGAAGACTTTCTTCTTTACATCCTTGATGGCTTGTCTCCCTCCTACCAGGCCTACAAAATGGCTATTTGGGCTTCACTCTCTTCCATTAATCTTGAAAATCTCTCTTCCCTCTTATGTAACGAGGATTCAACCAAACTACTGAACATGCCAAAATCTCACTGCAACTCTCTCCTGCCACTGCTCTAGTTTCCTCCCGTAAGTGCTATAATCAATCATTCCACGGTTTCGAGCCCCCAACACCTATTTGTGGATGTCGAACACCATGAACACATCATCCTATCTGCCTAATTTGCAACAAGATTGATCACACCTCCGACAAATGCTGGCATCATAGTGATCTCTAATATCAATCATCTCCTCGTCAATCAACCAGAACACTCATTTTTCAACCTCAAGCTAGCTCCTACACTCCTACAAGCCAGTGGATCCTGGACTCAGAGGAGTCCACCCATATCAGTAATGACCCAACCCTACTATAGCAACATACCCCTTATGACAGTATTGAATCTATACTCATCGGCGACGGCTCAACCTTACCTATCACTCACAGTGGTTATGGTCTCCTCCCCTCCCCTCATCCTTCTCGTAAGCTCTTCTTAAATAACATTCTCTACGTTCCCCCTTCCTCACACAATCTATTGCCTATTCTTAAATTAACATAAGATAACAATTCCTATATTATATTTGACTCACATGGCTTCATTCTCAAGGATCGTTCTACCCAACAAACCCTTTTTGAAGGTCATAGAATCAATGGGCTCTAACCTTACTAATCATCTCTCAACCATGAGTCGCTTTCACCTCGCAAGTTACCTAGACCATGCTTTGGTATGCCTCCATGGCTAAGAGCCATAAAATTTCTTTTCCCAAGTGTATTTCCTCTACTTAGAATGCATTTGTACTTATACATGCCGATGTTTGGGGTCCTTCCCCTATCTCTTCCTTCTATAGTTTCAAATGCTATGACATTTTTGTTGATGATCGTACTTGTTATTCTTGGTTATTTCCAATTTATTGCAAATATGAAGCTTTCAACATCTTCAAACAGTTTTCTTAAAATGACTGAAAACTTCTTTTAGACAAAAATTAAAATACTCCGCTCTGACGATGGCGGAGAGTATACATCCATTGCATTCCAAACCTACCACTCCACTAACGGCATAATCCACCAGTTTAGTTGCCCCTACGCCCCCGAGAAAAATGGCGTCGCTGAATTCAGACACCACCATCTTTTAGAACCACTCGAGCCTTACTTCATGCAGCCCATCTTCCCCTGCTCTTTTGGCTCAAAGCTCTCACTATAGCTTTATTTCTCATTATTCTCCTACCCTCAAAATCCACAAATATCATCTCACCGTTTTAGCTTCTCTATAACACTACCCCATATATACTCACCTCAAGACCTTTGGGTATTTATGTTTTCCTTCGCTTAAACCCACCCCACCCCCCCCCCCCCCCCTCACAAACTTACTCCTCGTTCCATAGAGTGCGTCTTTTTTGGCTACTCATCCATCCATAAAGGCTATCATTGCTACAAACTCTTCACCCATAAAGTCATCATCTCCAGGCATGTTACTTTTCATGAACAAACCTTCCCTTTTAAAACATCCCATCTACCACCTCCTCCACTACTCCTATTCCTTCAAACCCCTTCCTCCCCACTCCAACTCCCACAATATATCCTCCCAAACTCATCCAACACCTAGCCCGACCTTCTCCACCCCTTTCCTCACTCTTCAACACTAAGGCACTTGGTCCTTAGTACCTCCACCCCATAACCATAATATTCTTGGTTGTCGCTGGACCTACAAATTAAAAACTAAGCCCAATGGCACCATCGACTGCTACAAGGCACGCCTTGTTGCTCAAGGCTTTAAACAATAGTTTGGTATTGACTTCTCTAAAATGTTCAGCCAGGTAGAAAAAATGCCCATTGTCTGCCTCTTTCTCATCAGTTCCCTCCACCGTACATGGTCAGTTTACCAACTCGACGTATGCAATGTCTTTTTACATGACATCCTTCACGACAACATTTTTATGTCCCAACCTCCAGGGTTTATTGACACCAACCACCCAAACTATGTATGTAAATTACACAAAACTAACTATGGCCTCAAACAAGCTCTCCTTCTCTGTTTTCAAACCTTCTCCTCCCATCTCCAGACTTTCAGCTTTACCTTTAGCAATGCTGGCCCCTCCATACTAAAATACAACAAAAATAATATACAAGTATATCTTCTTCTATATGTTGACGACATCTAAATCACTTATAATAACCCCAATTTCCTCCAAACCACTCTCTCAAATCTCGAACTAGGTTCTCTCAAACCACCTTCTCCCATTTCTGTTTTCCTTGCATACAAGTCAATTCTACTTTAACTCGTTATTTTCTCAATCAACAAAAATATGTCAATGACCTCCTATTTAAATCTGGCTTTGCCAATTATAAGCCCACCCTCACTCCCATGTCAACCAAATCTGCCACCAAACCTGATGACCACTACCCTATGCCAACCCCACACTTTTTCGATAACTTGCCGACTCTCTCCACTACCTCACCATCACTAGAACCGATATTTCCTTTACCACCAACAACCTTTGTTAATACAAGCACAACCCTCTGAACAAAGATTTCTACCAGCTCAAGCACCTACTACGATATATTAAAGGATCTACAGCTCTCGGGTTACCAATCAACAAAGGCAACTTAAAACTTCGCACGTATGCTAACTCTGATTGGGCTTATGACTCTGATGATCGTATATCTATTTATATTACAGGGCACTGCTCCTTCGTAGGGGATACTCTGCTATCCTGGCATGTAAAGAAGCTGCCCACAATCGCAAAATCCTCCACCGAAGATGAATACTGAGCACTAGCGACTACCTCTTTCTACATAGTCTGGCTTCGACGTCTCCTGTCCGACTTTTACATTCCCCTTACATCTCCAACAAAGCTCTATTCTGATAACGTCTCAGCCTTAGCTCTTGCCAACAACCCTGTATTTCACGTTCGGAATAAACACATTGAGATCAACAATCACTTCATCTGGGATCGTATCTATTCAAAAGAGATCTTTGTTTACCATATCAGTTCAACAGATAAACATGCCGACATCCTCACAAAACCTTTATCTCCAAAAAGGTTTCTGCTGCTTCGCTCTAAATTAACACTCTTCTCCGAGGATCATGAATTTGTAGGGGGTAAACACTTACATACGCAAGCCTCCTTATTTGTACTAGTTTAATCCTAGCTGCTACTTTTTAACAAACTCCTTTAATTTGCACCTTTGGCTTGTAACCAACTCTGACATGTACAAAATACACTCAACGCTCAATGTGTATACATACCTTAGTATTCATCAAGGAAATACCATGGCCATTTTATCTCATTTATTGTAGCTCTTACATGCTTCTCTTTTTGTTTTGCTCTCTATTCTATAATGCAGGAACTCAAGCAGTTGCAGCCACAAGCTAGCACCAGCATTCTTCAACCTGTACTTACATCAGTAAACAAAGAGTGTACAGTTCGAGAACAAAGGACGTTAGAGAAAAGCCGAACTTTGAATCACTTAACTTCTCTATTTAGAGTTGTAGATACATAAATATATGTAGAGAAGTTTTAAACATCAAATAGTTTATAGAGCAAAATGTTGTTTGGAGACCAATGGCCCTGATGCAAAGTTGTGAGCGGAAGCATCCAATGCTATAGAGGGGGAGATGCTAATTCTGTTTTGTTGAGAGTGACCTGACATCATTAGAATAAGTGAGATGCTCTTTATCTTTATCATGATATATATAAAATTTAAGTAAAATTTTTTTCCTAAATATTGATATGAAATGATAGAAAATTATTTATAGGGTTCATAACAATTAATCGTCCTTGTACTAAAAGAATAAAGAAATGTACCGTATCCAATTATTTAAAAAAGAAATGGATGCATATATAATAATTTGTTCATATACTTTACAAATAAAAATGCAAAAAGCCATTTTATAAATGCTATAGATTTATTTCATTATTAAAAATCATCAAAGTTTAGTTAAATAACTAAGAATATCAACATTGTTTAGTTAATTATTAACTATAATAGTTTACGTATACATAAAGATATAATAAATAATGTATGTATTATCCGTTTTTCAAATTTAAATAAATAAGTGGTTAAAATTAAATAATTCTAATAGCTTTAATTTTTTTAATTATAATTCTTGGTTTGATTCCAGCAACAGAAGAGAGCCAAATGAGAAGACAAATATGGGGGGTGAATAGCTTCGTGCAACATAAATCATCAACTGAGGATATAATAAAGACTTAAGTGTCCTAATCAATGGAAGTATCATCTCAATAGTTAGCTAAAGAGTGAGCAGATTAATATTTATAAATAGCATATACACTACAGCAAAATCGTACATTATCGGCGGAAGTTTCGGCGGCTTTCCTTCGGTCAATTTTCCGGCGGCTTCCAACGATTTTCCTACCGAAGGCAATGAGAAAACTTTTTCGGTAGTTGATTCCGGCTTTTTATCTCTTGCATAATTTTCTGACATAATTTCATGTGGTTTTTCTAGCTTTCTGCTTATTTTAAATAATTTAAAAAAATAATTAAAAATTTAACAATTTAAATGATTTAACAAAAAAGTTTAAAAATTAAATTAAGTAATTTAAGTTAACTTTTTCTTTAATTAAGGATTTAAATATAAAATTATTATTTAAATATTAATTTATTTTAAAACTTTATTTTCATTGATTAGTAATTTTAATAGTATTTTATTAAATTATTAAGTTAATAATTTCTTTTAATTAAAATTTAATGATAATAATTTAATTTAATTAATTTAAATTTTAAATTAATTACAATTACTAATTTTAATTTTTAACTTTATTATTAATATTTATTTACATAGTAAAATTAATTAGTTAATATAATTTCAGGTTTTAAAATGATTAATAATTTTATGAAATAATATAGTATAAATATAAAACATTAAGCATTGAAACATATTTTGTATAGTAACATAATGTTTGTGTGTTTGATATAATTTGAATGCAACACAATTTGAATCCCGCTGGATGCGCACAGGCGCGAGCAGGCGGGTAAACCAGCGGACAGTTGGGCAGCAGGCGGGACAGGGCGTTCGGGCAGTCCCAGTCAATCGGTCAGCACGACGGGAAGGCAATGGGCAATGCGGGAATGCGTCCGGGTTGGTGGCAGGGTGAATGGGTTGTCAGCGGGTAGTCGGTCAGCTTGGCGAGAAGAGTGAGGGAAGCTCGGGAAGGCATCCGGGCAGGCGGGCAGGGTTCTTGGGTAGCTGGACAGCTGACTGCGTGAAGGCATCTGGGCAGTCAGCGGCTAGATTGAGCGGTCATGCAGTCGGGCACAACATTTTTTTAATTTTTTTTTTACATTGAGGCATCCAGAGAGCCTCAGACTGCTGCCGAATTTTTACTATCGAAAAAGGCCGTCGGAAAAATTTTTTCTAAGCGTGTTTTACAGGCGAAAATTTTACCGCTAGAAAATTCTAAAGCCGCTGGAAAATTATCACTTTCCGTCAGAAAAAGCTGCCGGTAATAGGTGATTTTGATGTAGTGAAATTAGTGCTTTTGCCCTCCTACCAAATACCATCGATCCATCAGTGTCTTCTTAATTCCCGGCCTACCTTCTTGATCACCGTCTTTCGATATTCATCTTCTTCTTAATTCCTCAATTATCTTATTCTTCTTCTTCCACTCACCACTTTATAAGCTAATAATGAGTTTTGCATTGATTGATGCAGGAGTATATAGATTATGAGGTCATAACACCATCATCATATGCCAAAGAAGATATGTTCATGTTTGTCATTTTGATAGTGGGAGCCAATAAGAAATTTGGAGGAGGCAACTGAGGTAACTAAGGGGTTTGCTTTCCTTGAATATCAATTGTTTTGTAGTAAATGTGAGGAGTAGTGGCAGATCTAAGCTAATATATATTTGATACGATGTGTGCTCTGATGGATTTGAGTTATGATGAGCTACATCGCACTATTAGTTCATATGGACAAGCAGCAAACTCATTTACCTTTGTGATTCCAACAATCCATTGCACAAAGTATTCATGCAAATCTATTAGCGTACATATTGTACCAAACATTAGCTTAGGCTTGTCTCTACTCATCACATTAACCACAAAATAATCCCTCGCATTTAGCACTTGAGGCTGGCACAACACTTTGTTACATTTGTTGACTCCACCAAACCTCATGTAGTGGTCCATAACCAAAATGACCAACTTGAATTGACCTACTTTGCCATGCGATAATGATATAACCACCTCATAATAAATATTCTATTGCATCAACTTGTGTAGTCGCCGCTCCGTAGTATTGATAATGAAACATTTATTTTTAAAAGTATTAATGGGTGCATGATAGGAATCGAACCAAATATGTTTAATTGCACCAACATAATAAAAAGAACATAATAAATTCAAAAACTACAGTATATTATATTAAAAAAATTCTTTATTTTCTTAATTAAAATTTAGTTATAATTAGTAAATATATTGTATCCATTATTCATTTATTATTTGCATTTTAACGTGAGAAAAATAACATACAACGTTTTTCTTATAATTTTTTTCTTCTTAATGAATTTTATGTGGTTTTGTTTTTGCTATTAATGAATTTGATTCTTTTGATAACAATTTCACATGATTTCTTAGTGATATTCAATTTGAAAACTATTCTGTTTTTTTCTACTAAATTAACTTTTTCACAATATTCTCGTTTTAAATTACAAAAATTTACAACACACTCTAGCCAACAACCACAAAATCGACTAAATAAACCCATCATTTCTTTTGGAATTTTCTCTTCCGTTTACCAACTTTTTATAAATAACTTTCCTCAGCAATTTGAATAACATTTAAATCAAAGTTACCCGCAGTCTACTCCTTGCACATCAATTTCCGAGCATCCCAATAAACTGATGAGTTGCAATCAGCTAATAAATCACCTTGAAATTACCTATAAAGAAATTATTCATTTTATTTCTTTATTTTAAATCTTCTTAACATATATATAATCTCCTCCAGAATAATGCATTTTGCTTTCAGCGTGAGACTATTTTGAAGCTCATATTATCGTACGAGGAATCAGGTGATTTTTTAGTTTTATAATAATAAGATATTATGATCATTTCTAAAATAAATAAATAAATTATTTATGCAATGGCTTTAATTTTTGAAATATAATTAATGACAGATTCCGGCAACTGAATTGAGGAAAATGAGGAGATATAGATGGGGGCGTGGGACTTATTCGGGCAACGGAAACCATGAAATGAGGAGATCGATCGGGATAGTGAGGCTTAGTTGTCCTAATCAACGGAATTTTCATCCTAACAAATAGCTGATCAAGAGTAGACAATGAAACATACGATATTCACGTAATTTACTTACAATTTATATTTTACTATATACGATTCATTGTGAATTGTTTACTTTTTGTAAATAACTTTGATGAATATTAATTGTTGGCTGCAGTGTGTGCGTTGACAATGAAACATACGATTATTGTACTCTTCAAAAGGTATTCTCTTTTTCCTCTTTTAATAATACAATAATTTAATATTTAACTAATTAATATGACAAAAAGAAAATTGATTTAAATGCAGGTGGAAGGTGAGAATTGGCATGGTATTCTCTTACAAATAGTTCAGGCCTTGAATGTTTTCCACGTCACTGGTCACCATGGCCACAAGCTTAGAGACCCCAGCTTCATACGCTACATGCTCAGGTCTCTTGATGGCGACCAAGAAAGAAACGGATCTTACGACATCACCCAACTCAAAATCTGCCGCGACAACATAGTCAATGTTGAACACTTCACTTGTGATTGCTTCGCCCTCGGAATAAGCTCTGTTGACTGCCCCGGCATTTTCTATAAGATCACCGCCATGATTTTTCAACTCTCTTTCATGGTGGATACGGGTAAAGTGTGGACCCACAACTGTTTCACCGCTGGCATCCCAAATCGCTTGATATGAGATCATGTAGCACCCCCAAAAGAGCAAATCATAGAATATAAACTCCATCTTTTATGAGCCAGAGATATGGTGTTGTATTCACAATCATTCTTCTTTTAAAAGAAGATTCCATCCCCAATCTCCTTATGCATTGCTTAAATTGTGGTGATGGAATTATTCTAATGGACATACCATTATTGGTTGCCATAAATTCTTTTGCTTAAATTAAGTGAAGATTATCTTTTGTTGTTTCGCTGAGATAAAATGTATATTATTTTTTTCTTGTGAGAAGAGAACGTAATGGTTTAGACGAAGATTATTTGATAGCAATTGAATATCAATATACTATAATAGAAATATTTCCTTATTTTTCATAAAAAAATAAGAGCATAATAAATTCAATATTGTAGTCTATTATATTAAAAAAAAAATTTCAATATATTTATTTATTTAGATATAATTAGTAAAAATATAGACCTCCATTATTCATTTATTACGTACTGATATATTTTAGAGGAGAAAATTCATAAAAAAATTAAATTAAATTTTGTGTCATAGCCTTTTTTTTTTCCATCAAAGTCGATTTTATAAAATTTCTACATCAAATTTGTTTGATTGCAATAAAATGAGTTTCTCAAGAAAATGAATGGTGACATAACCGATGGTTCAGATTTTTCTAATATTTCTAATAAGTTATTAATATGTTTTTGAAAAATAAAATTATGTAAATAAATTATATATAATTCACAGCATTATGAACATATTTTTAAACATGATTTTAAGAAAATTGTGCAATTTATTTCACTAACACTGGACTTCAAATTATAAATTTATATTGTTTTAAAATTACCCTAAGTGGTTGTTTGCTTGCTTAAAAAAAGGAATATTTTAGGGCTATTTGGATGAATGTAAAGTAAATACATTAGTTTATTTATTTTTGTTTGGTATGATGTAAAATAAATACAATATAAACGGAAAAAAAAGTTGTGGTCGGGGTGGTTGGCAGTCAACGGCGGGCCTGACAATGGTGACCGCCAACTGGAGGTTCTTCAACGGTGATTGGCGGCGCCGACAGCAACTGTGGTGGAGAGGGTGGCAACCGACGGTGGTGACCATCGGCAATGGTGTAGAATTTTTTTAAGGTACATGGAGGAATAAGATCAAGAGGTCCACAATAAATCATCTGAATGCGCGTAGAGTAAGAGTAAGCTCAATTTACTCCAAGATAGCATACCAAAGGATATCTTATTAGATGTTTATTCCTAATAGATTCATACACGTTGATTAAAAAAATAGATTATGTCCTTAAGTGATCAAATGCTCTCTAAGAAAAATAAAACATCCATTACAAAATAAAATCTATTGAGCTATTGATCCTATCTAATATAATGATCAAAAGGAAACAAATAATGGAGGCAGCGAGCCAACACTCAAATAATGGAACCAACCTTAACTACCAGAGTTCGGCCTATTTTGAACCCTCTTTACTATTTCTCTTTGTATTTGGTTCATTGTTCTCTAATAATAAGATCTCTACACAATGTTTTTAATTATGTTGGGGGCAATTATTTATAGACCATAGTACTACTATAAACACCAAAGAGATTGCAAAATCTAGCCCAACAAAGACAGTAAGCAAACAAGCCAAAGTAGACAACAAACGAAACCTAAACAAAACACAACAAGCCACCAAGCCCAACCAACCAACCCATGAAGAAGCAAAGATGCGAGAACCAACCACGATCAAAAAACAACTGCAACAGGAAACACCAACCGACCCCTAAGAGGCCCAACTAGCTAAACAACAGACAAGCTAACAAACTTACACAACTTGGCTTAACCAACAAAACACATAGTAGAATTAATAGAAGAACATCACCAGAATCAATCAAGCCGACCAAAAAGAAACCAAGGACTAACCAAACGAACTAAGAAATTGACTTAGATCTAGTAGTTTTCCTAGCATAATACTTAACATTCTGCACCAAAATTTTTGTTTTTATTTTTCTTACTTTTCTTGCCTAAAATCTTAGAAAAACCATCATCATCAACTTGCATGATATTCAAATCTTTATCCTCCAGCAAAACATTACATCTAACACCGTTAAGATCCCTAGTAATATAGATATCATTCGAAAGATTTCAAACCCAGTCAGAATGATCTACAGGGTCAGCATATCAGTGGAACACCATTGCAATTTACCACCAAATTTAACATACACATTATCAGAAATAGGAAAAATTGATAAGTTGATAACAGAGACCCTATTAGAAATATCCAAACAATCAAGACCAAGAGCAGTAGCATCCAAATGACTAAAATGGTGCCCCTCTCCAACACCAAAGATCACATTCAACATGTTTTATTGCATTGGGTTCCAATATAATTGTCTTTTTCTATTGAAGTGTGAATGGCTGCATGATAGGAATGGAATCAAATCTGTTTAATTACACAAACATATAATAACAAGAACATAATAAATACAAAATTATAGTATATTATATTAAAAAATATTTCTTTATTTTCTTAATTAAAATTTAGTTATAATTAGTAAATATTTTGTATCCATTATTCATTTATTATTTGTATTTTTCAAATGAAAAAAATTACATACAACTTTTTTCTTACTATTTTTTTCTTCTTAATGATTTTTTTCTGCGGTTGAATAAATTTGATTCCTATCTGACCACATTTTGAAAACTACTATATTTTTTTCGCATTAAATCAAATTTTTTTATATGAAGCAATGTTTAAATCCAATGTTTAAACTATAGATACAAAATTGTTCGTAATTAAACAATTTTTTATGGATGGATTGTATTGAAAAGTTTATTTATTGAAATTTTTAGGGATTTTTTATGAAATGCAATTTTATAATGATTTGATAAATTTAAAATGTTAAATTGCTTTTATAGTTGAATTCAAATATATTATAGTAGCAACTAAACATCATAGAAATCTATTGTATGTTATTTTCAAAGAGATAAGATTTAAAACTATACTATTTTCAATGGAAAGGTCTCAATAACTCAATGTATTGATCATTGGTGTGTCCAGAAATATTAGCGGCGGTAGAGAAATATAAAATTTAACGTCTTAGCTTTGTACAATGATCCAGCACGCAATCAGATAAAAAGAGAGAGTGTAGTATTTATAAGAGACGCTAAAATTTTTATGTGAAAACAAGAAGGGAGAAAATCATCGGGCCTGACCCAATTTGAATGAATCCAATAATGTTTGCAGTCGATTACAAATGAGGCCCTTCTTTAGGGGATGGCCTTGATTTGATGTAGCAAATATATATCATATAGAGTGCATTACATGGTGGAAAGTGGAAGAATCATTTTTGATAGGTTCGTTTGGTCGGAAAGACCATAGTCTGCTAGTGACGAAGGTCAGAAAGACTCTATTTGTGTGACGGTGGTAGGAACGACCGTAGTGGGAGGGCGACGGAGGTTGTAAAGACCGTTGTCTGGTGATGGAGGACGGAAGGACCGTAGTTGACAAGTGACAAAGGTCTGAAAGACTATAGCCAAGTGGCGGTCGTCGAAATGATCGTTGTCGCCGGGCAACAGAGGTCGTAAGGACCGTTGTCTGGCAATTCATGTTAGAAAGACTTTAGTCGGCGGGTGACAAAGTTCCGAATGACCGTAGTTAGATGACGGTGGTCAGAATAACCGTTGTCAACAGGTGACTAGGTTTGTAAAGACGGTAGTCGCGTGATGGTGGTCAAAAGGACCATTATCGGATGGAAGTGCAACAAGAATTGGAAACTGGGTGGAAGTTCAGCATTAGTTGGTTGTCATGCAGAAGTCTAGCTTCAGTCGATTGTTGGGCTGAAGTTTAGTATTTGTCGGTGGCCGAGTGGAAGTCTTGCGTTAGTTAGCAGTCGGGTGGAAGTCCAACGGTGGTCGAGGAGGAGTCTTGTGGCAAGAAAACTCTCTTCCTACCTTCTCCTCATTATCTTCCTTATATTCCTTTTTTTGATCCCCTCCCATAAGGAATGCGGGGTATATTCATAGTTTTTTTTAGTTTGATCGAGAACCGTTTACTGAAGCATTTGAATGTTTTAATGATATCAGAATTTGGCGATATTAGGCTTGTTGGATTCATCTCTAGAGCCGCTCAATTCAAACATAAGCATTTCATGTTTGGAAACCATTTGGTAATCCAACTTATGGTTTGAACCTTCCAAATATGCTTCTCTGGTCTTTGATTTGGACACATTTGGGACCGGAATGGTCGAATTTGGTGTCGTTGGGTTCATATTTTTGAGACATTCAGTTCGACCGTAAGTTTACTGAAATCAGAGTTCATATGATCTCGGATTTAATTTTTCAAGTTTCCAATCGGATTTTGCCTCGAGATTCGCGCCCAATCAAGAAAAAAAACTTAATGATATATACATCATTAATACGAACCTTCAACAGTACTCTATGATATTATACTTGAATTCCTGAAATATAATTTGTTATCAGGTCTTGGAAAAATAATTATGTGGTCAATAACTAAATAAAATATATGTTTAGTTCCTTAAACAAACTAAGAAAAAAAATTTATATGATATATTCTTCAATTTACTCTCACATTGCACAGTTTACATTGTAAGAAAATAATAAATAAATAAGATATGACACAGTGAGATAAATCATATAAACAAATATTTATGATTGCATAAATAAATAAATAAATTATGCAATGGCTTTAATTTTTGAAATATAATTAGTGACTGATTCCGGCAACAGAATTGACGAGAATGAGGAGATATAGATTGGGGACGTTGGACTGACTCGGGCAACGGAAATCAGGAAATGAGGAGATCGATTGGGAATTGGGATAGTGACACTTAGGTGTCCTAATCAACAGAATTTTTGTCCTAACAAATAGCTTAAGAGTAGACAGATTAATTATAAACAGTAGATTAATTAGAGCTTCTGCTTCTCCTACCAAATACCATCAATCGTCTTAACAGTTGCGCTGCTAGCATCCTCTATATAAAGGACCGCGACACGGGTCAGTCCATCTCTAACAAGGCACGCTTGAGTTGCTTACTGAAGCACATATCGACTGAAGTGGAAGCTCATCACTTAACTGATAAGTTGTGGCGGGTGCGACTATGCCACGCGGCCTACCGAATTCATACGGAGTGACAACTACATCAGTTGATGCAAGAACAGATGGACTATCAGGCCACACCACCACCATTGCATGCTAATGAAGATCTTTCCGTGTTGGCCATTTGGGTTGTGGAGGCAAGCAAAAGGTTTGGTGGAGATTACAAAGGCAAAGAAATTGTGTGGTCACTTGAGAGAGATTTTTTTGTGGTGATTGTGAAGAGTAGTGATACACCTAAGTTAATGTTTGATGCAATGTGTTCTCTAACGGATTTGAATTTTGAAGTGCTATGTGGCTCTGTCAGATCGAATGGATGATGAGCAATTAAGGTGATTGATTAACTTTGAACTTTGTTATATACATTTGTAATAGTTCTTTAACTTTATTTATGTACATAGAAGTACTATGTGCGACGGCTTGATGGATGCACAACACTCAATGAGGTAGAGAGACCAAGTTTATTTCAGAGTTTGAAGGCGACCATTGAGTGAAGATAGTCTCATGCGAGTAGTAACATTTTCACTTTTTGACCATTAAGAAAAATAAATTATGTTAGTATGACGAATATATTATTTATTTTTTAGTGCAAGGGGGTTAAGGATGGAGATGCGCACTTTAGACTGACCTGATTTGCTCTTGGGCATCAGTAAAGTCTTCCAACAAAATGACCTCTTAATAAATAAGGCGGAGTTCTCCAAGGAAAAAGATTTGGCGCCTGGCACTTTTTACATCACCGATGCCTTATCATCTTCTAATGTTGATGCTATTGATCAACAAAAGCCAGAGGCAGTGCATAAGGAGATTGGGGATGGATTTTTTCTCGGAAAAGAAGAATCATTGTGAGTGCAACACCATATCTCCAGCACATTAAAGATGGCATTTATATTCTATAATTTGCTCTTTTGAGAGTGCTATATGCTCTCAAATCAAGCTATTGTTTAGCATATTTCCACGGTTTCAATAAATTTTAGATAAATGTTGATCAATGTCAACTCTTAATTTAATAAGACTTTTAGATTTATTTCGATGAAAATTTAGAATTTGCTGCAAGTTTTAGAATTTTTGGACTTTCTTTACTTAATTAAATGTGTTTCAAATTTCTCATTGATTGTTTTATTTCATTATGCTTAGACTCTCTATTTTTATGGACGTCTCATTAAATTAAGTGAAGATTGTCTTTTATTGTTTCGTTGAGAGAAAAAAAAATATTATTTTCTATTTTGAGAAGAGAACGTATATATGGATACCCGCTGAATATATAGAAATAATGAAAGCAAATAACATATAACTCTACATCTTAAAAGTTGTAGAATTTTTTTCTTAAATGATAAGAACATAATAAATTCAACAATATAGTATGTATATATTATACAAGTCAATTAGTTCACCGAATTTGAGTTTTCAATTAGTCAGCAAATAAATTTTTAAATCAACTGATAGTATAATACGATTTTAAATCCTACAGTACGATTAGTTTAGAAAACTTTAATTTTAAAAAATTTCTTACTCCCTCTATGTGTGTGTGTACGGTCACTCTTGCATACACTCTAATTCGGTCTGACTCAAGAAAATAGAAAATTAAAGAAAATAAAAATACAAACTCTTTTAAATTGACATTCTAACCTACCCAATCTCGAGTCTTTAGTCTTCTTGATTATTATACTTGCAATCATTAGTGCACAAGATGATATCCAACATATCTCTTGGGAATATACAATTCAATCAATAAGGTTTGTCATCACCAAAAAATCACAGGCTAGGGATCCAAAATCTGCAACATATATTATTCTTAGATAGAGAATCTTTGAGAGGGGTATGGTGATGGATAAGGTGAAGATCCAAGTGATAGAAAACTTGCAACCTCCTACTTTTGAAAAAGAGGTAAAAGTTTTCTAGGTCATGGAAATTTTTATAAAAGATTATTCTAAAATTACAAAACCCTTATGTCATTTAATTGAGAAGGATGTATTGCTTGAATTCAATTCAAACTGTTTGATTACAGTTAAAAAACTTAAAATTTTAATTTCTACACCTATCATTATTTCATGTCTAAGGTCTTTAAACTTTGACTTGATGTCATGATGTGTGATGTTAGTGACAATGCTAATAGGGCAATTTTAGGATAAAGACTAGACATGAAATTTCATGCTATATATTACAATAAGTATAATATTATATAATACACAAATTAATTATATGATAACTAAGAAAAAAATGCTAGAGATAATTTTTTTCATTTGATAAATTCAAATCATATTTAATTGACACTAAAATATTATTTTTGCTAATCACTCTGTTATGAAATACCTTTAATTAAAAAAGATGCTAAAACTAGATTGATTAGATAAATTTTATTGCTTTAGGAGTTTGATGAAGAGATTTTAGATAAAAAAAAAGATTCTTGGATTTAGATGGTCGATCATTTATTTAGATTGCAGATTAGTAGTACCCATAAAGAAAGTGTTGTTGCAATCTAGGATACTGAGTTTGTGATTTTTAGGAAAATTAATATTATTTATTGTCTTCTTATTTCAAATTGTATTTATAATGCATATTAACTTTTCTGTGTACTATAATTTCATGTATATTATACATCGTGCAACTAAAGATTTAGGGCTCCTTTGTTTCGAGAGGATAAACTTCCTTCTTCCTTTGTTAAAATTGTAAAGGAAGAGAGCGAAAGGTGGTGGAATCCTCATTAGCTTGTATCTAGACTTTGCTCTAGTTTTTATTATTATTATTGCTACTTAGCATTTCTCAAAAAAAAAAAAAAAAAAAAAAAAAAAAAAAAAAAAAAAAACTTAAAGATTTAGGGCTCAAGTTTGAGTATAATAGAATAATGTTTTCCTAGAGTCTGCATTTTTATTTTCTTTGGTTTTTATATTTCATGAGTCAAAGTCATGTAAAGTTATATGTTAACTTGTCGATCATGCACACACACATGAGTGTGAGAAAATTAATTTCATATTTTTAAAATAGTTATACCATATGAACTATGTCACACTGTATGATCTGTTATATAGGAAATCAATTAAAATGGTTATCGTACGATTCAATGATCATATTGATGCTAAATATTTAAACTATTTTTTATGTGCCCTTAAATCTTATAATTACATGAGAGTCTCTACTTATACCATTGGAAAAAGAGATTTGGGATATACTGTGTATCACTTATGAAGGAACAGACAAAGGCAAACAATCTCGTTAACATCTTTTGTTGCATGATGACACTATTTTGTATGAACCCTAATGAGACTATCTATAACATGTACACTAGATTTATTCAGATAGTTTCCTCCCTACATGCTTTAGACTGAGAACTATCACACTCTGAGAAAAAAAATAAAGTACTTGAGTGCTTTTTGAATAGGTTCTATGTAAAAGTCACTGCTAATTCTAAATCTAAGGATTTAAATGTTTACTTTATTGATGATCTACTTGGCTATCTCATTACTCATAAGAAAATGTGAGCCAGAGACTTTTGGATGTAGGTGACAGGTGGAAGGAGAAGATTGTGGTATTGAAGGTTGATGATTTGGATAGCAATAACTCTACAGTTGAATAAGATGATTATATATCATTGATGACCCAAAAAATTTAAGAGTTTTCTATAGTGAAAGAAAATACATCATCAATAGGGAACAAAGATAAATTATGTAAAAGTGCTAAAGTTTTCTATGAGACTATCTATTTTGAAAGTAGGAAATTAGGACACATGAAAATTTACTTCCTCGATGTAAAGACTCACCCTACCATGGAAAAGAGTGAACAAAATCTAATTTCAAAAAGGGCAAGATACAAAAATCCTTTGGGTAGACTCTTCCTCAGATTCATCAGAACACGAAGCAAAGGAGGTAACAAATTTGGACCTTATGAAAAATGATAATCTTGATCATTCTGGTTAAGATGAGGAAGCTAAAGAAACTAAATGCTAATTTGAAAAATAATTTTTTTTTAATCTGAAATGTAAGCATGGTTTGTTAGTTGGAGAGTATGATAATCTTAAATTTGAGCATATTTCATTATACAAAGAACATGCATCTTTATTAGATGAATATAATGATTTGAATGATAAACATATTGAACAAAGAAAGTCACATGGATTCTTGAAATTCAAATATATTAAATTAGAGGATGTATTTAAGAAATTAGAAACACTTAAAACTGAACTAAACCATAGTAAGCTTACATTGAAACTTGAAGTTAAAAGCTTTAAGAGTGTAAATGAGTTTTTAAGGGAGAAAGTTCATGCACTTCAAAATAAAAAACCACCGCCTACACTAGCTTAATGATATAAGCTTAAAACACATCTTGCATCTCATATCTTAGAAGGAGGCACTATCACTCACAAAGGTTAGTGAATCCATGTCAAGGTGTTATGTGCTATTCTTGTTGCATGGTAGGACACATAGCCTATACTTGTAATATACACCATAGAACACATCTAGTATGGATGCCAAAATCATTTGCATCACAATATAACATGCATTTATCCCATCCATTAAACCATATGGTGGAACATAAACTCACTTAAGTTCCCAAATCTAACCCTTGATTGACATTATAGGGATGATCTCAAAAATTTTCTAGTGAGTGAATTTAGTACATGGGCAATGGATGTTTACAGTACATTAATGAATATGTTAAGCAATTCACCATGTTGGAGGTCAGGACTAGAGGCAAGATTACGTTATGAGATAAACCACCATGAAAGAGGTGGATTCAGGTATGATTGATAACTTTAAAATTTTCATTATTGAAATATTTTACTAATTGATGGATTAAAACATAGCTTACTTAGTATTAGTCAATTGTGTGACAAAAGATATGACATAAATTTTTTATCTACTAAATATTTGATTAGTTTTGATGAAAACTTTTCTTTAGAAGGAAAATGAATAAATAACATTTACATTCTTATTTTGAATTATGTTGAATATTGAAATTCTTTATGTTTGAAAACTTGTTGATGAATTATGACTATGATATAGGCGGCTATGTCATGTAAGCATGAAAACACTTAAAAAATAGCTTAGAAAAACCTAGTTAGAGGCATTCCCATGTTAGAATTCTCTAAGAACGACCTATGTAATGCCGCCAATTAGAAAATAATTAAAATCATTATTTTATTCCATTAAGGACATCACCACCTCTAGTCCACTAGAGATATTACATATGGACTTATTTGAGTATATTATTACGACTAGCATAGGTGGGAAAATCTTTTGATATATAGTAATTATTAATAACTCTAGATTCACCTAGGTTAAATTTTTATCTCATAAAAGTGAATCATTTTAGAATTTAGAATATTCTTCACTTAGATTAAAAAAAAAAAAGGATATGAAATATCTACTATCCATAGTGATCATGATAGAAAATTTGAGAATGATAAGTTTGAATCTTTTTGTGTGGAGCTAGGGATTAAACATAACTTTTCTGCCCCTAGGACACCTTAGCAGAATGGAATAGCTCAAAGCATGAATAGAACCTTAGTAAAAGATGCTAGGATAATGTTAAGTGAATATTCTCTCCCTAGATATTTTTTGTCAGAAGTAGTGAATAATATTTATTATATTTTGAATAGAGTAAATGTTAGACCAAAACTCAATAAGACATCCTATGAACTATATAAGGGTATGACACCTAATCTTTTAAAACTTCATGTTTTTGGATGTAAGTGCTTCATTCTTATAAATGGAAAATATCATCTAGAAAAATTTGATCACAAATATGATGGAGTCTTCTTATGTTATTTTCTTATAGGTAAAGTTTATAGGATCTTTAATATGTAAACTTTAGTTATAGAGAAGTCAGCCCATATGGTATTTGATGAATATGATAAATCTAGTTAGCCTATATTAAAAAAAGAAGAGGAGGAGGTAGAAGTTATCCAAGGAGTAGAATCTATTGACTAAGGAGATTGAGAAGAATCTCAGGAGCATAGAGAATGGAGATACTCATCTAGTCATCCTAGGGAGCCCATCTTAGGAGATCCATCTGTATGAGTTATATTAGGTATGGACTTAGGAAGGAGGTTAGTTATTCAACATTCATCTATACGGTAAAACCCATAAATATAAATCAAGCCTTATCCAAAGAATTCTAGATCCTAGCTATGGAAGAAGAGTTAAAACAAATTGTTAGTGATGATGTATGGGAGTTTGTTAGTAGACCTAAGGACCATAATATAGTAGGTACCAAATATGTATTTAAGAATAAGATGAATGATTCTTGAGTAGTGGTTAGATATAAGGCTAGATTAGTTGTTGAGGGGTACAATAATATTAAAGGCATTAATTTAATGGAAAGTTTTGCCCCTATAGCTAGATTAGAGCCATTAAAGCACTATTAGCTTTTGCATACTTTACAGCTTTTAATCTATATCAAGTGGATGTAAAGACTGCTTTCTTAAATGGGGTTATCAAGATCGATGTGTATATAGAACAACCCCCAGTATTTGAGAATCCATTATTTCCTAATTATTTATACAAATTTAAAAAGGCATTGTATAGGTTGAAGCAAAAACTTAGGACATTTTATAAACAACTCAATACATTTCTCCTAGATAGATTATTTATTAAGGGTAGTGTAGATATCACCTTACTCTTAAATAAAGTAGGATAAATGTTACTAATTGTTTAAATATATGTTGATGATATACTACTTAGATCAATGAATGAAAATCTTTGTATTTATTCTTTGGAAATCTTTAGTCGGAAGTTTGAGATGAGTATGATGGGAGAGCATACATGTTTTCTTTGAATTAGTCTTAATTAAAGGGATGATTGTACCTTTCTTAGTCAAAGTAAGTGCATCAAAGATATTCTAAAAAAGAATGAAATGGAAGGTGATAAATCAATTGACACATCAATGAGCTCTACCATTTAATTAGATAAGGATGTAAATGAAAAATTAGTAGATCAAAAAAATGTATAGGGGGATAATAGGATCATTCTTCAATTTGAATACTAGTAGACCAAATATAATGTTTAGTGTTTGTCTCTATGATAGATTCCAAGCCGATCTAAATGACAACTAAGAGAATCCTTATATATCTTCTAGGCACCCCAAACTTAGGTATCTTGTATCCTAGACATAGATTCTCATTTGAAATCATAGAGTATTTAGACTCAGTCTACACAAGATGTAGAATAGATAAAAAAAGTACTTTAAGAACCTATCAATTCATATGGCAATCATTAGTTTCTTAGTCCATTAGAAAGTAAAACTCTGTAGCTATATCAACTATTGAGGCAGAATACATAGTAGTAGGAAGTGTTATTGCTAGAGTCTTATGGCTAAAGCAACAAATTTTAGCCTTAGACTATTTGTAGGGACCATTCTTATCATGTGATATAACACTAGTTCCATATACATTTCTAAAAAAATTAATCTAACACTCCCGAACTAAGCATATTGATATCAAACATAATTTCATTAGAGATCATATAGCCAAGGGAGATATAGAATTCCATCATGTGGCAACTAAAAATCAACTCGTAGACATTTTCAGCAAACACTTAAGCAATGACACCTTTAACACACTGAGGAATAGACTATGTGTCACTGATATTCATGCTTGATTCAAGGCAAGAGTGAAATCAACAACATGTGTAGTTATGTGTTTTGTACATTTCTATATTTCTTATATTTTTATTTATTTTTTACTATTTTAGTTTGTTTGTTTAATATTTCTATTCAATAGAAGTTTCTTGATCATCACACACCACAAAAAAATATTCACATAGTATTGTACGAATCTCATTCACACTTTACGATCAACACAACTCAGCATATCCTTCTCACTTATGATTTCAATGGTCCTGATTTCACCAATAATTAATGATCGTATTGTATGACTACCTTTTTGTATTATATGATCCATGTGTCAAAAACTGTTGGATGAAATTAAATCAAGTAGTACGATAATAATTACACAATCGTACTGTACGAGCACCTATTCGTATTATATGATCGATTTAGTCAACAATCGTACCAACAACACCTTAAAAAATATACATTTTACAAAGATCAACTAGTTTGATACTAATTGTATAGTATGATTTGACCACTTTTTCAAATAAGTCCAGATGATTTAACTTCCCTGATCATACTATATGATCCTCAATTGTGCTGTACGATCGACTGAAAACTCTATATGAGGGATGGATTTCTAACTTTCTGATTCACTAAACATCCTTCTATTTTCTTTCACTTCCATTATTAGCATTAGCTTTCTAAAATGGTAGGAGGAAGTAAGAGAGAATGCTTACTCCTGGAAGCACTTTTGGTCATCCTGTTGACGACAGATTTCAATCAGTTGAGGAAAATTTAGCCTATCTCTTTTTTAAGAATGCACACATCACACCCTTATGTTTTTTGGATCCAAATTTTCTATAATACCAAGTGATGGACCTATTTGATTCAACCACTCAACATTTCCACCTAACTCTCACCTTTCCTTTCAATATTAAACTCTATTCTGAATTCTTTATAAGCCGATTAATGTTGAATTTTCTATCATGACCTTATATGTGTGTAGGAAGTCTGTAGAAATTACCATACAAGACCTCACCAACTACCTTCAACATTCCACTAAAGGGGATAAATCACATTTATTGTCATATCAGGGAGATTACAATTGATCCATTATGAGCCTAATAATTAGAAACGCCCCTTTGAATCAACACCAACAATGTTTCTTTACTTCTTTACATAAAATTTAAAAATAAATAAAATATAATATAATAAAAATAATTTATTTTCCCCTATTTTTTAAAAGTAATTCACTTAGTGAGAAAGAGATTTGTAGAAGATAGAAATACTTGTACTTTCAACGAACAATGTTTGTCATCATAAAAAAGGAGGAGATTATCATAATCCGAGATCCCGAGCTTGTGATATTGATAATAAAAAATATTTTTTATTCTCATTATTTTTCCTAGTATTTGTAGTGTATACTTTCTTTTCTGTGAAATAATATTTAAAGTACATCATACACCGTGCAACAGAAGATTTAGGGCTCATGTTTTGGTTGAATAGGAAAATATTTTGCAAGATTTTGTATCCTTTTTTCCTTTTTTTTTCTTTTTTTTTTTTATTTCTTGAGTCAAATTCATGTAAAGGTGTATGTTAGCTTTGTGCCATGCATACACAAATGGTGGAGTGAGATAAAAATTTTGATTTTTGAACTAATTATATTGTACGAACTAGATTGTATTACATTATCACTTATTTATAAAATCATTAAAAAATAGCTAATTAAATAATTAAGGTTTTTGAATTAATCATACTCTATAAACGAGATCGTACAAGATGAATTGTTTAACTCAAAAACCCTAGCCGCTAATCATATTTAGGTAGGCTTTTAAAATTTTGAATATATCACACTATACAAACCAATTCATTTAGTTTGATATTTAAAATGTTACCTAAATTAATCCTCATGATTAATTAATTAAATCAATATTTAATAAATATGGTAAATCAAATAGTACAATGTAGATCATATTGGATGATTAACAAGTTAAAATTTGTTCATCTAAGGATCATCCTAAATAAAATCTTAAATTTTGAACTAATCGTACTGTATGATATAGATCATCTAGATGATTTCAATCATCGCAGAGTTCATCATGTATAATTTTAAGATGAATGAACTAATCATATCGTATGATTCAATGATCATATTGTAGATCGGTTCGCAAAGTTTGAACATATCATACTATAATTTTTTAAGTCATACTAAATGAAATAGGTTTTTGACCTAATCATACTATTGGAACCCATATTGTGCAGTACGGATGTAAATGATAGAATTGAAATATTAGGGTTATTTTAAGCCTCATATTAAAGCTATCTCATTAGACTTTGAAGAAGTCTTTGGCTATGAGATATTTTACTGAGAGTGCTTAAGAGGTCTTGGAGTTTAGAGAGGGAGAAAAAGAATTTATGTGGTTCCTGTAAGAATGCTTCTACCTTAGTTCTTTTAAGTATATTTGTTTATCTTTTGGGTTGATCTAGGGACAAAGTCTTTAAGATTAAAGATAGTCTGATTTTTGCCTCACCACAAGGAAGAAAAGCATTCTAGGATCTTTGCCTCACCACATGGGTGAAAAGAATTCTAGTTCTCAACCGCACAGTGAAAATTAGAAGTGATTTTGTAAGGGCTTATCCACCTTGTCATAGGAGCTAAAAGAGAGTCAATAAAGGTTTAGTACTGTAATGCCCGAAGAGGACTCCAAAGAGTGTACCTAAGCAATGTTTGATCAAACAACTTAAATTTTTGGTGTGCTTGTCCCTATTATTTTTCACTTTTATTTCTCAAATTTTTATTTCCTACATATTATTTTATTGAAATATGTGATGATAATATTGTTACAGCTTAGAATTATTTTTTATGAGCAAGAGAAAATAAAAACAAAAATTTGAAAATAAAAATGAACAAATTATTTTAATGTTAAATAACATATAAATTTCATTTTTTTTAATATTTTCTTTTGCCAATATTTTTTAACATCATTTTAAAAAGATTTTTTTTTTTTGAAAAAAATATTTAAAACACAAATCCACCCCCTCACCCTCTTAGTGTACCTCATGCTATATAAGTTTGTCTAACTATCCTAATTAAATTTTCAAGTGTTATAGATATTTTAGTTGACTTAGAGACAATTTGAGATATCCACTTATTTCATTCAAGATTATAGATTTTACTAAGTTTATGGAGAGTGCTAGATTGATGGAGAATGATCAATCATCTACTCAGGAGCATTGGACCATTAGTAGGAAATGAATTAGATGTGAAGCCTCTAGGAGTGTTATAGTGAGAAGAAGAGTTGATCTAGGCTAAGGATTTTTGAAGGAGCCCAACTTTTTTTTAGTGATGGTACAACAAGGTTTGTGAGTAATTTATCTGTGTGTATTACCTATGGTAGGATGCATATTATTTTATTTACTTTAGATATGGTTGGTGTTGACATAAGGTAGCAACTTGAGCCTAAAGGGGACTAGAGAGATGATCTAATGCTTGAGTTGAAGAGTTTAGCCAACGGGCATTTTCACCTAGAGCTTTTAGTGAGGGGTCTTTAAGTAGAGGTGAAGAAAATGTCTATTAAGAAAAATATTGGAAGAAGTCTAAGGATTTTATTTCTCTAGTGTTTCTAGCTCTAATACAAGCGGAAGACTACAATCTAACTCAGTTGGAAGCCAATGATGTATTTGATGTGGTAATAGATATGGATTTCTTTTTTGCTCAGCCATGTAGATCTAGTTATTGGTTTATAATTAAAAAGTATTATACATTATTTGATTTATCTCTATTATGTTGTAATCTAAATTTCCTATTATTTATATATTAAGTACAATATGATAATATGTTATACACATTTCTATAAAATTGTGATTTCTAATAGGAAATTGGAGTCTTAGTTCATAATGTTGTCTTTCATTGAATTTGATGTCATTTTGGGGATAAATTGGTTGAGTGGATATGTTGCTCACATAAATTATATGAATCCGAGGGAAATATTTTTCATGGTGATGAAAGTATTCATTTTGAAGTAGTTAGAGGTGTGTTGATATATCACTTATAGTAACTTTATATATTAATAAATTATAAAATAAGGGAAGTGTGGTGTATTTGGTCCATCTGAAAGATAACAAAGTAATTTTAGGAGTTGTTGAGAATGTTCCTACAATAAAAGATTTCTTCACATTTTTTCTGAGGAGTTGGTTAGCTTACCTCTTGATAGAGAAGTGGACTTTTATATTATTGTATTAGCTAGTACATCTCCTTTTGTTAGAACTCCTTATTGAATGGTACCTAAGGAGTTACAAGAGCTAAATATCTAGTTGCAAGAATTAGTGGATAGAGATTTTTAAGCGTATCTCCATGTGGTACACATGTACTTTTTGTTAAGAAGAAGGATTATTCATTGCAGAGGTATATTTATCATAGAGAATTGAATAAGGTAACTATTAAAAACAAATATCCATTTCCTTGGATTGATAATTTGTTTGATCAACTGGAGGGTACATTTGTATTTTTAAAGATAGATTTAAGGTCAATGTATCATCATTTTAAAGTAAAGGAAGATGATGTGGTGAAAATAGATTTTAGTACTAGTTATTATCATTATGAGTTCCTAGTCGAACCAATTCAAACCTATTGGTTCGACTAATACAACAGCTGCATTTATGAATGTGATGAACATGATTTTAAGGCATATTTGTACTAAATTATTATTATTATTATCAATGTTATACTATTATATTAAAAATTTGAAGATGATTATACAACTCGCCTGAGAATAGTATTAAAGACCCTGAGACTGCAAAAATTATATGCCAAATTTTTAAAATGTGAGCTTTGATTGAGAAGATTATCATACTAGGGGCATGGTCCATAATGATGGTATATCAATGGATCTCTAGAAAGTATATGCCATTACATATTGTTTTAGGAATATAACTGTATATAAATTGCATACTTGTATTGGTATAGTTAGTTATTATAGGAATTTTTTCAAAGAATTTTCACATATGGAAATTCCCTTGAGTAGATTAGTACAAAAGTGAGTGTCACTTGAGTGGATGACTGAATGTGAAGATAATATTCAAAGATTGAGGTGACATACCCTATTTTGACTATTCCATCATAAGCTACAGATTTTAAGTGTTTAGTGGTGCATTATTAAGAGGTTTGAGTTTTGAATTAATGTGGCATAGATTCTTCCAGACAGCCTAAATTACATTAAAAAATTTCCTACTCATGATTTGAAGTTAGTAGCTATTGTGTTTTCATTGAAGAATTGAAAAAATTATCTTTAAGATTTAGGTGTATAGCGTCAAGTGTGGGATTTTTACTAACCATCGTAGCTTGAAATATATTTTCATTCAAAAGGAGTTGAATTTAAGGCAAAGAAGATGGCTAGAATAGAAAAAAGATCATGATCTTGGCATTAAATTTTAGCATGGTAAGGCTAATGTTAGTTGGTTGCATTATTACATTTGACATATTTTTTTTATTCATGATATGTAAACGTAAAAATTTTATGTAATTGTTGTGACTGATATGGAAAATAACATGCTTACTCAAATGATCGTACAAACTACCATATAAAGTATAAAAGAGTAATGAGGAGTACATAAATTTGATATCATATTTAGACAAGAAGGAGATTTAAGTTCTAGATAATGATTTTGTAGTGTTTACTTTAAAATGCTAATAATGTGCTCCTAATTGTGCATTTTTAAGGAAAGAGATTTTGCATTAAGGTTCATTATTATATATATAAAATTCTCCCTAGTATTAGAAAAATGTATCATAATTTAAAGTCTATATTTTTGTAAACCAGATTAAAAAGGGATGGAAAATTTTATTATTTATGATTACGACAGTAGATTTACTTCTAGATTGTAGAGAGATATACAGAAGAATAGGGACTATATTAGATTTTAGTAAAGAAATTTCACCCCTAGTCAGATGGCAAGTCTTAGAGGACTATTTAAGTGATTAAGAATTTATTAAGACTATATGAACTAAATTTTGAGGAAGCTTGAAAAAACCTTGTTCCTTTTATTGAATTCACTTATAATAAAAATTTTCAATCCATATTTGGTATGGAACCAAATGAAGGATTATTTGGTAGGAGATACATGATACCTTTATCTTGGACATAGGTGGGTGAGAGACACAACTCATGGATCTTGAAAGTGTATATGGGGTCATTAAGAAGATCCAACTGATCATAGAAAGATTGAGAATAACACAAGATAGAAAGAATAAGTATTATGATTTGAATCATCAAACTGTGGAGTTTTAGGTGAACATTAGCTCATTAATTGGTGTGAGTAGGTTTATCAAGGAAGGAATGTTGAGATATATTGGTCCATTTCAAGTGATAGGTAGCATGGGGAAGTCTACTTATCAATTGCTATTACTAGATAACATGTCAGAAATTCATGATCTATTTCATATTGCTTCATTAAGGAAATGGATTTCAATCACCATAAGTGCTAAAGGTTGAAATATAATTATTGCAAAATTTGACTTATAGAAAGAAACATGGTCATATCATAACCAATCATGTTAGAAAATTTAGGTATAAACAAACCCCTATGATAAATATATGATGGAAACAGAGAACTAATAGAGAGACTACATGAGAGAAAGATGCTAAAATGAGATAATTATATCTAAATGTATTTAAATTATGAGTTCATGTACTCAAATGTAAATGATGACATTTTTTTAAGGAGAGTGTAATGATTACTTATATAGTAATTACTTGACTTAGATTGGTAAGAATTTTAAGCTTGTTTACCATCTATTAAAGTTCTATAAATATTTTGAATCATTTTTATTTTTAATTTAATCATGAAATAGAATTATAATTTAAATTTGAAAAGAAAGTATTAAGTTTTAAAATTCCTTCTATGAGCAATAAAGTGCTATAAGTGAAGGGTTGCAGCACTATCACTAAAACACTATGGCGCTAAGTTCTTTTTTTGGTATTGAAATATTTTTCTTCTTTGGAGAAATTCTATGCTGAAGTATTAGTGTTGTGGCCATACCCTATTTGTCTGAATGGTTTCAAATATGATGGTTCCATGGCCTATTCTATGATTCACATCGTACTATATGATCTATTGATAAAAAATTAATCATAACATCTAATTGAGTAATTAAGATTTTTTAATTAATCATAATGTATGAACTAGATCGTACAAGACAATTTGTTTAAATCGGCCAATCAGATTTATGTAAGTATTTTAATTATTTAATTTTGAATTGATCATATTGTATTGAACTTGTTTGAACTATATGATTAGTTAAAATATTTTCTAAATTAGTCCTCATGATTAGCCAATAAAATCAAGATTTAATTAGTATGACTGCTCATATAGTACGATGTTGATCATACTAGGAAATTGGTAGACATGAAATTCAATCATCCAAGGGATCATTCTGAATGATCCTTGATTTATTAAACTAATAGTATAGTATGACGCCAATCATACTAGATGATTCGTAGTGATGATTCCAATTGTATTGTATGATCCTATGTAAAATGAACTAATCATACCGTATGATCTAAGTATTGTACTATACGATCAATATAGTATATTTGAATAGATGGTAATATGACCCATTTGTCGTATTGAATGAACTGGGATTTCTTAAACTAATTGTAGTGTAGGACCATGACTATACTTTATAAATAGAGTCAGCTAATTTAAATATCAGGATCAAGTTGAGCCTTTGTTTAAATATCATCCCTAATTTGTCGTAGGGGAACATTTGCCCCTTTTTTTGAGGGAGAGCTTTTGAAAGAAGGGGTTGATGTTGTAGCACTATTTTGGGATAGAGGGAGTTGAGGTCTTAAGGGAGACAATTATTATGGAAATAAGAGTGTGTAAGAGTGGTTTCTACATATAATAATCTTGCACCTTCTTCCTCCATTGTCAGCATCTTTTCTTGAGGGAAACTCAAGGATGAATCTCTTCGTGGACAGGATCTAGTCACGCTGCCACACTAGGAAGGTAAAAGTGATTTAGCTTCTTTTCCATAACAAGGAGATGAAAGGGATTCAGCTACTCCACCGCAACGGGAAGGTGAAAGGGACTCAGCTACTCTATCAAATTGAAGAGGTCGATGAGATTTATAAGGGCTTGTTCACCTTATTGTAGGGAATAAAAGGAGAGACGGTAAGTTTTAATGCAATACTTGAGTGGAGGACTCCAAGGAGTGGATGTAGGTCAAGGGTGATCTAACCACTATAAATCTCTTATGTGTTTAATCTTAATTTTACTTTTTTCTTTTTTGCATTTTTTTTCTTGCATCTTAACTTATTGCAAAATTTGTGATTTTTAAGTTTTGGTGTGCATCAAACGTATATCTTATTTTTTTTTAAAAGAAGAAAAATTAAAAAACAATTTTTTTTTCTTTTCAAGTTTTGTTTAAAATCAAAATAAAGTTTTATTTAGATCAAGGTTATCATATTAATTTTCATTGAATTATAATATTTTAAAAGGGAACATTTTTTTAGGGAATTTTTTAAAAACTAATTCACCCCCACTTGGTGTGCATTTGTAGTTCAAATTTGTGTAACAACCTACATTTTAACATTCAAATTATTTATAATTTGATTACAATATTTTTCTGAAAACAATCTTTAAATCAGATGAACTTATATAACCTAGGCTCTAATATGATGAAACCATATAGATTTAGAATGATAAAAATTTGTAAAATAATTAAAACCTTGAATAAAATATAGAAGTTATCTCTATAGATCTTAAACATTGGATTTCATGTTGTTGGATCAATTAACCTTAAAATAAAATTGTATTTGCATGCTCATATATGTCTTCTTAGTGTCTCATAGATTCTTAACAAGTTCCAATTAGATAAGTTGTATCAGATAGACTCTAATAGTGAAGACTTGGCCAAGAATGCTCACCTCCACTGCCAAAGGTACATGATAATAGAAGTAATTGACTCAACGTGATATGGAAATTTATAAACATCATCCTCAAGGGGATATTCTTAGAATTCACATATGTTTCCCTTTATGCCTTATGAATTCAACTCATTAGCACATTTAGCCTCTTAGAGCTACTCATTGATACAACTAATCAACAAGTCATTAATGGAATTCTTCAATTCATTGATAGGGAAGATTCACCTCCACGAAGATATAAATAGAATTCCTCATGCTCAACCAACTATGAGAATATAATCACCATAGATTATATGGACTCATTCTTCATATTGAAATGACCTAAGAATAGTCCCATAGTGGTCTCCAAAGCGGCTAAAGGATTGTTAGTGGAATTTTGGAAACAGGTTTTGAAAAGTATTAGTTCTCTTTGGGAATTTTGGAGTTAAAGTTTAATTCTAATTCTAAAATCAAATCCTCTAATTAGAAAGAGTATATCACCTCAAAAAGATGAAAATAAAATTTCATAATGGCATTTAGACTTAGAATTATGAATCTCATCTTGAATATTGTAGCTGGATGCTAAATAAAACTTCATATGGCCCTAGAGGACCAAAATGAGGCTCAACTAAATATCCGACTACGATAAACAAGAAGTGCGATCGTTAAGTTCATATCCGAAGCCTTATAAAAGAAAGATGTATCTCCCCAAAGGGAGATAACACCATTCAATGATAATTCTTTGAATGTGATAATAATGATCATCTTTTAATTTTTCCCAAGGAGATCTAATAAAAATTTTTGAAAAATTAATTTTTTTTTAATCAGGTGCATGTGTGGTTCTAAATCTCCTACGAGTGCAACCCCTCATAGTTAATTACATTGTAGGGAGATAGAATCCCCTGCGAAATCTCTCGATTAAAATAGTGATAAAATTTTGCTAGATTATCAAAAAGAGGTGACTTTTGGAAACTCAAAAGGGAATGGATCAAAATTGAGCAGTTATTATCAAAATCGAGTTAAAAAAAGTAGGGGACACTTTGAGATTCCAGAACCATCAAGAAGTGTCCCAACTTAATCTAAGTGTTGGGCTTTATATTTTAGATTGAAATGATATTTAATTAGAGTTAAGCGTTTCATTAAAAATTTGGGATTAGATTCCCGAAGTTTGGGGTCTTATAATCAAAGATATGCCCCGGATCCTAAATCTAATTTAGACACTGTCCGAACCTAACTAATGTAGTGCAAGGTCTGGACTTACTTCGGCATGGATTGGGGAGCCAGCTAACCACCTGATCGATTTAAAAGAAATGAGCCCGGTCTTTTATGAAAGAGTGGTAGGGACATTTTATTTAAAGTTTTGGAGAGCTGGGGGCGACATCTAGAGATTTTCCTAATTGGCCCCTTTGACTTATGTTGGATGCAAAATGCTAAGGACTAATGCAATTAAAATTTTGACTCTTTTAAATGTGTTTCTAATGCAATGCATGCTAGTTGACAACTTCAAATCAAATATGCTTGAAATTCAAAATAGGATTAGAAAATAATTTTTAGAAGATTGGGCTTCCCCAGGTCCGGCACCTCGTCCTCATAGGTTAGACTATCCGGACTCTAGCTGCAGGCGGGGAAGGGTCTAAAGAAAAGAAAGAAGAAGTGTAGAAATATGCATGCAACCCTGGGGTCGGTCCCCGGCTAATTCCCTATATTCGTTATCTTTCTATGTTATTTAAACTTACTAAATTTTAAACTTTAAGATTATGAGTATAAAAATTTTCACACTCTTACGAGTCTCATGTATCTAGGAAAAAACAAAGACGGCACATAAATGCCAAAAAACTAAGAAGAACGGGCAATCCTAAAGGCAATCATCTCAACAAATCAAATATAAAAAAATTAATTAATAAATATCTGTAGGCAAAGTTGCCTTGCTTATTACAAACCAGAGTCTTTTAGAAAATAAAGTGGTCGGGCATCACTGTTAACAACTCAGATTCTACACCTAGTAGAGACACAAGTGGTTTTGAGTTGGACACTTTTGTCTTTAAATCTTCAATCTTCTCCTTCGGGCTCATTTTATTCAAGCTCCTTGGATTCTTCGTAGTAGTCTACCCAAATGGATAAGAGGGCACTTCCTTTGGAGGAAGGCAACTTTTTCCTCTTTGGGTAGTGAAGAAGTGATCCAAATTTGGACCTCCAAATAAAAAAGGGCTACTCCCCTAAGGGTATCCTTTTCTCTTTGGAGTCCAAGCATTGAACCTATGTATCCCAACTCAAAATTCTACTTTCACAACACTTAACACTTACACAAATTACATTTATATGAAAATGAAAAAATTCTAGGCTCTCCTGCAAGGTTATCCTAAGCTGTTAATGAATAAAAAATATTTATTTCCAAGCAGTTATGTATGTGCAGAAAGTAAATAAACACACTGGCCACGCTCCATTTTTATTTAGGGGTTTTAGAAACTGAAGCACCTGTGCAAGCATTTATAATTAATTTTTTATTGACTTAGGGCCCTTTTTATTGCCCTACATGAGCGTGGCCACCTATAGAAAATTGTGTTAACATCTAGATCATTCTTATCCTAGGGGTAATCTAGTCGCCAAACACACCAATCATCCATAGAGTGTAGTAAAAAGTAAACAGACACAGCAAAGCAATTTTATCCACAATATGCAGTAAAAAATGAAAAATCCAGCATACAGTAGTAAAGTAAACAACAGCCTAAACTTGATCTAGA
The DNA here is from genome assembly GCA_019514585.1 of Dendrobium officinale. NCBI lineage: Eukaryota > Viridiplantae > Streptophyta > Magnoliopsida > Asparagales > Orchidaceae > Dendrobium > Dendrobium officinale. Next base: position 23,634,012 of record CM033688.1, on the reverse strand, counting down.
GTTGGTTGCCCTACCAAACCATCTAAAGTGTTTGTAGAAAGTTGTGTGGCAGGGATAGATCCTAAGTTGGGTGATTAGTTAGAGTTATATAGTATTTGAATTTGTTAAGGCTTAAATGGAAATTTAGGTTAGATTTTAAATATTAATATATTAAGAATTTTATTTAAATATATTTTAAGGGTTAATTGATTACTACATTTGTTTCACACCGAGGGCGTTAAGTTTATTTCACCTTCCTTGGGGCTAAGCTAATAGCCTCGTAGACCTGGGTTAACTAGTAGTAATCGGGGTTGATTAAGTTAATTTAAAATGGTTGGAATTAGAAGAGTGGGTTAACATTAAAAAGGATTAATTACTAATTTTAATGGGTTGGTTAAACATTTTAAGAATCAAGTTAGAAAATTTTGAATTTTGAATGAATAAATAGGTTTTAAGAAAATTATCTAGATACGTACTAACTAAGGGGTCAAAATTTGATTTTAAAATTAAAGGGAAACTTAAAAGTTTCAGATTTTTAACAAATACTAGACCTTATTATGAGTTGTTAGACAGGTGGCCTTATTTGGAGTTTTCTACGAAAAGTTATGATTTTTAGAAGTTTTGTCCCGTTTTGACCTAAGGTTGACCAAGATGTTGACTTTTTTTACTTTGACCTAATTTTTGAGGTTTAACATTTTTATAAAATACTAGACCTTAGTTAGAGTCATTAGCCTTTGAGTTTGGATGATTTGGAATTTCCTACAATTAGTTATGAATTTTGTAAATTTGGGTATTTATTGGAATTATTTAATTGTTTCCATTAAGGGTCCTTTTTAGTGATTTGAGCCCAAATGAGTCCTAAACCTCTTGAAATAAACCCCAAAGATAAAAAATTATCTAAGAGGAGATCAGCAAGTGTTTAAAGAATTTTTGGGATTTTTAATTATTTTTAACTAATTAAAAAGACTAAATGTTGATTTTAACTTAAAATTAAATTAAAGCCCATTTTAAAGTTAAACTAAAGGATCCTAAATTTATACAGGTTATGGGATTAAGTAGGGTCAATTAGAGGTGTTTTAAGGAATTTTAAGGATTATTCTTGATTTATTAAAATTTTATTAAGACTAAAGGGTCAATTAAAGGATTAATCTTAATTAGATTGATTAGGGAGCCTAATGATCTCTAAAATTCAGTAAAATACCTTATAAGGGTGAGTGATATTACTAAGTTTATTGGTTCAAAGTCTCAAGTTAGGGGAGCATGCATCCTAAAAAAATAAAATCTATGTTTTCTATACAAATCCTTAATTTTTGTCCTTAAGGATGTCTTTAAGTTATATAGGATTAAGTCAAAGTCACTAACCCTTTACAAACCACATATGGAAGTACACAAACATATCACTCATGTCCTTAAATCTAGGAGTTCCTAAACTAGGTGGTGTGTGTAATTCTGTACATGCAAGACCCTAATGCAAGACCCTAAAGAAACACAACATATAATTGTATTAAATGCTAAGTTAGTGAACAAAATACCTTTGCCCACTAACTATCCCCCATTGTTTTTACCCAAGTGCTTCAACCCATGTTCAATATTTTCAAGACCCCACTCAAAACTCTTGAGGTTTAATAAAATGTAATTTTAAAATTTAATTTTATATATTAAAATAGATTGATTTTAAGGATTCTAGAAAATTTAAAATAGTTCAAAATAGTTTTCAAACAAATCCCAAACATAAAAAAAAAACTTATAACATGGGAAAGTTCAAACTACTAATTAATTTGAGAGATCAAAATAAAGGTTGTTTGGATCTTTTTTTTTTTTTACTTAAATATTGACCCAAATATTCTAATATTAGATTATTAGAATTATCCAAAAGAAATGAAACATATTACATTACCCTTAGTCCAAAATAGTCACCTATTTTAAAAAAAGGGTTAAGATTAGATTTTAAATTCAAAAGTATTGTTATAATTCTTGGTATAATATTTAATGAAATATTAAATCAATACTAAAGAAAAAAAAATTAAAAAAAATTAAAGTTCTAAATAAAAAAAGGCTGGTTTTAAAGTAAATCATTTTGTATTTTGAAGATTTTGATAGGCATATTATTTAAATTTATAGTCAAATTCAATTATTCATTAAATGTTTTTAATAACTATACTTGTATTTACTAAAATAAATACTAGACATATCTTAAATTAGATTAATATAATTTATGCATATATTAGGGAAGATTATAAAATATATTTAAAATTTTATATTCAAATTCTGAAAGTATTTTAGGATTTTTTAGTTATATATTAATTCAAAATAGACATTATTAGACATTTAAAATTATTTAAAATATATATGGTATTTCAAATTAATATTAATTTCAAATTAAAGCATTCAATTTTCTGAATAATTTGATATATTATATTAAATTTTTGGATTAGTATTCAATTTAATACAATTTATTACATTAAAAATAACTTTAAAATCAATTTAAAACCTATTTAAATAAATGGATAAATGAACTGGCGGCGTCGGCCTAATGGAGGACACGCGGGTTACATAGCTGGAACGAGACGCGGACTCGGTACCGCTCGGTACTGCTCAGTACTGAGTGATATTGAGCTCGAGGATGCTCGATACTGCTCGGTACTGAGTAATACTGAGCTCAAGGGTACTCGGTATTGCTCGGTTCTGAGCAATACTGAGCTGGAGAATGCTTGGTATTGCTCGGTACTAAGCAATGCTGATCTTGGGAATGCTCGCTATTGCTTGGTACAGAGCAATGCTGAGCTAGGGAATGCTCGGTATTGCTCGGTACTACTTAGTACCGAGCAATATTGAGCTCGTTTTCCCTCTTTTTGGTTCATTCTTTCGGTCCAGCCGACCAAATCGTTTAAAATTTTGAACCTAAGTCAAGCACATGAATGGTAAGAATGGGGGCACATTCATTTGGCCTAAAACACACTGGGTACAAAGCTAAATAAACCTATCTATTGTGAGCTAGATCTAAAGTTTCTGAGGGATTATACCGTTTGATCTTTAAAGTCTTCGAACGTTGTGTAGATTGTCCAAGTGTAGATCCCTAGCACAAGTCCACATCCAAAAACACTTGGATCAACCGCTACAAGGCTGGAGAGTTGTTATGAATAGAGAATTTGCTCTCCAATCCATGAGGGAAATTGAGAGAGTGTGTATTGATTAAAAAAAAAGTCTATACTCCATCAACTTTTTTGCCTTTTTCAAATGATCTGGGCTATCTTGGACGGTCATGATGCATCAGAGTCCTCCCCTAGATGCCCAACACCTGTCCAAAACTTTTGGAAGGCTGCCCCAAATGTTAGAACGGCCTTGCTTCCATTGGATGGACTTTGGGTGAGTGGGGGACTACTTCCATTTAAAGCTAAACCAAGCCCTGAGCTTGGTTAAAAGAGCTCTAAGTGAGCTTTTGGATGTAAATAGGTGATCCTAGAGCAGCCTAAATCAAGAGAAGGTGGCTTAGCATGTAATAATGCCCTCTTGGAAAGATTTGAAGCCTAGAGTTAACTGTTTTGACCAGTCAACTGGTCAAAAGAGGCTGATGTTGTTAAGATAGTTGCTATTTACATGCTTTACATTTTTACAACTTGTATATTTTTGATGATTTCAAACATTATTGTCCAAATGTGTAGTTATCTCCTCACAATTTTAGAAGATTTGTATTTGCTCTTGTGTGTACTAACATTTTAGGAAAATCAAACTCCAGACTACAAAGACTTCAAATCAAATTCAGCATGAGATACTTTGTGAATTTGAAGCTTGTACTTTTCTTTGAAATAAAATTGAAAGTGAGTGATTGTAATTTGAATGAATAAAAACATACACAAACACACATAAAGAGATCATATAAAATTTATACTGATCGTACGGGACAATATCAGTTCGTACGGGACGATCAGACAGTTGTCTCCTATTGAGCACATGGAACGAATAAGAACTGGCTTGAAATTTTTTTTTTCTAAGTCCTATTCGTCCAGGATGAAATTAAAAATCGTCCGGGATGATTTGTTCTCTGTAAGATTTTCGTCCAGATGAAATTAAATTATCGTACATGACGATTTGCTCTCTGTAAAATTTTTGTCCAGACAAAATTAAAATCGTACAGGACGATCTGGTCTCTGTAAGATTTTCGTCCAAACGAAATTAAATTATCGTACATGAAGATCTGTTCTCTGTAAAATTTTCGTCCAAACAAAATTAAATATCATCCAGGACGATCGGTTCTCTGTAAAAATTTTGTCCAGACGATTTACCGACTTAGAACGATTTTCTGCAGTTTTTGAAACCGACCTAGTAATAACCGTTCGTACCGGACGAATTTAGTTCGTACGGGACGATCAGTTTGTACGAAAATATTTTGTACACATATGTAAACAGGTTCGTTTCAAGGCTTTTAAGTAAAATCGTCCAGGATGATCTACGATCGTACGGGACGATCCACTGCATACAGAATTGAAAACTTGCAGTTTTTGGGCAGTTTTTCTTGTCTTTTGTATAAATAGTCCAAATTAGACTGCCACCCAATCTTTTTGTCATTTGATCTTTGTGCCTTTTGAGAGAATAGCCAAGGAGAGAGTGTAAGAGTGCATTCAAAGGAGGATTCCTACCACTTGAGCGTGAATTCTTCACTTGGAGTTTAAAGGTAAGAATCTCTACTTGTGAATTGGGATTACTTCACTCTTTTCTTTCTTCCTTCTAGATTCTTGTGAGAAGATCTATCAAGGAGATCCGGTTCGCTGCCGACACTTGGAGAGTGTGAACAGCCGAAGGGTTCGCTGCCGACACTTGGAGAGTGTGAACAGCCGAAGGGTTCGCTGCCTACACTTGGAGAGTGTGAATAGCCGAAGGGTTCTCTGCCCACTCTAGGAGAGTGTGAACACCCGAAGGGTTCTTTGCCCACTCTAGGAGAGTGTGAAAGGACAAAGGGTTCCCTGCCCACACTAGGAGAGTGTGAAAGGATGGACGGTTCTCTGCCAACACTGCGAATTATGTAAAAGGACGACGGTTCTCTACCGTACAAGCTAGTTGTGAAAATAGTGTTTTGTAAAGGCTTCTCCGCCTTGCTGTGGGTGCAAAAAGAGAGTCACTATTGGTATTAGTTCAATACTCAGAGGGTGCCTCTGGGTAGTGTATGTAGGTCTGGTTTATACCGAACCACTATAAATCTGGTGTCATTTACGTCACTGTTTTTACTTTTCTGTATTTTATTTTTTGTTTAAAAAAAACTCTGTGGTTAAAAAATGTTTTCTATAAAAACTTAATAAAAAATTTCATTTCGGTTCAACACATTTTCAAAGAGAGTTTAAATTTTTAAAATACCAATTCACCCCCCCTCTTGGTAGCCTTGGGACATTAACTTAGGTCTAACAACCTATTTCTAGACTCAACAAGTGGTATCAGAGCTTTGTTTCAAAATCATAAGTTTAAACTACTTTTTGATTAACGTAGATGGCTACATTCGGAAACCAAAACACCCCTGAGGGTTACTCTATAACTAGACCTCCTCTATTTGACAATATACCTTTTGATTTTTGGAAAACACGCATGTCTACTTTCTTACAGTCACTTGATTATCGTATGTGGATCCTAATCCAGGAAGGTTACACAAAACCAACTAGATTAGTTAATGGAGTTAGGATAGAAACACCTTTTATAGATTGGACTATAGAAGAGCGTGACTTAGCTCAACTAAATGTCAAATGTTTAAATAGCTTCTTTTGTGCTTTAAAATCTGAAGACTACATGCGGGTTTCCACTTGCAAAAGTGGAAAGGACATATGGGATAGACTTTGTATAACTTATGAAGGGACTAATGAGGTTAAGCAATCAAGACTCAATATCTTGTTACATGACTATGAATTGATTCGCATGAAACCAAATGAGTCTATTTCTGACATGTACACAAGATTCACACAAATTGTCACTTCTTTGCATGCACTTGGTAGGGAATTAACTGATGCTGAAATGGTTAATAAGATTCTTCGTTGTTTACCTACTGATTATGATGCTAAAATTACTATAATTACAGAGTCTAAAGATCTAAATATTTATTCTATTGACAATCTTTTTGGTTCACTCATTGCTTATGAGCAAGGAGTAAGTCAAAGAAAGATTGATGTAGGTGAACCACGAAAGGAGAAAAATATTGCACTAAAAGTGGAAGAGTCAGAGAGTGAACAATCACAACCTGAAGATGAAGACGATATTGCATTAATGACTAGACAATTCAGAAGCTTTTTAAAGAAGAAGCAGAAGAGACGCCAGCAATGGAATAGTGGTAAGTATAACAGAAATGGCAAGGTTTCTAATGAAGTAATTTGTTATGAATGTAGGAAACCAGGTCATATCAAGACTGATTGCCCGAAACTTAAAGCCATTCATAGCAAGGAGAAGGTAGAGGAGAAACCAACTGTAAGAAGGGCAAGAAGAAGTTTCAAAGAGCTTTTTGGGCGGACTCAGCTTCAGACTCATCTAAGTCTGAAAAAGAAGAAGTCACCAACCTTTGCTTGATGGCAGACAATGTTTATCAATCAGATCAAGAAGAGGGTTGCTCTCACACAAGACCCCGTGAGAGCATATGGTACCTGGACAGCGGATGTTCAAAGCATATGACTGGGGATACTGCTCAATTCATAACGCTGAAAGCTAGGAGTGGAGGCAAGGTTACACTTGGAGATAATACCACAAAGAAAGTGGTGGGATCAGATATGATTGGAAATTTGAAAAACTTTTTCATAGATAATGTGTTATTGGTTGAAGGCTTAAAGCATAATTTGTTAAGTATAAGTCAGCTATGTGATAAGGGCTATAATGTTAAATTTTTACCTACTAGCTGCATATTAAGCCTGAATGGGAAAAATATTTTGAATGAAAAAAGGGTAAATAATGTTTACATGCTAGATTTAAATTTTATTCAATCTCCTACTGCTTTTTATTTGAAAACTGTTTCTGATGAATCATGGCTTTGGTATAGGAGACTTTGTCATTCTAGTATGAAAAACCTTAGGAGAATTACCCAAAAGAACTTAGTGAGAGGTATACCAAAACTAGACTTTACTAAGGACCACCTTTGTGATGCATGTCAATTAGGAAAACAAGTGAAGTCCTCTTTTAAGTCTAATAAGGATCTTAGAACTAGTAAACCATTGGAAATTCTTCACATGGATCTTTTTGGACTAGTAGGAACTGTAAGTCTAGGAGGGAAGGTATACAGATTTGTTATTGTAGATGATTTCATAAGATTCACTTGGGTTAGAATTCTTTTTCATAAGAGTGAATCATTTGAGGAATTTAGAAATTTTTCAACTTGGATTCAAAGAAAACTAGGATGTGAAATAATTTCTTTACAAAGTGATCATGGAGGAGAATTTGAAAATAAAAGATTTGAAAATTTTTGTAAAGAAAAAGGGATCGATCATAATTTTTCTGCACCTAAAACCCCTCAACAAAATGGGGTAGTTAAAAGGAAAAATAGAACACTAATAGATGCCGCCCGAGCAATATTGGCAGAATACTCACTTCATAGATATTTTTGGGCTGAGGCGGTTAGCACTGCATGCTATGTTCTAAATAGGTTGAATGTGAGATCAAATTTAAATAAAACCCCCTATGAGTTGCTAAAAGGTTGAACACCTAATTTGTCTCATTTGCATGTATTTGGTTGCAAGGTGTTCATTCATAATAATGAAAAATCTACCTTAGAAAAATTTGATCCAAAATCAGATGAAGGAATATTTGTTGGATATTTAATTGTTGGAAAATCTTATAGGGTATTCAACAAAAGAACTTTAGTCATTGAAGAAACCACACATGTTGTATTTGATGAATCTGAAAATTTGGAAGAGCCAAATGTTGTTGAAGATGAGATTGAGGAAAACTCCCAAAAGGTTGATAGATTAAATTTGGAAGAACATGTGGAAGAGAATTTGGAAAGAGAAAACCCTTTGCCTAGAGATTTGAGATTTTCTAAAAACCACCCAAGGGAATTGATTATAGGTGAACCTAGTGAGGGTGTTAGAACTAGGTGTGGATTAAACAAGAAAGTCAATCATTCAGCCTTTATTTCAACTATTGAACCCACTAACATTGATCAAGCACTTTCTGATGAATTTTGGATATTGGCCATGCATGAAGAGTTGAATCAATTTGTAAGAAATGAAGTTTGGGAATTAACTTTAAGGCCAAAAGATCAAAGTGTTGTTGGAACCAAGTGGGTGTTCAAAAATAAAATGAATGACTCAGGAGTAGTTATTAGAAATAAGGCTAGATTAGTTGCTAAGGGGTATAATCAAATTGAAGGAATTGATTTTGAGGAGACTTTTACCTCTGTAGCTAGACTTGAAGCAATTAGGGTTTTACTTGCCTTTGCCTCTTTTAAAGGTTTTAAATTATTTCAAATGGATGTCAAAAGTACCTTTTTAAATGGGGTAATTGAAGAAGATGTTTTTGTAGAATAACCTCCAGGTTTTGAAAATTCAAAATACCCAAATCATGTTTTTAAGTTAAAAAAGGCATTATATGGATTGAAACAGGCACCTAGGGCTTGGTATGAGAGGTTGAGCACCTTCCTACTTAAAAGATCTTTTGAAAAAGGAAGTGTGGATACAACTCTCTTTTTAAAGAAATATGGAAAGGATATACTCATTATTCAAATTTATGTGGATGATATCATTTTTGGATCTTCAAATAAAAATCTTTGTGATGATTTTTCTAAAACAATGAGTAGTGAATTTGAAATGAGTCTAATGGGATATTTAAATTACTTTCTAGGTTTTAACATTAAGCAACTTGAGGATGGTACATTTCTTAGTCAAACTAAATATATTAAGGACATCCTCAAAAAATATGAAATGGACAATGCTAAACCTGTTAGTACACCAATGAGTTTCTCAGTTCTGTTGGATAAGGACCTTAAGGAAAAATCTGTTGATCAAAAGAAATATAGAGGGATTATTGGATCTTTACTTTACTTGACTGCTAGCCGACTAGATATTATTTTTGTTAAGATAGTTGCTATTTGCATGCATTATATTTTTGCAACTTATGAAGTTTTGATGATTCCAAAAAATATTGTTCAAATGTATATTTATCTCCTAACATTTTTTGGAAGAATTGTATTTGCTCTTGTGTGTACTAACATTTCAGGGAAAAAGAACTCCAGACTACGAAGACTTCAAATTAAAATCAGCATGAGATATCTTGAAATTTTTGAAGTTTGTACTTTGCTTATAAATCAAATTGAAAGGGAGTGATTGTAACTTGAGTGAATAAAAATATGCACACACAAATAAGGAGATCATATTAAATTTGTATTGATCGTACAGGACGATTTTCGTTCGTACTGGACGATCAGACAGTTATCTTCTATAGAGCATATGGAACGAATAGGAACTTGCTGGAAAAATTTTCTAAGTCCTATTCGTCCAGGACGAAAATAAAATATCGTACAGGACGATCCATCCTCTGTAAAATTTTTATCTAGACGAAATAAAATATTGTACAGGACGATCAGTCCTCTGTAAAATTTTTGTCCAGACGAAATAAAATATCGTACAGGACGATCAGTCCTCTATAAAATTTTCGTCCAGATGAAATAAAATATCGTACAGGACGATCAGTCCTCTGTAAAATTTTCGTCCAGACGAATAAATTTTCATCCAAAATGATTAACCAACTTAAGACAATTTTCAGTAGTTTCTAGAATTGACCTTGTAATAACCGTTCGTACTGGACGAACCTAGTTCGTACAGGACGATCACCTGTACGAAGACATTTCGTACACCTATTCAAATAGGGTCGTTTCAGATCATTTAAGTAAAATCGTCCAGGACGATCCACGATTGTACAGGACGATCCACTGCGTACAGAATTGAATACTTGCAGTTTTTGGGCAATTTTTCTTGTCTTTTGTATAAATAGTCCAAATTAGACTACCACCCAACCTTTTTGTCATTTGATCTTCGTGCCTCTTGAGAGGATAGCCAAGGCGAGAGTGGAAGAGAGCATTCAAAGGAGAATTCCTACCATTGGAGCGAGAAGGCTTCACTTGGAGTTTAAAGGTAAGAGTCTCTACTTGTGAATTAGAATTACTTCACTCTTTTCCTTCTTCCTTCTAGATTCTTGTGAGAAGATCTGTCAAGGAGATCCGGTTCTCTGCCGACACTAGGAGAGTGTGAAAGGATGAAGGGTTCTCTGCCTACACTTGGAGAGTGTGAACAACCGAAGGGTTCTCTGCCCACACTAGGAGAGTGTGAAAGGACGAAGGTTCTCTGCCTACACTTGGAGTGTGTGAAAGGACGACGGTTCTCTGCCAACACTGGGCTTTGTGTAAAAGGACGGACGGTTCTCTGCCGCACCGGGGAGTGGTGAAAAGAGTGTGTTGTAAAGGCTTCTCCGCCTTGCTGTGGGTGCAAAAGGAGAGTCACTATTGGTGTTAGTGCAATACTCAGAGAGTGCCTCTGGGGAGTGGATGTAGGTCTGGTTATAGACCGAACCACTATAAATCTGGTGTCATTTACTTTACTGTTTTTACGTTTCCGCACTTTTTATTTCAGTTTTAAAAATTCTGTGGTTGAAAAATATTTTTCTACAAAATTTAAAAAGATATCTTATTTCAGTTCAATAATTTTTTTTTTTGAAAAAAAAGGGGTCTTAATTTTAACTTAGTTTTTTAAACTACCAATTCACCCCCCCCCTCTTGGTAGCCTTGGGACATTCACTTAGGCTTAACAACCTAAGTATTAGACTCAACAAGTGGTATCAGAGCTTCGTTTCAATATCATAAGTTTGAACTACTTTTTGATTAACGTAGATGGCTACTTTCGGAAACCGGAACACACCTGAGGGTTACTCTATAACTAGACCTCCAATGTTTGACAATATTCCTTTTGATTTTTGGAAAACACGCATGTCTACTTTCTTACAGTCACTTGATTATCGTATGTGGATGTTAGTACATGATGGATACACAAAACCAACTAGATTAGTTGATGGAGTGATGGTAGAAATACCTTTTACTGATTGGACTGTAGAAGAACGTGACTTAGCACAATTAAATGTCAAATGTTTAAATAGTTTCTTTTGTGCTTTAAATTCTGAAGACTACATGCAGGTTTCCACTTGCAAAACAAGAAAGGACATATGGGATAGACTTTGTATAACTTATGAAGGGACAAATGAGGTTAAACAATCAAGACTCAATATCTTGTTATATGACTATGAATTGTTTCGCATGAAATCTAATGAATCTATTTCAGACATGTACACAAGATTTACACAAATTGTCACTTCTTTGCATGCACTTGGTAGGGAATTAACTAATGCTGAAATGGTCAATAAGATTCTTCGTTGTTTACCTACTGCTTATGATGCAAAAATTACTGCAATTACAGAGTCTAAAGATTTAAACATTTATTCTATTGACAATCTTCTTGGTTCACTCATTGCTTATGAGCAAGGAGTAAGTCAAAGGAAGATTGATGCAGGTGAACCACGAAGGGAGAAGAATATAACATTAAAAGTGGAAGAGTCAGAGAGTGAACACTCACAACCTGAGGATGAAGATGATGTTGCACTAAGGACTAGACAATTCAGAAGCTTTTTAAGGAGGAAGCAGAAGAAACGCCAGCAATGGAATAGAGGTAAGTTTAACAGAAATGGTAGGGTTTCTAATGAATTAATTTGTTATGAATGCAGGAAACCTGGTCATATCAAGACTGATTGCCCAAAACTCAAAGCCACTCCTAGCAAGGAGAAGATTGAGGAGAAACCAATGGTAAAGAAGGGCAAGAAGAAGTTTCAAAGAGCTTTCTGGGCGGAATCAGCTTCAGACTCATCTGAGATAGAAAAAGAAGAAGAAGTCACTAATCTTTGCTTGATGACAGACAATGTGGATCACTCAGATCAAGAAGAGGATTGCTCTCACACAAGACCTCGTGGGAGCATATGGTACCTGGATAGCGGATGTTCAAAGCATATGACTGGAGACACTACACAATTCATATCGCTAGAAGCCAGGAATGGAGGCAATGTTACACTTGGAGATAATACCACAAAGAAGGTGGTTGGATCAGGTATGATTGGTAATTTCAAAAACTTTTTTATAGACAATGTGCTATTGGTTGAAGGCTTAAAGCATAATTTGTTAAGTATAAGTCAGCTATGTGACAAGGGTTATAATGTGAAATTTTTACCTACTAGCTGCATATTAAGCCTAAATGGGAAAGAAGTTTTAAATGGAAAAAGGGTAAACAATATTTACATGCTAGATTTGAATTCATTTCATACTCCTATTGCTTTCTGTTTGAAAACTGTTTCTGATAAATCTTGGCTTTGGCATAGGAGACTTTGTCATTCTTGTATGAAAAATCTTAGGAGAATTACCCAAAAGAATTTAGTAAGAGGTATACCAAAACTAGACTTTACTAAGGACCATCTTTGTGATGCATGTCAATTAGGAAAACAAGTGAAGTCCTCTTTTAAGTCCAATAATTATCTTAGAACTAGTAAACCATTGGAAATTATTCACATGGATCTTTTTGGACCAGTAGGAACTGTAAGTCTAGGAGGGAAGGTATACGGATTTGTTATTGTGGATGATTTCTCTAGGTTCACTTGGGTTAGATTTCATTTTCATAAAAGTGAATCATTTGAGGAATTCAGAAAATTTTCAACTTGGATTCAGAGAAAACTAGGATGTGAAATAATGTCTATACAAAGTGATCATGGAGGAGAATTTGAGAATGATAGATTTGAAAACTTTTGTAAAGAAAAATGGATTGATCACAACTTTTCTGCTCTTAGAACCCCTCAACAAAATGGGGTAGTTGAAAGGAAAAACAGAACATTAATAGAAGCCGCCAGAGCAATGTTGGCAGAATACTCTCTTCCTAAATATTTTTGGGCTGAGGCGGTTAGCACTGCATGTTATGTTCTGAATAGGGTGAATATGAGATCAAATTTAAATAAAACACCCTATGAGTTACTAAAAGGTAGAACACCAAATTTGTCTCATTTGCATGTTTTTGGTTGCAAGGTGTTCATTCATAACAATGGAAAATCTGCCTTAGGAAAATTTGATCCAAAATCAGATGAAGGAATTTTTGTTGGATATTCAAGTGTTGGAAAATCTTATAGGGTATTCAACAAAAGAACTTTAGTTATTGAAGAAACCACACATGTTGTATTTGATGAATCTAAAAATTTAGAAGAGCCAAATATTGTTGAAGAAGAAATTGAGGAAAACTCCCAAAATATTGATAGATTAAATTTGGAAGAAAATGTGGAAGAAAACTTTGAAAGAAAAAACCCTTTGCCTAGAGATTTGAAATTTTCAAAAAACCACCCAAGAGAATTGATTATAGGAGAACCTAGTGAGGGTGTTAGAACTAGGCATGGATTAAATAAGGAAGTCAATCATTCAGCCTTTATTTCAACCATAGAACCCACTAATATTGATCAGGCACTTTCTGATGAATTTTGGATATTGGCCATGCAAGAAGAGTTAAATTAATTTGTAAGAAATAAAATTTGGAAATTAACTACAATGCTAAAAGATCAAAGTGTTGTTGGAACAAAGTGGGTGTTCAAAAATAAAATGAATGACTCAGGAGTAGTCATTAGAAATAAGGCTAGATTAGTTGCAAAGGGGTATAATCAAATTGAAGGAATTGATTTTGAGGAGACCTTTGCCCCTGTAGCAAGACTTGAAGCAATTAGGGTTTTACTTGCCTTTACCTGTTTTAAAAGTTTTAAATTGTTTCAAATGGATGTCAAAAGTGCCTTTTTAAATGGTATTATTGAAGAAGATGTTTATGTAGAACAACCTCCAGGATTTGAAAATTCAAAATACCCAAATCATGTTTTTAAGTTAAAAAAGGCATTATATGGATTGAAACAGGCACCTAGGGCTTGGTATGAGAGATTGAGCACTTTCCTACTTGAAAGATCTTTTGAAAAAGGAAATGTGGATACAACTCTCTTCTTAAAGAAATTTGGAAAGGAAATACCCATTGTTCAAATTTATGTGGATGATATCATCTTTGGATCTACAAATAAAAATCTTTGTGATGATTTTTCTAATACAATAAGTAGTGAATTTGAAATGAGTCCAATGGGAGATTTAAATTACTTTCTAGGTTTTAGCATCAAGCAACTTGAGGAAGGGACATTTCTTAGTCAAACTAAATATATTAAGGACATCCTCAAGAAATATGAAATAGACAATGCTAAACCTGTTAGTACACCAATGAGTTCCTCAGTTCAGTTAGATAAGGACCTTAAGGGAAAATGTGTTGATCAAAAGAAATATAGAGGGATTATTGGATCTTTGCTTTAATTGACTGCTAGCCGACCAGATATTATGTTCAGTGTTTGCTTATGTGCTAGATTTCAATCAGATCCAAAAGAATCACATTTGACAGTAGTGAAAAGGATTTTGAGATACTTACTAGGAACTGAAAACTTAGGAATTTGGTATCCTAAGTTTAGCTCTTCTTTTGAAATTATTGGTTATTCAGATTTTGACTTTGCAGGCTGTAGAGTGGATAGGAAAAGCACTTCTGGAACATGTCAATTTATTAGAAATTCATTAGTTTCTTGGTCTAGTAGAAAACAAAATTCAATAGCCCTATCTACTGCAGAAGCAGAATACATTGCATTAGGAAGTTGTGTGGCACAAGTACTTTGGTTAAAACAACAGTTGATTGATTTAGGATTATTTGTAGGCACTATTCCAATTTATTGTAATAATACTAGTGCTATTTGCATTTCCAAAAATCCTATTCAACATTCTAGAACCAAACACATAGATATAAGACATCATTTCATAAGGGATCTTGTATCCAAAGGAGAAATTGAACTCACACATGTTTCAACTGAAAATCAACTTGCAGACATTTTTACAAAACCTTTAGCCCTTGATACCTTCAGTACTTTAAGAACAAGGCTAGGTGTTATTGATTTAAATGCCTAAACAAAATATTTTTGCAACATTGATGTTTATGTTTTTATTTTGTTTTTTATTTTTGTAAATTTTTGTATGTTTTGAATGAATTTATTTGTGAGTGTAAGTTTTCTGTGTTTTTTTTTTTTTAAGTTTGGTTTGATTTTCTTAATTTAAAATTCAAAAATTCAAAAATTGGAGAAAATCGTCCGGGACGAATTTTGTTCGTACTGGACGATGTGAGAAAAATTGGTTTGCGTGCATTTTAACCGTTTTGAGAGCAGTTTTTTAATTAAATCGTCTGTACGATCTGAATATCGTCCAGGACGAACTTTTTCCTTTTCTCAAACGACAGGACGATTGAATGCAACGGTTGAGTGGATAAGACAGTTTTTAATATGGAATTTCGTCTGTACGAAATTTTTGGTTCGTCCAGATGAACATATGTCGTTTCAGTGTAGGGGACGGTTTTCAAAAGACATTTGAATGAGTTACTTTTTGATCGTCTGTACGAACTTTACTTCGTCTGTACGATCGGTCAAGTCAAAAGTCTGTACGAAGGGACGCATCGTAAGTTGTGTTGATTATGAAAAGCCGTTACATTTTGGACGAATTGGATCGTCTGTACGAATTAATTTTCGTCCAGACGAACAATGATTTTCGTCCAGGACGAACATTTTTCGTCCAGGACGAACATATCGTTTTCTTTAAATATGAAGGCTTTCTAACTCAACTATCACACTTTCAAACTTCTCTTTCAATCCCTTTCTACTTTTTACTTTCTACTTGACAATGGCCTCCTCAAGCAAAAGACAAAAGGTGTTGGTGAAGAAGCCCAATAGAAATGCCTCAGATTACTTCCTTTCTAAGGCAAATGAGGAATCCTTTCCTCGTTTTGCTTCCACCAAAATCACTCCATCTCGCATCTTAATCCAAAGCGAGATAAATTTTAAGGTAATACACCTTTTTGACTCAACCCAATTCCATTTCATACTTTCTCTCGTCCATTTCTACAACAAGAAAATTTTTCTCTACTTTCTAGCCAACATGAGTTTCAACTCTGAACACTCTTGCATTAGATCCTAGGTCTTCAAGCAACAAGTAGAAATCACCAAGCATGACATTGGTGCATTTCTAAATCTTAGGACTGAAGGATATAGAGCTCATACCTTAATGTCTGAAAATATATTTAGATGGGATGAAGTCAATAGTACAATTAGAAAAAGTGGTTTAAACTATCATGTTGCTAGAGTTTCTGGGATGACCAAAAATGCCCGTATCATCCAGCATATCCTTAGATCTTCAATCATTCCCAAAGCTGGTGATAGGATAAACATTACTCCTCTCCTTTCTGTTCTAACCTTTTTAATTATGGCTCGTCACCCTATCGACGAAGCCCAACTCATCATAGATCATCTCTATGGGCTTTTAGAAATAGGACATGCTGAACAGAAGAGGAAAAAGAATATTTTTTTGGGACATTTAATTACCTACATTTTGGAGAAGAAATATAATTTGGTGTATCCTGACGAAGATTATGAAGAGCCAGTTTACTATAATGATGCATCTTTCAGATTGCTCTTCAGGGAGGAAAAAGAAAAAGAAAAAGCACATGCCAGTGCTTCAGAAGAAGAAGAAGAAGAAGGAGCGCAAACCTCTGCATCTCAGTCAGATTATCAGAATCTGATTGAGAGATTTGATAGATTAGAGACTCATATTAATCAAAGGTTTGATCAATTTGATGCTCAACTTGTGCAGCAACAACATAATATTGGTATAATTAGAAATGAAGTACATGATATCAATACCAATGTAATGTTGATGGCCTCCTACTTTAACATTTTCGGTGGCATTCCTCCTCCTCCTCCTCCAGAACAGTAGAGATTAATTTCTGTGTTTTTGTTGTACTCGTGTTGTATTTTTTTTGTTTTGTTTTGTTGTGTTAGTTACTCATGTTTTTATGTCTTGTTATGTTAGTGTTTATGTTAAGTGTTTGTTTATCTTTTACTTTAAGTTGTGTTTAGATTTTGTGAAATGTGTAATCCTTTCATAAAAATCAATGCATTTCGTACTTGTTTCAATGTTGATTTGTTATTGAAATGTCGTTAATTTTTATGAATTTCATTAGTATTATTTAATCTTCATAGTGCTTAAATTAGATTGTAATTTGAGATTATCTACATTAGAAAATCTAGTCTTTCTAAATTTAAAAGTTGTTTATAACTTGTTGTAATTAGAACTTTTAAATTCATGTCTATTCATTTAGACTACATAAAAGTTAAAATTATTATTGCAATTTAGATGTTTTCTTAATTTATATTTCCTTGCTCAAATAATATTTATGGACTTAGAAATATTTGAAATTTTAGATTATTGATTTTGAAAAGAATTGGTCTCAATTACTCTTGAAAATTGTACAAAGAGTACAAAAATCAAAAGGAATGCGCAATGGTTCGCCAATATGAAAAAGAGGCACAAAATCAGCCCAATATCAAAAGATGCACAAAAATGTGCCCAAAAATTTGAAAAAGATGCGCAAAGCGCCACATGTGGTAATTCTCTTCTTTCCAAATTCTTTCAATCTCTTAATTCAAATTGATCTTATGTTCATTTATATTCTATTGAACTTTGAAATATAGAATTTTTCTTCATCTCTCTTGTAATGATTTTCTATATTGAAATGTCTAAATTGAATCATGTCTTTGCTAAATTCTTCTTACTTACAATGTTATATCACTTTTTAAATTTCCTGAATTTCTATGATTGACCTAATGTTTTTAGTTTAAAATTGCATACCTTGTATCAATCACCATTTAGATTAAATGTTCAAATGAATTTTCATACAATTACTTACATTTCTTGTCTATTACTTCATCACTTTTTGTTGTTGTCAAAAAGGGGGAGAAATCATTATGTTTGTATGTTATTGTGTTTGTTTTGTATGTCTGAAAAATAAAAATTTTAAAATTTTTTCTTGGTTTAAATTGCCTCCTTATTTTCATGTCTTATTTTCATGTATTCATCAATTAAGGGGGAGTTTAGGAGATTTATTTAAATTGAAATCATACAAACAATAATTGTTTTGCCATCATCAAAAAGGAGGAGATTGTGATAGTTGCTATTTGCATGCATTAAATTTTTGCAACTTATGAAGTTTTGATGATTCCAAATAATATTGTTCAAATGTATAGTTATCTCCTAACATTTTTTGGAAGAATTGTATTTGCTCTTGTGTGTACTAACATTTCAGGGAAAAAGAACTCCAGACTTCGAAGACTTCAAATTAAAATCAGCATGAGATACCTTGAAATTTTTGAAGCTTGTAATTTGCTTAGAAATCAAATTGAAAGTGAGTGATTGTAACTTGAGTGAATAAAAACATGCACACACAAATAAGGAGATCATATTAAATTTGTATTGATCGTACAGGACGATTTTTGTTCGTACTGGACGATCAGACAATTATCTCCTATAGAGCATATGGAACGAATAGGAACTTGCTCGAAAAATTTTCTAAGTCCTATTCGTCCAGGACAAAAATAAAATATCGTACAGGACGATCCATCCTCTGTAAAATTTTCATCCAGACGAAATAAAATATCGTACAGGACGATCAGTCCTCTGTAAAATTTTCGTCCAGACGAAATAAAATATCGTACAGGACGATCAGTCCTCTGTTAAATTTTCGTCCAGACGAAATAAAATATCGTACAGGACGATCAGTCCTCTGTAAAATTTTTGTCCAGACGAATAAATTTTCATCCAAAACGATTAACCGACTTAAGACAGTTTTCAGCAGTTTCTAGAATTGACCTTGTAATAACCGTTCGTACTGGACGAACCTAGTTCGTACAGGACGATCACCTGTACGAAGACATTTCGTACACCTATTCAAATAGGGTCGTTTCAGATCGTTTAAATAAAATCGTCCAGGACGATCCACAATCGTACAGGACGATCCACTGCGTACAGAATTGAATACTTGCAGTTTTTGGGCATTTTTCTTATCTTTTGTATAAATAGTCCAAATTAGACTGCCACCCAATCTTTTTGTCATTTGATCTTCGTGCCTCTTGAGAGGATAGCCAAGGAGAGAGTTGAAGAGAGCATTCAAGGGAGGATTCCTACCACTGGAGCGAGAAGGCTTCACTTGGAGTTTAAAGGTAAGAGTCTCTACTTGTGAATTGGAATTACTTCACTCTTTTCCTTCATCCTTCTAGATTCTTATGAGAAGATCTGTCAAGGAGATCCGGTTCTCTGCCGACACTAGGAGAGTGTGAAAGGACGAAGGGTTCTCTGCCTACACTTGGAGAGTGTGAACAGCCGAAGGGTTCTCAGCCCACACTAGGAGAGTGTGAAAGGACGAAGGTTCTCTGCCTAAACTTGGAGTGTGTGAAAGGATGACGGTTCTCTACCAACACTGGGTTTTGTGTAAAAGGACGGACGGTTCTCTGCCGCACCGGGGAGTGGTGAAAAGAGTGTGTTGTAAAGGCTTCTCCGCCTTGCTGTGGGTGCAAAAGGAGAGTCACTATTGGTGTTAGTGCAATACTCAGAGGGTGCCTCTGGGGAGTGGATGTAGGTCTGGTTATAGACCGAACCACTATAAATCTGGTGTCATTTACTTTACTGTTTTTACGTTTCCGCACTTTTTATTTCAGTTTTAAAAACTCTGTGGTTGAAAAACATTTTTCTACAAAATTTAAAAAGAGATCTTATTTCAGTTCAATAATTTAAAAAAAAAAAATGGGTCTTAATTTTAACTTAGTTTTTTAAGCTACCAATTCACCCCCCCCCCCCCCCCCCCTCTTGGTAGCCTTGGGACATTCACTTAGGCTTAACAACCTAAGTATTAGACTCAACAAGTGGTATCAGAGCTTCGTTTCAATATCATAAGTTTGAATTACTTTTTGATTAACGTAGATGACTACTTTTAGAAATCGGAACACACCTGAGGGTTACTCTATAACTAGACCTCCACTGTTTAACAATATTCCTTTTGATTTTTAGAAAACACGCATGTCTACTTTCTTACAGTCAATTGATTATCGCATGTGGATGTTAGTACAGGATGGATACACAAAACCAACTAGATTAGTTGATGGAGTGATGGTAGAAATATCTTTTACTAATTGGACTATAGAAGAACGTGACTTAGCACAATTAAATGCCAAATGTTTAAATAGTTTTTTTTGTGCTTTAAAATCTGAAGACTACATGCGGGTTTCCACTTGCAAAAGCGGAAAGGACATATGGGATAGACTTTGTATAACTTATGAAGGGACAAATGAGGTTAAACAATCAAGACTCAATATCTTGTTACATAACTATGAATTGTTTCGCATGAAACCTAATGAATCTATTTCAGACATGTACACAAGATTTACACAAATTGTCACTTCTTTGCATGCACTTGGTAGGGAATTAACTAATGCTGAAATGGTCAATAAGATTCTTCGTTGTTTACCTACTGCTTATGATGCAAAAATTATTGCAATTACAGAGTCTAAAGATTTAAACATTTATTCTATTGACAATCTTCTTGGTTCACTCATTATTTATGAGAAAGGAGTAAGTCAAAGGAAGATTGATGCAGGTGAACCACGAAGGGAGAAGAATATAGCATTAAAAGTGGAAGAGTCAGAGAGTGAACACTCACAACCTGAGGATGAAGATGATGTTGCACTAATGATTAGACAATTCAGAAGCTTTTTAAGGAGGAAGCAGAAGAAACGCCAGCAATGGAATAGAGGTAAGTTTAACAGAAATGGTAGGGTTTCTAATGAATTAATTTGTTATGAATGCAGGAAACCTGGTCATATCAAGACTGATTGCCCAAAACTCAAAGCCACTCCTAGCAAGGAGAAGATTGAGGAGAAACCAATGGTAAAGAAGGGCAAGAAGAAGTTTCAAAGAGCTTTCTAGGCGGACTCAGCTTCAGACTCATCTGAGACAGAAAATAAAGAAGAAGTCACTAATCTTTGCTTGATGGCAGACAATGTGGATCACTCAGATCAAGAAGAGGATTGCTCTCACACAAGACCTCATGGGAGCATATGGTACCTGGATAGCGGATGTTCAAAGCATATGACAGGAAACACTACAAAATTCATATCGCTAGAAGCCAGGAATGGAGGCAAGGTTACACTTGGAGATAATACCAGAAAGAAGGTGGTTGGATCAGGTATGATTGGTAATTTCAAAAACTTTTTTATAGACAATGTGCTATTGGTTGAAGGCTTGAAGCATAATTTGTTAAGTATAAGTCAGCTATGTGACAAGGGTTATAATGTGAAATTTTTACCTACTAGCTGCATATTAAGCCTAAATGGGAAAGAAGTTTTAAATGGAAAAAGGGTAAACAATGTTTACATGCTAGATTTGAATTCATTTCATACTCCTATTGCTTTCTATTTGAAAACTATTTCTGATGAATCTTGGCTTTGGCATAGGAGACTTTGTCATTCTAGTATGAAAAATCTTAGGAGAATTACCCAAAAGAATTTAGTAAGAGGTATACAAAAACTAGACTTTACTAAGGACCATCTTTGCGATGCATGTCAATTAGGAAAACAAGTGAAGTCCTCTTTTAAGTCCAATAATGATCTTAGAACTAGTAAACCATTGGAAATTCTTCACATGGATCTTTTTGGACCAGTTGGAACTGTAAGTCTAGGAGGGAAGGTATACGGATTTGTTATTGTGGATGATTTCTCTAGGTTCACTTGGGTTAGATTTCTTTTTCATAAAAGTGAATCATTTGAGGAATTCAAAAATTTTTCAACTTGGATTCAGAGAAAACTAGGATGTGAAATAATGTCTATACAAAGTGATCATGGAGGAGAATTTGAAAATGATAGATTTGAAAACTTTTGTAAGGAAAAAGGGATTGATCACAACTTTTCTGCTCCTAGAACCCCTCAACAAAATGGGGTAGTTGAAAGAAAAAACAGAACATTAATAGAAGCCGCCAGAGCAATGTTGGCAGAATACTCTCTTCCTAAATATTTTTGGGCTGAGGCGATTAGCACTGCATGTTATGTTCTGAATAGGGTGAATGTGAGATCAAATTTAAATAAAATATCCTATGAGTTACTAAAAGGTAGAACACCAAATTTGCCTCATTTGTATGTTTTTGGTTGCAAGGTGTTCATTCATAACAATGAAATATCTGCCTTAGGAAAATTTGATCCAAAATCAGATGAAGGAATTTTTTTTGGATATTCAAGTGTTGGAAAATCTTATAGGGTATTCAACAAAAGAACTTTAGTTATTGAAGAAACCACACATGTTGTATTTGATGAATCTGGAAATTTAGAAGAGCCAAATATTGTTGAAGAAGAAATTGAGGAAAACTCCCAAAAGATTGATATATTAAATTTGGAAGAAAATGTGGAAGAAAACTTTGAAAGAGAAAACCCTTTGCCTAGAGATTTGAAATTTTCAAAAAACCACCCAAGAGAATTGATTATAGGAGAACCTAGTGAGGGTATTAGAACTAGGCATGAATTAAATAAGGAAGTCAATCATTCAGCCTTTATTTCAACCATAGAACCCACTAATATTGATCAGGCACTTTCTGATGAATTTTGGATATTGGCCATGCAAGAAGAGTTAAATCAATTTGTAAGAAATAAAGTTTGGGAATTAACTACAAGGCCAAAAGATCAAAGTGTTGTTGGAACAAAGTGGGTGTTCAAAAATAAAATGAATGACTCAGGAGTAGTCATTAGAAATAAGGCTAGATTAGTTGCAAAGGGGTATAATCAAATTCAAGGAATTGATTTTGAGGAGACCTTTGCCCCTGTAGCAAGACTTGAAGCAATTAGGGTTTTACTTGCCTTTACCTGTTTTAAAAGTTTTAAATTGTTTCAAATGGATGTCAAAAGTGCCTTTTTGAATGGTATTATTGAAGAAGAAGTTTATGTAGAACAACCTCCAGGATTTGAAAATTCAAAATACCCAAATCATGTTTTTAAGTTAAAAAAGGCATTATATGGATTGAAACAGGCACCTAGGGCTTGGTATGAGAGATTGAGCACTTTCCTACTTGAAAGATCTTTTGAAAAAGGAAATGTGGATACAACTCTCTTCTTAAAAAAATTTGGAAAGGAAATACTCATTGTTCAAATTTATGTGGATGATATCATCTTTGGATCTACAAATAAAAATCTTTGTGATAATTTTTCTAATACAATGAGTAGTGAATTTGAAATGAGTCTAATGAGAGATTTAAATTACTTTCTAGGTTTTAGCATCAAGCAACTTGAGGAAGGGACATTTCTTAGTCAAACTAAATATATTAAGGACATTCTCAAGAAATATGAAATGGACAATGCTAAACCTGTTAGTACACCAATGAGTTCCTCAGTTCAGTTAGATAAGGACCTTAAGGGAAAATCTGTTGATCAAAAGAAATATATAGGGATTATTAGATCTTTGCTTTACTTGACTGCTAGCCAACCAGATATTATGTTCAGTGTTTGCTTATGTGCTAGATTTCAATCAGATCCAAAAGAATCACATTTGACAGCAGTGAAAAGGATTTTGAGATACTTACTAGGAACTCAAAACTTAGGAATTTGGTATCCTAAGTTTAGCTCTTTATTTGAAATTATTGGTTATTCAGATTCTGACTTTGCAGGCTGTAGAGTGGATAGGAAAAGCACTTCTGGAACATGTCAATTTATTGGAAGTTCATTAGCTTCTTGGTCCAGTAGAAAACAAAATTCAGTAGCCCTATCTACTGCAGAAGCAGAATACATTGCATTAGGAAGTTGTGTGGCACAAGTACTTTGGTTAAAACAACAGTTGATTGATTTAGGATTATCTGTAGGCACTATTCCAATTTATTGTGACAATACTAGTGCTATTTGCATTTCCAAAAATCCTATTCAACATTCTAGAACCAAACACATGATATAAGACATCATTTCATAAGGGATCATGTATCCAAAGGAGAAATTGAACTCACACATGTTTCAACTGAAAATCAACTTGCAGACATTTTTACAAAACCTTTAGCCCTTGATACCTTCAGTACTTTAAGAACAAGGCTAGGTGTTATTGATTTAAATGCCTAAACAAAATGTCTTTGCAACATTGATGTTTATGTTTTCGTTTTGTTTTTTATTTTTGAAAATTTTTGTGTGTTTTGAATGAATTTGTTTTTGAGTGTAAGTTTTCTGTGTTTTTTTTTTTTAAGTTTGGTTTGATTTTCTTAATTTAAAATTTAAAAATTAAAAAATTGGAGAAAATCGTCCGGGACGAATTTTGTTCGTACTAGACGATGTGAGAAAAATTGGTTTGCGTACATTTCAATCGTTTTGAGAGTAGTTTTTTAATTAAATCATCAGTACGATCTGAATATCGTCCAGGACAAACTTTTTCCTTTTCTCAAACGACAGGACGATTGAATGCAGCGGTTGAGTGGATAAGACAGTTTTTAATATGGAATTTCGTCTGTACAAAATTTTTGGTTCGTCCAGATGAACATATGTCGTTTCAGTGTAGGGGATGATTTTCAAAAGACATTTGAATGAGTTACTTTTTGATCATCTGTACGAACTTTACTTCGTCTGTACGATCAGTCAAGTCAAAAGTCTGTACGAAGGGACGCATCGTAAGTTGTGTTGATTACGAAAAGCCGTTACATTTTGGACGAATTGGATCGTCTGTACGAAATAATTTTCATCCAGACGAACGATGATTTTCGTCAAGGATGAATATTTTTCGTCCAGGACGAACGTATCGTTTTCTTTAAATATGAAGGCTTTCTAACTCAACTATCACACTTTCAAACTTCTATTTCAATCCCTTTCTACTTTCTACTTTCTACTTTCTACTTGTCAATGGCCTCCTCAAGCAAAAGACAAAAGGTGTTGGTGAAGAAGCCCAATAGAAATGCATCAGATAACTTCCTTTCTAAGGCAAATGAGGAATCCTTTCCTCATTTTGCTTCCGCCAAAATCACTCCGTCTCGCATCTTAATCCAAAGCGAGATAAATTTTAAGGTAATACACCTTTTTGACTCAACCCAATTCCATTTCATACTTTCTCTCGTCCATTTCTACAACAAGCAAACTTTTCTCTACTTTCTAGCCAACATGAGTTTCAACTCTGAACACTCTTGCATTAGATCCTATGTCTTCAAGCAACAAGTAGAAATCACCTAGCATGACATTGGTGCATTTCTAAATCTTAGGACTGAAGGATATAGAGCCCATACCTTAATGTCTGAAAACATATTTAGATGGGATGAAGTCAATAGTACAATTAGAAAAAGTGGTCTAAACTATCATGTTGCTAGAGTTTCTGGGATGACCAAAAATGACCGTATCATCCAGCATATCCTTAGATCTTCAATCATTCCTAAAGCTGGTGATAGGATAAACATTACTCCTCTCCTTTCTGTTCTAACCTTTTTAATTATGGCTCATCACCCTATCGACGAAGCTCAACTCATCATAGATCATCTCTATGGGCTTTCAGAAATAGGACATGCTGAACAGAAGAGGAAAAAGAATATTTCTTTGGGACATTTAATTACCTATATTTTGGAGAAGAAATAAAATTTGGTGCATCCTGACGAAGATTATGAAGAGCCAGTTTACTATAATGATGCATCTTTCAGATTTCTCTTCAGGGAGGAAAAAGAAAAAGAAAAAGCACATGCCAGTGCTTCAGAAGAAGAAGAAGAAGAAGGAGCGCAAACCTCTGCACCTCAGTCAGATTATCAGAATCTGATTGAGAGATTTAATAGATTAGAGACTCATATTGATCAAAGGTTTGATCAATTTGATGCTCAACTTGTGCAGCAACAACATGACATTGGTATAATTAGAAATGAAGTACATGATATCAATACCAATGTAATGTTGATGGCCTCCTACTTTAACCTTTTCGGTGGCATTCCTCCTCCTCCTCCTCCAGAACAGTAGAGATGAATTTCTGTGTTTTTGTTGTACTCGTGTTGTATTTTTTTTATTTGGTTTTGTTGTGTTAGTTACTCATGTTTTTATGTCTTGTTATGTTAGTATTTATGTTAAGTGTTTGTTTGTCTTTTACTTTAAGTTGTGTTTAGATTTTGTGAAATGTGTAATCCTTTCATAAAAATCAATGCATTTCGTACTTGTTTTAATGTTGATTTGTTATTGAAATGTGGTTAATTTTTATGAATTTTATTAGTATTATTTAATCTTCATAGTGCTTAAATTAGATTGTAATTTGAGATTATCTACATTAGAAAATCTAGTCTTTCTAAATTTAAAAGTTGTTTATAACTTGTTGTAATTAGAACTTTTAACTTCATGTCTATTCATTTAGACTACATAAAAGTTAAAATTATTATTGCAATTTAGATGTTTTCTTATTTTGTATTTCCTTGCTCAAATAATATTTATGCACTTAGAAATATTTGAAATTTTAGATTATTGATTTTGAAAAGATTTGGTCTCAATTACTCTTGAAAATTGTACAAAGAGTACAAAAATCAAAAGGAATGCGCAATGGTTCGCCAATATGAAAAAAGGCACAAAATTAGCCCAATATCAAAAGATGCACAAAAATGTGCCCAAAAATTTGAAAAAGATGCGCAAAGCGCCACATGTGGTAATTCTCTTCTTTCAAAATTCTTTCAATCTCTTAATTCAAATTGATCTTATGTTCATTTATATTCTATTGAACTTTGAAATATTAAATTTTTTATTCATCTCTCTTGTAATGATTTTCTATATTCAAATGTCTAAATTGAATCATGTCTTTGATAAATTTTTCTTACTTACAATGTTATATCACTTCTTAAATTCTATGAATTTATATGATTTACCTAATGTTATTAGTTTTAGATTACATACCTTATGTCAATCACTCTTTAGATTAAATTTTCAAATGAATTTCATATAATTACTTATATTTCTTGTCTTTTTTTTCTTCACTTTTTATTGTTGTCAAAAAGGGGGAGAAATTATTGTGTTTGTAGGTTTGTATTTTGATTTTATGTCAATTGGCTAGTGTTATTAGTATTGTCTTGGTATTTTTTAATTTTTTTAAAATTTTTGAAAAACAAAAAATTATGTTCTTTGGTTCATAATGCCTCCTTATTTTCATGTATACATCAATTCAGGGGGAGTTTAGGAGATTTATTTAAATTGAAATCATACAAATAATAATTGTTTTGCCATCATCAAAAAGGGGAGATTGTTAAGATAGTTGTTATTTACATGTTTTACATTTTTGCAACTTGTATAGTTTTGATGATTCCAAACATTATTGTTCAAATGTGTAGTCATCTCCTAACAATTTTAGAAAATTTGTATTTGCTCTTGTGTGTACTAACATTTCAGGAAAATCAAACTCCAGACTACAAAGACTTCAAATCAAATTCAGCATGAGATACTTTGTGAATTTGAAGCTTGTACTTTTCTTTGAAAAAAAATTGAAAGGGAGTGATTGTAATTTGAGTGAATAAAAACACACACACACACATAAGGAGATCATAAAAAATTTATACTGATCGTATGGGATGATATCAGTTTGTGCGGGACGATCAGATAGTTATCTCTTATTGAGCACATGGAACGAATAGGAACTGGCTTGAAAATTTTTTTTTCAAAGTCTTATTCGTCCAGGACGAAATTAAAAATCATCCGGGACGATTTGTTCTCTGTAAGATTTTTGTCCAGACAAAATTAAATTATCGTACATGACGATTTGCTCTATGTAAAACTTTTCGTGCAGACAAAATTAAAATCATACAGGACGATCTGGTCTCTAAAAGATTTTCATCCAGACGAAATTAAAATATCGTACATGACGATCTGTTCTCTGTAAAATTTTCGTCGAGAAAAAATTAAATGTCATCCAGGACGATCAGTTCTCTGTAAAAATTTCGTCCAGATGAATAAGATTTTCGTCTAGACGATTAACCGACTTAGAATGGTTTTCTGCCGTTTTTGAAACCGACCTAGTAATAACCGTTCGTACCGGATGAACTTAGTTCGTACGGGACGATCAGCTTGTACGAAAATATTTCGTACACATATGCAAACAGGTTCGTTTCAAGGCTTTTAAGTAAAATCGTCCAGGATGATCTACGATCGTACGGGACGATCCACTGCGTACAGAACTGAAAACTTGCAGTTTTTGGGCGGTTTTTCTTGTCTTTTGTATAAATAGTCCAAATTAGACTGCCACCCAATCTTTTTGTCATTTGATCTTCGTGCCTTTTGAGAGAATAGCCAAGAAGAGAGTGTAAGAGTGCATTCAAAGGAGGATTCCTACCACTGGAGCGTGAAGGCTTCACTTGGAATTTAAAGGTAAGAATCTCTACTTGTGAATTGGGATTACTTCACTCTTTTCTTTCTTCCTTCTAGATTCTTGAGAGAAGATCTATCAAGGAGATCCGGTTCGCTGCCGACACTTGGAGAGTGTGAACAGCCGAAGGGTTCGCTGCCGACACTTGGAGAGTGTGAACAGCCGAAGGGTTCGCTGCCTACACTTGGAGAGTGTGAACAGCCGAAGGGTTCTCTGCCCACACTAGGAGAGTGTAAAAGGACGAAGGGTTCTCTGCTTACACTAGGAGAGTGTGAAAGGACAGACAGTTCTCTGCCAACACTGGGAATTTTGTAAAAGGATGACGGTTCTCTGCGGTACCGGGTAGTGATGAAAAGAGTGTTTTGTAAAGGCTTCTCCGCCTTGCTGTGGGTGCAAAAGGAGACTCACTATTGGTATTAGTGCAATAATCAGAGGGTTCCTCTGGGGAGTGGAAGTAGGCCTGGTTTAGACCGAATCACTATAAATCTGGTGTCATTTACTTCACTGTTTTTACTTTTCCGCATTTTATTTTTTGTTTAAAAAAACTCTGTGGTTGAAAAATATTTTCTATAAAAACTTAATAAAAATTTTCATTTCTGTTCAACACATTTTCAAAGAGGGTTTAAATTTTTAAAATACCAATTCACCCCCCTCTTGGTAGCCTTGGGACATTAACTTAGGTCTAACAACCTATTTACTAGACTCAACAGAGGTGGCATCGGTGGAGGTAGAAAGTTATTTGGTATGGCTTCAAAGCTTTGGAGCAATGTATTTGGGATTCAAATGAGTATTTAACCATTTTGTGGCTTTGACCAAATACTTAAGAATTGACTTGGTCAAAGTCATTTGGTTTTAACTCACCCATGGATGGGATGTATCCAAGGCATGAGATGGGGTGGAAGTTTTGAAGGATTTGATTGGGTTAAGCTTGATTGAAGCAATTGATTTGATCCAAATGGGTTGAATGTGACCTCATACAAAAATGAGGTCAACAAGGATTCATCACTACATACTTGGCCAGCTTGATTTATCCTAAAGACTTTCTTAAGTACACTAAACATAAGGAACTAAATTAAGATTAGAATTTTGGCCAAAGGAAAGTAGTCATGCTAAGAGCTAATCATATCATGACATGCTTCGAGTCCTTTGTACTAGGTTGCATTTATTATTATATTTTTTTTTCATATTTTTATTATTATAGCCCTTAGATCCTTGAATGAATATTGTGTTAAGAGGCTTAATTTAGGTCTTTTAAAGCCTCATTAAGTTATTCAAGCATTTTTTTTAAGATTTTATTGGCATTCATTTTTAGGCTTCACATATTTTCTTCTTTATGAGTATTTTGATTATAATGTTATTGAATTTCATCGGGTTGATTGATAATGATGATTTTTTTGAAGAAAATTACTAGTGTATAAAATTTCTTATGATTCATAAATTATTGCATTTCCTCTATAATATTGCATTATATAGAGGAAATGATACAACTGATATATAATAAATATGGCATTTGCATGTAAGAAAGAAAGGCTGATTTCTAACAATATAAGTAATATGGGTTGGTTATTAAATTTTAATACACTATACAAGAGGGCGGTATGATAAGCTTTCTTTAAGATAAAGGTTTAAGGTGTAATCATAGATTTTAACTTGTAATTGATTGAATGAATTATATCAACGAGTAGAGAGTGATGACTCTTAATGATTTATTGAAAGCCACCTATGAATTGATTTAAGAATTATGAATGATGATGGCAATAAAGAAATATGATGGTAAAATAAAAGATTGATAACTAATTAGTCAATATTTAGGATTAAAGATTTTGAAAAAATCATATTTAAGCTGGATATCCTACCTTATCATTTATAATATTTTCCATGTTTATATATTTATATGACTGCATATGAATTTATAACACATGAATCAATTAATAGATAAAATTGATAGAACCTGCATTAATACTAATACAATATGTCATACCAAACGAAAGGGACACTTATAGATGAAAATAGATTTTTTTTTTTGTTAAAACCCTTGGAGGGGCCTACGCGTTAATATGAAAAACAGATTATAGAGTCCTTAAAGGAAACCATCGGCTCACTACTACTCAAATGAGCTATAAAAATAAAGATAAAGAAAACCTAAGAGCTAATTGTCTCCGCTACCAAAAATTACATTGAACCCTAGTAACAATCTACTAATGCTATAGATAAGCATCCAAAAAAGAAAGAACAAATGATAGCAATAAGGCTCAGTCTTTCTATCAAAAATGAAGTCATTCCTGATCAGCATCCTCTACAAAAAAGAGATACAACAAACAGAACAACTATGCCAAAAAATAATATTAGCAGTAAACATATGAGAAAAGGAATGAAAAAGAAGATAATTGATAAAAAAGGCCCAAGTGAAACCAATCTCTGAAATCAGATCATAAGAGCTCAGGGAACAGCCCAATCTAATCCATCCCACCAAAAGTATTCCAGCAGCTCAAACAACAGGTCTCACTGTCAAAGAAAAGGTTAGAGGTAAGGCAATAAAGGTAATTCAAAATAACTCCAAAAAACAAAATACATGTGTTGACCTCATTATTTGAGGTCAATTTCCCCAGAATCAATCTCTAGTGCTTAGGTTTTTCGTAGCCTAGCGTAGATGTCGCATCCATAAGATTTCTCTTAGGTGGATACCCATTGACGTAGCATCGACTAAAACCTACCATTCAATTCAAATCAAAATCAATTCGATCTAGTTTCAATTCAACTCCAAAACGAACTCAAATCAAACCCGATTTATGATTCGTCAATATCGATCGACTCAATCTAATTTATTTTCGATCAAATTGATACATTATTGGATTCAAATCAACTCACCATTCAAATCCAAATTTCTTTCTAATAAAGTCGGATTTAATTTTTCGATCAAATCGAATCAACCTTTAAATCTTTCTTTAATCCTAGCCCTCTATTTGAATTGAGAGATAGATAGTTTCATTTAGACCAATTAAGACTGAAATTGATTCAAAGAAATGATTAACATTATTAAAACCAAAACGAAATAAGAGTTAGGGCTAGTCTAACCGAACCCAACGACACCAAGATCAACCCAATCCGAGCCCAAATGAGACCGAATCAAGGGCTCAAAGCGCAGTTGGAAGGTTCAAACTGCAATTTGAGTTACCAAACGATCTCCGATTTTGACGAGCTTATACTCGAATCGAACGGCTCGACGAGACAAATCCAATGAGCCCAAGATCACCGAATTCCAAAATCATTAAGGCCTTCAAAAGTCCAATGAACGGCCTGCTCTCCCTCCCTGCAGTTTTCAAAAAATTCAGCCAGCCCTCACTCTTAAATTCACACACAAATCTCTCTCCTGTACTTGGCAACACCCACACCATCATTTGCTTTGTTTGCACGACCCCAACTCCTTGCAGTTCACAAACTTCCTCCATCTCTACAGAACCGAACTCCACTCCTATTTATGCAAAACCGAACTCCTCTTCCAAGATGGATTTGGCAAACTGCTTTCTCTCTTCCTATCCAGATCGTGAACGAAGCCCAGCCTTGGCTCGTCGTTCATCTCAGTTCGTGTAAGAAACCTTCAGCCCGTCGTTTCTCACAGTTAGTAAGGCCTACCCGTTGCTTCTCTTTCTCACATGAGAAGAAACCCAGGCAGAAAAAAAACGCTCGCCCACTCCTCTCCATTTCTCATTCTCTCACGACAATCTCAGTTTGGAAGAAGCCTTCGATCCCTATCTAAAAAAAAAACAGAGAATGAACGAACCTTCCTTGGCTTCGTCTCTCCTGTTCGTACTACCCAGCCCGTGCTTTCTTTCTGCTTCCACTCAAGGTCTTATCCACTTAAGCTTTGTTATTTTATATATATATACACTTTGTACTTTTGATTAACTTTTCAGATCATGATTACTCATAATGGATTCTAATCTATATCTTATAAGTTTTGTTTTCATTTTTATTTAAATTAAATTGGTATATCAAAAACTCTAATACTGGATACATTTTTGAGATATAATTAAAATAACATGTTGATTTTAGTTTAATTTATTATATTTTTTTGATGAAATATACCTTTCTTTATCTATCAATAATAAGATAAAATAATTTAAAAAAATTTCCTCACTATTTCTCTCCATAACTCGATCTCACTATTCTTCTTTTCTACCAACTGATTTTTAGAATTTCATATATCCATTCATGCTTTTAATTACTTTATTATAAGTTATGACTAATCTATTTAAACATTCATATTTTGGCATCCCAATAATTGTCGATGACTTCGATATTTATGTATACTTACTATTCAAATTATGTATAAATTCAACTTTAATAAACAATATGTTTGTGATATAAAGTGTATATTCATATTTAGATTCTACCGATATTAATGTATTTAATCTGAACATTTTAATCATGATAAAGTTATGTCTTATGTTCTAAATGTCACATAAAGTACATATTATATATATATATTTGCTACCATATATACATATTTTATTTAGATCTAATTCTTATTCATGACTATGAATCTTTTTTTCCCTCCCCCTCTAATCATTTCTCCTGATAATTATGAGTAAATAACAAATCTACAAATACATATCAAAATTTAACGTTTGAAAGACAAAACAAAGAAGATCAACCAAGAAGCCCGAAGAAAGGTACGTCTTTATTTTCAGTAAATTTCAATTATTTTATTATTATTAATTATTAAATGTGCTTCTAATCCCTGTTTTACCTGTTTTCTTTTCTTTATTGGCATGAACTATGATGAACGGTACCGGTCGAGGGAACAAATGTACAAGGAGCTAATGACGTCAGTCGCCTCTATCCAACCGGGTAGAGGTGCTACGGGCGAAACCACTGGGTCGTAGCCCCGGTGACTGTGAGTATTTCTAAACTTAGAAAACTTTTAGGGACCCCTTGATGTGGTTTGTGCGAAACCTTCCCTTTTAGGTCTTTGTAGTAACTTCAATTTAATTAGGATTACTTTTTGCTCTCAGATTCCTAAAATCCCTTTACATGTACGAAATGTCCTAAGGGTTAGTAATAACAAATTTTATCCCATACAATAGTAGTGACACTTAAGGACAAAAATTAAGGATCGGGTCTTAAAAAACTTAGACTTAGGATGCATGTACACTTTAGGGTAGAGACATATAACATAGAAAACTTAGTGACATTCATTTATTATTATTTTATTTTATTTTTATTTATTTATTTAATAAATTAAATTTAATTAACTAAAAATTTTTCTTTTAAATAATAATTGATTTAGGACATATCAAAACCACACCTTCTAATACACACACTTAGAATTGTTTGTTAGGACAACCGACTCTAGTTTTAGGTTAGGCCGGTGTTTATTTCCTTACTGCACTGTGACGGGCTTTTTCTTGGTTTTCACTGCATGTTGGTTGTAAAATTATTGATGTGTTTGTTTACTTACTTTTACTGTATTCTGTGATGTGATTTGATTGACGATTAGATTACCCATAGGTTAGGAGCGATCTGGTTGTTAACAGAATTTTTTGCAGGTGGCCACACTCGTGCAGGGCAGTAAATGGGGCTAACTAATTTATAATTATATATATGTGCTACAGGTGCTTTAGCTGCTTAGCCCCCAAATGAAATGGAGTGTGGCCAAGTGTGGCTGAGTGATTTAATTTAAATGCTTATATATAACTGCTTGGGATGATTTTTATTATAAATTGTTTAGGATAACCCTGCAGGTGGTTTAGATTTTCTTTTTCTTTCTGTGAAATGTAATGTAATGTAAATATGTGAAAGTGATTTTGAAAAAGGGATATCATATCCAATTTGGAATCTAAAGAAAGGAGAATATACCTTAAAGGATTATTCTCTTTTATTTGGAAAGCCAAATTAGGATGATTTTAATATCCAAATAGAAAAGAAAATACCCCTTTTAGGGATGAGTTTCTTTTCATTTGGATATCCAGAACCCGATGGACCCGAGAAGTTCGTAGAAGAAGAAAAGACAGAACGAGAAGATTGAAGAAAGAACATGAAGAAATGAAGATTCAAGGAACAGTATATCCCATTTCAAAAATCACTTGCGTCATTCTTAGGATTAGAATCCGGGTTTGTTGTCAGTGGTGCCTGGCCACTTTACTTTTCTGTAAATTCTGGGTGTAATATGGACATTGGACATTGGACATTATATTTGGATTATTAAAATTGATTGTTTACATTGTTTGTGCAGTAGAATTTTTTAGGACTCTTGCATGCCGTATTTTGTTTTAGTCTGGATACGAATCGGAGTATTTTTTTTCGTAAGGGTACGCTTAAAATTCTTTTACTTGTAATTAAAATAAAAAATTTTTAGGCTCACATAATAACTCTAACATTCTAAGAAGTAAGCTCGGGACCGCCGAGAGTCAGCATAAGCATATTATTACTTTCTCTTCCTTATTAGGCACCTCCCCGCCAGCGGGTTCTGGCAGACCACTTGACCTATGAGGGTGCAGTTCTGTCAAGGGGAAGTTGTGCAATCTCTAAAAAAAAAAAAACCTATTTTCTAAGCCTAATTTTTAAACTGCTTCATTATCATTTTATGCATTCGAGTCAATTAGCATGCATTGTATTAGATACAAATTAAAAAGAGTCTAAAATATTAATTGCATTTTTAGACATTTCTCACCCTACATAAGTTAAGGGGCCAATTAGGAATTGTCTTAGATGTCGGCCCCCAATTCCTTAAAACTTAAGCAACGTCCCTACCCATCTTTCATAAGAGACTGGACACATGGTTTTAAAGCGCCTAGGTGGTTAGCTGGCTCCCCAATCTAGGCCGGGGTAAGTCCAGATTTGCACTTCATTAGTTAGGTTCGGGTCACTACTTTATAATACCCAAATTAGATTTAGGTTCTGAGGCAGATTCTTTTTAGATCTTAAGTCCTCGCCCTCCAGGAATATAATCCCAAATTTCTAATAAAATGTCAACTTGAACATAAAATTTTCTCTTAAAATGTAAAGCCCAACATAGGGTAGGCTGAGGTTGTCTCTGAGCTTCTCAGAATCCGACACCTCCTACTTTTCTTCCTTTAACCCGCTAATAAATGTTCAACATTGAGCTTTCTCCTTGAATAATTCCTATTTCTGTTTCCTTGTCTTTTACTTTGTACTCAAAAGGGTATGAAATCACTGCTTTAATCGAGAGTTTTCTTAGGAGTTTCTCTCCTATGATATAATTAACTATAGGAGCTTGCTCCTATAGGGATTTGAGAACCCCAGACTAAAACAAACCTTGTTTTATTCGTATAAAACAAGGGAAGAATCTTTGGGAACGTAGATTATTTTTAAAAACCTTATTTCTAATTTTGAATTGACTTGTAGAATGTTATTATTATCTTTTCAGATAATATAATATTATACTTGTTATATTCAACTTTAGAAATAATGAATTTTATAAAACTCATTCTGTCTTTTGGATATCTTGAAGAATATTATGTTCGTCTTTTAAGAAGATATAATATTTTTCTTGTCATATCTAAATAAAAGAATGAATAAACTTTTTCAAAAATGTATTTCTATTTTTAAACATATTATATAGGATTTCATGTTCATCTTTTGAGATGATATGTTATTCTTTGAACTATGTTTGATTATAGAAATATCAATTTTCAAAACCCTATTTTGATATTGATTCCATTATAGAATATTATGTCGGCCTCTCGAGACCGTACTTTATTCTCAATGCAGTATTCGATTACAAAATAGGAGAAATCAAAATCTGCGTGGTGATACACAATTTTTCCCACCAAGGTTTTTCTGGCGACTCCGCTGGGGAACAATCCTCTCTCCATCTTTAGCAGTATTTTATACCCTTTAATCGGTAGTATACTTATGCTCGTCATAGGTTGTAACTACTTTTCTTCCGTCGGTTCTTTTATTCATTTCATTCTTGGATAACTTGGCCGGTATCTAAAAAAAAAAAATTTTAGAGGTCTTATTTTGGACCCCGTTAGAAAATTAACGGGAAGCTCCTTTATACGATCTTTTTGTAAAGTAAATCCCTGTGCTAATTCAAATGTTGTAGTTACATTTTTTGTAGCTTGATGTTTGAGTTAGCACTGGGTCCAAAATCAATTTACCCAATCTTTAATAATATGTATAGTTACTTCTTTTAGTAACTTAATGTATTATTTGGATTGGGTCCAAAATTTTTTTTAAGTCTTCAAAAGTTTAAACTTCTCTGTGTCTTAACCAACATATTGCAGTTATATATTTTTATAACTTGATATGTGATTAGACAAATCCTAAGAAAATTTGAGCTTTTAAATCAAATCAAAGTTTTGTCCTTATCTAAACTAACATATTACAGTTATATATTTTTATAGCTTAATATGTGTGGTAGGACAAGGTCCAAAAGCTCAAACCTTCAAATCAAAACTTTCTGCTTGTCCTAATAACATATTGTAGTTACATGTTCTTTGTAGCTTGATATGTTCGCTAGGACAGGGTCCAGAATCTGATATATGCAAGATTTTCAAGATTAAATTCAATTTATATTGAGAAAAGTTTGAAGGTTCAAATACAAGTCAAGCTTATAAAAATAATTTTTCCTAGAGAAAATAGTAGGTTGATTTCTTTTAAAAAGAAATTTACCTCTATCTTCCTTAAATTATAATTAAAACTTCATTGTGGTTGACTCCTCTAAACTTTAAAGAATAAGACCAATGGTTATTAATGCTAAAAAGAAAAGTATATTCCCTCGCTCCCACCACTTTGGTGGATTAACACCTTAGATGAAAGTATATTTATTCTCAATTTATGTTGAAATCTCAAAGCACAAAAGTTCAACTAATTTTGATCGGTTTTTAGTAATCATCTGAATTAAATTCAAATGTGTTTCCAAATTTTATATTCAACCATGTTATAATGTTTCTAATATTAGAAATGTATAATTATTGGTTGATGTATTGAAGTTTGAAAATTATGTTGAATTCCCTCACCTTTAAACCTTCTTATAGGTCAGAGTTTAAGATGCCTATAAATCCTATTTCCTAAGGGTACTACAAGGATACGATGATTTGTCCTCTGCTATGTGGTTTAACTCTGATAGAAAATGGATCTTAGGGCATGTAACGAAGATGAATGACCTAATCAATTATATAAAGAACATTTGTTCATCATATGAAGTTCTATCTTATGGTGATATTTTTAAATCAAATATTAGCTAAGATTACTCTTGGCTTTATTACTCCATTTGATAAAACTCATGAGCAATTCTTGTTAAGATTGATCATCTTAAATTCCTCTTTCAATCAAAGACTTGGGATAATTCAAGGTTCCTTATTAAGGCTAACCTATGATATGATAAACATTTCTTTATCATGTGGCTTTTCCTTAAAATTAATTGACACACCTTGAATTGATACCGAGTCAGGTGATTTTATAACATCTTTAATAGTTTTTCCTCTTCAATAGTGATAAAAAATTATCATATTTGGTTCACCCATTATGATATCAATATGTATCTTCTTTTGAATTAAGATTTATGTCAAATTAAAATTGGAGGAAAAGAAAATTTTGTTCACCTCGTTGTTATACATTTCATAGACATCTTATAAATTGATGAACTTATTTCATAATTATCTCATTCAATTTATTTATTCATACTATAGGATTGGGTCTGATTTGTAGATCCATATTCCTTATATAAAAGGGTTAATTTTCTACTCTTATACTTGGAAGATGGTTTTACTACTAAAATAATTATTTCAAGATTTAAGTATAGGAAGCCTCCTAAAAAAAAATAAAAGGTGAAGAAGGAAAAGAAAAGAAAAGAAAAAAGTGACACATTCATTAAATGTGTAGCAAAAAAAAAGAAAAAGAAAAAAAAGTGGCTTCCTTTTCTAAATCTTGAATATCATAGGACCTATTCTTCCTTTAGTATTTTTAATAATTGACTTTGAGAATTCAAAATTTTGGTTCATCATCAAGCATTGATGTTCTATTAGATGTAAAATACAAATACCATCTGAAAAGATTTAAAAAAAAATTAAATTAAATTTCTACCTCCAATTTAATTTCTTTGGATTTTAATTTAAAAAAGAAGAAAAAGATGAAGAAGGAAACCCCAGTTTTGCTTGTAGGGAGCTTTGATCTGGGTTAACAAAATCTAAATCTTGAGACCTCTCTAGTTAGCAACTTGAGTAGGTCAGTTCATATCTTCAAATCTTTTTAAAGAAAAATCACAAAGATGATCAATCTAACTAGAATTATAATGGTAATGGTTGTGCATTATCAGGTTTCTAATAACTAACCTAATTGAGATGCATAAACAAACCATTATCCAAATATCTTCAACTCTCTTTTGAACATCTTCCAATTTGAATGAGATTCTAGACAGGGTCCTGATACTGGATGATCTATAGTGATATTTATGGATATAAAAATCACTTTCTTTACATTCAAAAATTTTGAAACTAAACTAAGGAACATCCCTTAGTTAGTTCTAAGATGATTGTCTAATGCTCTCATTCACCATTGAGTAAATATCATACAAATTTAAATTTATTATTGACTGAACTAGGATGTTAGAACATGAGGGGTTCTATCCTTAGTGATGTCAATGATATCTTTGTTTGAATCTTTGCTAAACACAAAATTAAAATCAAGATACAATTTGACCTAGACAATTATTGACTTATATTGGATGTTAGAATTGGAGGGATTCTATTCCTGATAAAGTCCATTGTAACTTCGTCAAAAATATATAAAATTTAATTCAAGGTATATCTTCACTTTATCATAAACTAGAATGGAATGTTAGAGTCTAAACAATTCTATCCCTATTCAAGAATCTTTCCATAGCATTGAAATTCAAAATATTTGAAACTACAATTTTCTTTGAAAGAAAGTTGTTAAGTTTTAACTATTTGATTAAAATTCATTTAGGTTATATTCAAATTATATAATTTAAGAGGAGTCAACCCATCTTTTGTTGAGTTTTTGAATCTTTTCTCATGTCTCTTTTATTGGGTTAAGATGATTAAAACTTAAGCGATCACTTTTAAATATCATAAGAGAACTATCAAATGAAAAATAAAGCTTTCACTTTTTGATGAAAATCAAACTTTTCTCAATCATTATGAGAATTTGATATTCCTTAGTGCTGTCACTATAAAGGATGCTCAAATATTCTCCTTGTTCTTCAATAACTCATGCAAAAGTTAAAATTTTTTTTTTAAGGAAAATTTTAGCATGTTGCATTTAGTTCTCCTAGAACATGCAAATGAGAACTCTAGAAAATTCATATGATTTTCTTTGAGTTAATCGAAACAAATTCAATCATAGAATCAATCTTTAAACAAAATCTTGCATTTCTGGTGGTCGAGATGCTTTGTTAAGTCTTTACTTATCAAAGATGATCAAACTACTCCCTTTTGTTTTTCTCATATATGATGATCCGATATAAAAACATAATCTCTAGTAGATTATTTGTAAGTTATAAAGATCATTTATAATGAAGGATAAAACAAAATTTTAATCAAAAGATTTTCAAGTCTTTCAATCTTCAAAATGTTTTTCTTTCCCTTCTAGAAAGTGACATATATAAAAGTTTATGATCTCTAGTAGAACATTTGCAAGTTGTCAATGTCATTTGTGGTTGAGGGAAAATATTCAAAGCTTTAAAGGAATCAACTTTACTTTAAAATTTCACCACCCTGAAATCAGTCTTTAGGTCTAAGTCCGCTTTTACAACATCCTATTGGCTTTCTGGCTTAAGTCCGCTCTTACGGCAGCCAATCCTGTTTAAATCAGTCTTTAGGTCTAACTCCGCTTTTACGGCATCCTATTGGCTTTCTGGCTTAAGTCCGCTCTTACGGCAGCCAATCCTGTTTAAATCAGTCTTTAGGTCTAAGTCCGCTTTTACGGCATCCTATAGACTTCTAGTATAAGTCTGCTTTTACAGCATCCTATTGACATCTTTGGAGTTAGGAGTAAGCATCCCTAGTGGCATCCTAATCTTCATTCCGAGGAGAAGTATAAGCATCCCTAGCGGCATCTTCTCTTCATTAAATGTTAAATCTTAAATCCGTCTTTAGGTATAAGTCCTCCTACGGCATCCTATTGACATCTTTGGAGTTAGGAGTAAGCATCCCTAGTGGCATCCTAATCTTCATTCCGAGGAGAAGTATAAGCATCCCTAGCGGCATCTTCTCTTCATTAAATGTTAAATCTTAAATCCGTCTTTAGGTATAAGTCCTCCTACGGCATCCTATTGACATCTTTGGAGTTAGGAGTAAGCATCCCTAGTGGCATCCTAATCTTCATTCCGAGGAGAATTATAAGCATCCCTAGCGGCATCTTCTCTTCATTAAATGTTAAATCTTAAATCCGTCTTTAGGTATAAGTCCTCCTACGGCATCCTATTGACATCTTTGGAGTTAGGAGTAAGCATCCCTAGTGGCATCCTAATCTTCGTTCCGAGGAGAAGTATAAGCATCCCCAGTGGCATCTTATCTTCATTAAATCTTAAATCTTAAATCCGTCTTTAGGTATAAGTCCTCCTATGGCATCCTATTGACATCTTTGGAGTTAGGAGTAAGCATCCCTAGTGGCATCCTAATCTTCATTCCGAGGAGAAGTATAAGCATCCCCAGTGGCATCTTCTCTTCATTAAATCTTAAATCTTAAATCCGTCTTTAGGTATAAGTCCTCCTACGGCATCCTATTGACATCTTTGGAGTTAGGAGTAAGCATCCCTAGTGGCATCCTAATCTTCGTTCCGAGGAGAAGTATAAGCATCCCCAGTGGCATCTTCTCTTCATTAAATCTTAAATCTTAAATCCGTCTTTAGGTATAAGTCCTCCTACGGCATCCTATTGACATCTTTGAAGTTAGGAATAAGCATCCCTAGTGGCATCCTAATCTTCGTCCCGAAGAGAAGTATAAGCATCCCCAGCGGCATCTTCTCTTCACTAAATTCTAAATCTTAAATCCATCTTTAGGTATAAGTCCTCCTACGGCATCCTATTGACATCTTTGAAGTTAGGAATAAGCATCCCTAGTGGCATCCTAATCTTCATCCCGAGGAGAAGTATAAGCATCCCCAGCGGCATCTTCTCTTCATTAAATTGTAAATCTTAAATCCGTCTTTAGGTATAAATCCTCCTACGGCATCCTATTGACATCTTTCAAGTTAGGAATAAGCATCCCTAGTGGCATCCTAATCTTCGTCCCGAGGAGAAGTATAAGCATCCCTAGCGGCATCTTCTCTTCGTTAAATGTTAAATTTTAAATCCATCTTTAGGTCTAAGCCCGCTCTTACGGCATCCTATTGATTTCTTTCTTTTATCAAAATCAAAATCAAACTCTCAATTCCATCCAAACTATATTCAAATCATTGCCTTCAACTTTTCAATGTCTTGGCTTTATTTAAAAATGCTAATTTCATTAGTAATTATTTGTTGAAGTCATTATTGTCAATATCGAATTTTAAATCAAATAATAGATCCAAATCCTTCAAACAATCAACTCAGAACTCTATCAACTTTATCTAGATTTTCTATCAATTCCAAAAATCCCTTCAATTCATATACTCAAATCTTCAACTTCAACTCTGGATCTAGTTGATCATTTCGGTCAACACCAATACGCACGATAAACTTTGGCAAGTTTATCATGCCTATTGGGGGTCCATTTGTTGACCTCATTATTTGAGGTCAATTTTCCCAGAATCAATCTCTAGTGCTTAGGTTTTTCGTAGCCTAGCGTAGATGTCGCATCCATAAGATTTCTCTTAGGTGGATACCCATTGACGTAGCATCGACTAAAACCTACCATTCAATTCAAATCAAAATCAATTTGATCTAGTTTCAATTCAACTCCAAAACGAACTCAAATCAAACCCGATTTATGATTCGTCAATATCGATCGACTCAATCTAATTTATTTTCGATCAAATTGATACATTATTGGGTTCAAATCAACTCACCATTCAAATCCAAATTTCTTTCTAATAAAGTCGGATTTAATTTTTCGATCAAATCGAATCAACCTTTAAATCTTTCTTTAATCCTAGCCCTCTATTTGAATTGAGAGATAGATAGTTTCATTTAGACCAATTAAGACTGAAATTGATTCAAAGAAATGATTAACATTTTTAAAACCAAAACGAAATAAGAGTTAGGGCTAGTCTAACCGAACCCAACGACACCAAGATCAACCCAATCCGAGCCCAAATGAGACCGAATCAAGGGCTCAAAGCCCAGTTGGAAGGTTCAAACTGCAATTTGAGTTACCAAACAATCTCCGATTTTGACGAGCTTATACTCGAATCGAACGGCTCGACGAGACGAATCCAATGAGCCCAAGATCACCGAATTCCGAAATCATTAAGGCCTTCAAAAGTCCAATGAACGGCCTGCTCTCCCTCCCTGCAGTTTTTCAAAA
Organism: Dendrobium officinale; assembly: GCA_019514585.1. Taxonomy (NCBI): domain Eukaryota; kingdom Viridiplantae; phylum Streptophyta; class Magnoliopsida; order Asparagales; family Orchidaceae; genus Dendrobium; species Dendrobium officinale. Next base: position 23,591,315 of record CM033688.1, on the reverse strand, counting down.
AATTCAGCCAGCCCTCACTCTTAAATTCACACACAAATCTCTCTCCTGTACTTGGCAACACCCACACCATCATTTGCTCTGTTTGCACGACCCCAACTCCTTGCAGTTCACAAACTTCCTCCATCTCTACAGAACCGAACTCCACTCCTATTTATGCAAAACCGAACTCCTCTTCCAAGATGAATTTGGCAAACTGCTTTCTCTCTTCCTATCCAGTTCGTGAACGAAGCCCAGCCTTGGCTCGTCGTTCATCTCAGTTCGTGTAAGAAACCTTCAGCCCGTCGTTTCTCACAGTTAGTAAGGCCTACCCGTTGCTTCTCTTTCTCACATGAGAAGAAACCCAGGCAGAAAAAAAAACGCTCGCCCGCTCCTCTCCATTTCTCATTCTCTCACGACAATCTCAGTTTGGAAGAAGCCTTCGATCCCTATCTAAAAAAAAAAACAGAGAATGAACGAACCTTCCTTGGCTTCGTCTCTCCTGTTCGTACTACCCAGCCCGTGCTTTCTTTCTGCTTCCACTCAAGGTCTTATCCACTTAAGCTTTGTTATTTTATATATATATATACACTTTGTACTTTTGATTAACTTTTCAGATCATGATTACTCATAATGGATTCTAATCTATATCTTATAAGTTTTGTTTTCATTTTTATTTAAATTAAATTGGTATATCAAAAACTCTAATACTGGATACATTTTTGAGATATAATTAAAATAACATGTTGATTTTAGTTTAATTTATTAAATTTTTTTGATGAAATATACCTTTCTTTATCTATCAATAATAAGATAAAATAATTTAAAAAAATTTCCTCACTATTTCTCTCCATAACTCGATCTCACTATTCTTCTTTTCTACCAACTGATTTTTAGAATTTCAAATATCCATTCATGCTTTTAATTACTTTATTATAAGTTATGACTAAGCTATTTAAACATTCATGTTTTGCATCCCAATAATTGTCGATGACTTCGATATTTATGTATACTTACTATTCAAATTTTGTATAAATTCAACTTTAATAAACAATATGTTTGTGATATAAAGTGTATATTCATATTTAGACTCTATCAATATTAATGTATTTAATCTGAACATTTTAATCATGATAAAGTTATGTCTTATGTTCTAAATGTCACATAAAGTACATATTATATATATATATTTGCTACCATATATACATATTTTATTTAGATCTAATTCTTATTCATGACTATGAATCTTTGTTTCCCTCCCCCTCTAATCATTTCTCCCGATAATTATGAGTAAATAACAAATCTACAAATACATATCAAAATTTAACGTTTGAAAGACAAAACAAAGAAGATCAACCAAGAAGCCCGAAGAAAGGTATGTCTTTATTTTCAGTAAATTTCAATTATTTTATTATTATTAATTATTAAATGTGCTTCTAATCCCTGTTTTACCTGTTTTCTTTTCTTTATTGGCATGAACTACGATGAACGGTACCGGTCGAGGGAACAAATGTACAAGGAGCTAATGACGTCAGTCTCCTCTATCCAACCGGGTAGAGGTGCTACGGGCGGAACCACTGGGTCGTAGCCCCCAGTGATTGTGAGTATTTCTAAACTTAGAAAACTTTTAGGGACCCCTTGATGTGGTTTGTGCGAAACCTTCCCTTTTAGGTCCCTGTAGTAACTTCAATTTAATTAGGATTACTTTTTGCTCTTAGATTCCTAAAATCCCTTTACATGTACGAAATGTCCTAAGGGTTAGTAATAACAAATTTTTATCCCATACAACAGTAGTGACACTTAAGGACAAAAATTAAGGATCGGGTCTTAAAAAACTTAGACTTAGGATGCATTTACACTTTAGGGTAGAGGCATATAACATAGAAAACTTAGTGACATTCATTTATTATTATTTTATTTTATTTTTATTTATTTATTTAATAAATTAAATTTAATTAACTAAAAATTTTTCTTTTAAATAATAATTGATTTAGGACATATCAAAACCAAACCTTCTAATACACACACTTAGAATTGTTTGTTAGGACAACCGACTCTAGTTTTAGGTTAGGCCGGTGTTTATTTCCTTACTGCACTGTGACGGGCTTTTCCTTGGTTTTCACTGCATGTTGGTTGTAAAATTATTGTTGTGTCTGTTTACTTACTTTTACTGTATTCTGTGATATGATTTGATTGACGATTAGATTACCCATAGGTTAGGAGCGATCTGGTTGTTAACAGAATTTTCTGCAGGTGGCCACACTCGTGCAGGGCAGTAAAGGGGGCTAACTAATTAATAATTATATATATGTGCTACAGGTGCTTTAGCTGCTTAGCCCCCAAATGAAAAGGAGTGTGGCCAAGTGTGGCTGAGTGATTTAATTTAAATGCTTATATATAACTGCTTGGGATAATTTTTATTATAAATTGTTTAGGATAACCCTGCAGGTGGTTTAGATTTTCTTTTTCTTTCTGTGAAATGTAATGTAATGTAAATATGTGAAAGTGATTTTGAAAAAGGGATATCATATCCAATTTGGAATCTAAAGAAAGGAGAATATACCTTAAAGGATTATTCTCTTTTATTTGGAAAGCCAAATTAGGATGATTTTAATATCCAAATAGAAAAGAAAAATACCCCTTTTAGGGATGAGTTTCTTTTCATTTGGATATCCAGAACCCGATGGACCCGAGAAGTTCGTAGAAGAAGAAAAGACAGAACGAGAAGATTGAAGAAAGAACATGAAGAAATGAAGATTCAAGGAACAGTATATCCCATTTCAAAAATCACTTGCGTCATTCTTAGGATTAGAATCCGGGTTTGTTGTCAGTGGTGCCCGGTCACTTTACTTTTCTGTAAATTCTGGGTGTAATATAGACATTGGACATTGGACATTATATTTGGATTATTAAAATTGATTGTTTACATTGTTTGTGCAGTAGAATTTTTTAGGACTCTTGCATGCCGTATTTTGTTTTAGTCTGGATACGAATCAGAGTATTTTTTTTCGTAAGGGTACGCTTTAAAATTCTTTTACTTGTAATTAAAAATAAAAATTTTTAGGCTCACATAGTAACTCTAACGTTCTAAGAAGTAAGCTCGGGACCGCCGAGAGTCAGCATAAGCATATTATTACTTTCTCTTCCTTGTTAGGCACCTCCCCGCCTGTGGGTTCTGGCACACCACTTGACCTATGAGGGTGCAGTTCTGTCAAGGGGAAGTTGTGCAATCTCTAAAAAAAAAAAAAAACCTATTTTCTAAGCCTAATTTTTAAACTGCTTCATTATCATTTTATGCATTCGAGTCAATTAGCATGCATTGCATTATATACAAATTAAAAAGAGACTAAAATATTAATTGCATTTTTAGACATTTCTCACCCTACATAAGTTAAGGGGCCAATTAGGAACTGTCTTAGATGTCGGCCCCCAATTCCTTAAAACTTAAGCAACGTCCCTACCCATCTTTCATAAGAGACTGGACACATGGTTTTAAAGCGCCTAGGTGGTTAGCTGGCTCCCCAATCCAGGCCGGGGTAAGTCCAGATTTGCACTTCATTAGTTAGGTTCGGGTCACTACTTTGTAATACCCAAATTAGATTTAGGTTCTGAGGCAGATTCTTTTTAGATCTTAAGTCCTCGCCCTCCAGGAATATAATCCCAAATTTCTAATAAAATGTCAACTTGAACATAAAATTTTCTCTTAAAATGTAAAGCCCAACATAGGGTAGGCGTTGTCTCTGAGCTTCTCAGAATCCGACACCTCCTACTTTTCTTCCTTTGACCCGCTAATAAATGTTCAACATTGAGCTTTCTCCTTGAAAAATTCCTATTTCTGTTTCCTTGTCTTTTACTTTGTACTCAAAAGGGTATGAAATCACTGCTTTAATCGAGAGTTTTCTTAGGAGTTTCTCTCCTATGATATAATTAACTATAGGAGCTTGCTCCTATAGGGATTTGAGAACCCCAGACTAAAATAAACCTTGTTTTATTCGTATAAAACAAGGGAAGAATCTTTGGGAACGTAGATTATTTTTAAAAACCTTATTTCTAATTTTGAATTGACTTGTAGAATGTTATTATTATCTTTTCAGATAATATAATATTATACTTGTTATATTCAACTTTAGAAATAATGAATTTTATAAAACTCATTCTATCTTTTGGATATCTTGAAGAATATTATGTTCGTCTTTTAAGAAGATATAATATTTTTCTTGTCATATCTAAATAAAAGAATGAATAAACTTTTTCAAAAATGTATTTCTATTTTTAAACATATTATATAGGATTTCATGTTCATCTTTTGAGATGATATGTTATTCTTTGAACTATGTTTGATTATAGAAATATCAATTTTCAAAACCCTATTTTGATATTGAATCCATTATAGAATATTATGTCGGCCTCTCGAGACCGTACTTTATTCTCAATGCAGTATTCGATTACAAAATAGGAGAAATCAAAATCTGCGTGGTGATACACAATTTTTCCCACCAAGGTTTTTCTGGCGACTCCGCTGGGGATCAATCCTCTCTCCATCTTTAGCAGTATTTTATACCCTTTAATCGGTAGTATACTTATGCTCGTCATAGGTTGTAACTACTTTTCTTCCGCCGGTTCTTTTATTCATTTCATTCTTGGATAACTTGGCCGGTATCTAAAAAAAAAAATTTTTAGAGGTCTTATTTTGGACCCTGTTAGAAAATTAACGGGAAGCTCCTTTATACGACCTTTTTGTAAAGTAAATCCCTGTGCTAATTCAAATGTTGTAGTTACATTTTTTGTAGCTTGATGTTTGAGTTAGCACTGGGTCCAAAATCAATTTACCCAATCTTTAGTAATATGTATAGTTACTTCTTTTAGTAACTTAATGTATTATTTGGATTGGGTCCAAAATTTTTTTTAAGTCTTCAAAAGTTTAAACTTCTCTGTGTCCTAACCAACATATTGCAGTTATATATTTTTATAACTTGATATGTGATCAGACAAATCCTAAGAAAATTTGAGCTTTTAAATCAAATCAAAGTTTTGTCCTTATCTAAACTAACATATTACAGTTATATATTTTTATAGCTTAATATGTGTGGTAGGACAAGGTCCAAAAGCTCAAACCTTCAAATCAAAACTTTCTGCTTGTCCTAATAACATATTGTAGTTACATGTTCTTTGTAGCTTGATATGTTCGCTAGGACAGGGTCCAGAATCTGATATATGCAAGATTTTCAAGATTAAATTCAATTTACATTGAGAAAAGTTTGAAGGTTCAAATACAAGTCAAGCTTATAAAAATAATTTTTCCTAGAGAAAATAGCATGTTGATTTCTTTTAAAAAGAAATTTACCTCTATCTTCCTTAAATTATAATTAAAACTTCATTGTGGTTGACTCCTCTAAACTTTAAAGAATAAGACCAATGGTTATTAATGCTAAAAAGAAAAGTATATTCCCTCGCTCCCACCACATTGGTGGATTAACATCTTAGATGAAAGTATATTTATTCTCAATTTATGTTGAAATCTCAAAGCACAAAAGTTCAACTAATTTTGGTCGGTTTTTAGTAATCGTCTGAATTAAATTCAAATGTGTTTCCAAATTTTATATTCAACCATGTTATAATGTTTCTAATATTAGAAATGTATAATTATTGGTTGATGTATTGAAGTTTGAAAATTATGTTGAATTCCCTCACCTTTAAACCTTCTTATAGGTCAGAGTTTAAGATGCCTATAAATCCTATTTCCTAAGGGTACTACATGGATACGATGATTTGTCCTCTGTTATGTGGTTTAACTCTGATAGAAAATGGATCTTAGGGCATGTAACGAAGATGAATGACCTAATCAATTATATAAAGAACATTTGTTCATCATTTGAAGTTCTATCTTATAGTGATATTTTTAAATCAAATATTAGCTAAGATTACTCTTGGCTTTATTACTCCGTTTGATAAAACTCATGAGCAATTCTTGTTAAGATTGATCATCTTAAATTCCTCTTTCAATCAAAGACTTGGGATAATTCAAGGTTCCTTATTAAGGCTAACCTATGATATGATAAACATTTCTTTATCATGTGGCTTTTCCTTAAAATTAATTGACACACCTTGAATTGATACCGAGTCAGGTGATTTTATAACATCTTTAATAGTTTTTCCTCTTCAATAGTGATAAAAAATTATCATATTTGGTTCACCCATTATGATATCAATATGTATCTTCTTTTGAATTAAGATTTATGTCAAATTAAAATTGGAGGAAAAGAAAGTTTTGTTCACCTCGTTGTTATACATTTCATAGACATCTTATAAATTGATGAACTTATTTCATAATTATCTCATTCAATTTATTTATTCATACTATTGGATTGGGTCTGATTTGTAGATCCATATTCCTTATATAAAAGGGTTAATTTTCTACTCTTATACTTGGAAGATGGTTTTACTACTAAAATAATTATTTCAAGATTTAAGTATAGGAAGCCTCCTAAAAAAAAAATAAAAGGTGAAGAAGGAAAAGAAAAGAAAAGAAAAAAGTGACACATTCATTAAATGTGTAGCAAAAAAAAAGAAAAAGAAAAAAAAGTGGCTTCCTTTTCTAAATCTTGAATATCATAGGACCTATTCTTCCTTTAGTATTTTTAATAATTGACTTTGAGAATTCAAAATTTTGGTTCATCATCAAGCATTGATGTTCTATTAGATGTAAAATACAAATACCATCTGAAAAGATTTTAAAAAAAATTAAATTAAATTTCTACCTCCAATTTAATTTCTTTGGATTTTAATTTAAAAAACAAGAAAAAGATGAAGAAGGAAACCCCAGTTTTGCTTGTAGGGAGCTTTGATCTGGGTTAACAAAATCTAAATCTTGAGACCTCTCTAGTTAGCAACTTGAGTAGGTCAGTTCATATCTTCAAATCTTTTTAAAGAAAAATCACAAAGATGATCAATCTAACTAGAATTATAATGGTAATGGTTGTGCATTATCAGGTTTCTAATAACTAACCTAATTGAGATGCATAAACAAACCATTATCCAAATATCTTCAACTCTCTTTTGAACATCTTCCAATTTGAATGAGATTCTAGACAGGGTCCTGATACTGGATGATCTATAGTGATATTTATGGATATAAAAATCACTTTCTTTACATTCAAAATTTTGAAACTAAACTAAGGAACATCCCTTAGTTAGTTCTAAGATGATTGTCTAATGCTCTCATTCACCATTGAGTAAATATCATACAAATTTAAATTTATTATTGACTGAACTAGGATGTTAGAACATGAGGGGTTCTATCCTTAGTGATGTCAATGATATCTTTGTTTGAATCTTTGCTAAACACAAAATTAAAATCAAGATACAATTTGACCTAGACAATTATTGACTTATATTGGATGTTAGAATTGGAGGGATTCTATTCCTGATAAAGTCCATTGTAACTTCGTCAAAAATATATAAAATTTAATTCAAGGTATATCTTCACTTTATCATAAACTAGAATGGAATGTTAGAGTCTAAACAATTCTATCCCTATTCAAGAATCTTTCCATAGCATTGAAATTCAAAATATTTGAAACTACAATTTTCTTTGAAAGAAAGTTGTTAAGTTTTAACTATTTGATTAAAATTCATTTAGGTTATATTCAAATTATATAATTTAAGAGGAGTCAACCCATCTTTTGTTGAGTTTTTGAATCTTTTCTCATGTCTCTTTTATTGGGTTAAGATGATTAAAACTTAAGCGATCACTTTTAAATATCATAAGAGAACTATCAAATGAAAAATAAAGCTTTCACTTTTTGATGAAAATCAAACTTTTCTCAATCATTATGAGAATTTGATATTCCTTAGTGCTGTCACTATAAAGGATGCTCAAATATTCTCCTTGTTCTTCAATAACTAATGCAAAAGTTAAAATTTTTTTTTTTTAAGGAAAATTTTAGCATGTTGCATTTAGTTCTCCTAGAACATGCAAATGAGAACTCTAGAAAATTCATATGATTTTCTTTGAGTTAATCGAAACAAATTCAATCATAGAATCAATCTTTAAACAAAATCTTGCATTTCTGGTGGTCGAGATGCTTTGTTAAGTCTTTACTTATCAAAGATGATCAAACTACTCCCCTTTGTTTTTCTCATATATGATGATCCGATATAAAAACATAATCTCTAGTGGATTATTTGTAAGTTATAAAGATCATTTATAATGAAGGATAAAACAAAATTTTAATCAAAAGATTTTCAAGTCTTTCAATCTTCAAAATGTTTTTCTTTCCCTTCTAGAAAGTGACATATATAAAAGCTTATGATCTCTAGTAGAACATTTGCAAGTTGTCAATGTCATTTGTGGTTGAGGGAAAATATTCAAAGCTTTAAAGGAATCAACTTTACTTTAAAATTTCACCACCCTGAAATCAGTCTTCAGGTCTAAGTCCGCTTTTACAACATCCTATTGGCTTTCTGGCTTAAGTCCGCTCTTACGGCAGCCAATCCTGTTTAAATCAGTCTTTAGGTCTAACTCCGCTTTTACGGCATCCTATTGGCTTTCTGGCTTAAGTCCGCTCTTACGGCAGTCAATCCTGTTTAAATCAGTCTTTAGGTCTAAGTCCGCTTTTACGGCATCCTATAGACTTCTAGTATAAGTCCACTTTTACAGCATCCTATTGACATCTTTGGAGTTAGGAGTAAGCATCCCTAGTGGCATCCTAATCTTCATTCCGAGGAGAAGTATAAGCATCCCTAGCGGCATCTTCTCTTCATTACATGTTAAATCTTAAATCCGTCTTTAGGTATAAGTCCTCCTACGGCATCCTATTGACATCTTTGGAGTTAGGAGTAAGCATCCCTAGTGGCATCCTAATCTTCATTCCGAGGAGAAGTATAAGCATCCCTAGCGGCATCTTCTCTTCATTAAATGTTAAATCTTAAATCCGTCTTTAGGTATAAGTCCTCCTACGGCATCCTATTGACATCTTTGGAGTTAGGAGTAAGCATCCCTAGTGGCATCCTAATCTTCATTCCGAGGAGAATTATAAGCATCCCTAGCGGCATCTTCTCTTCATTAAATGTTAAATCTTAAATCCGTCTTTAGGTATAAGTCCTCCTACGGCATCCTATTGACATCTTTGGAGTTAGGAGTAAGCATCCCTAGTGGCATCCTAATCTTCGTTCCGAGGAGAAGTATAAGCATCCCCAATGGCATCTTCTCTTCATTAAATCTTAAATCTTAAATCCGTCTTTAGGTATAAGTCCTCCTACGGCATCCTATTGACATCTTTGGAGTTAGGAGTAAGCATCCCTAGCGGCATCCTTATCTTCGTTCCGAGGAGAAGTATAAGCATCCCCAGTGGCATCTTCTCTTCATTAAATCTTAAATCTTAAATCCGTCTTTAGGTATAAGTCCTCCTACGGCATCCTATTGACATCTTTGGAGTTAGGAGTAAGCATCCCTAGTGGCATCCTAATCTTCGTTCCGAGGAGAAGTATAAGCATCCCCAGTGGCATCTTCTCTTCATTAAATCTTAAATCTTAAATCCGTCTTTAGGTATAAGTCCTCCTACGGCATCCTATTGACATCTTTGAAGTTAGGAATAAGCATCCCTAGTGGCATCCTAATCTTCGTCCCGAAGAGAAGTATAAGCATCCCCAGCGGCATCTTCTCTTCACTAAATTCTAAATCTTAAATTCGTCTTTAGGTATAAGTCCTCCTACGGCATCCTATTGACATCTTTGAAGTTAGGAATAAGCATCCCTAGTGGCATCCTAATCTTCATCCCGAGGAGAAGTATAAGCATCCCCAGCGGCATCTTCTCTTCATTAAATTGTAAATCTTAAATCCGTCTTTAGGTATAAGTCCTCCTACGACATCCTATTGACATCTTTGAAGTTAGGAATAAGCATCCCTAGTGGCATCCTAATCTTCGTCCCGAGGAGAAGTATAAGCATCCCTAGCGGCATCTTCTCTTCGTTAAATGTTAAATCTTAAATCCATCTTTAGGTCTAAGCCCGCTCTTACGGCATACTATTGATTTCTTTCTTTTATCAAAATCAAAATCAAACTCTCAATTTCGTCCAAACTATATTCAAATCATTACCTTCAACTTTTCAATGTCTTGTCTTTATTTAATAATGCTAATTTCATTAGTAATTATTTGTTTTTTCATTATTGTCAATATCGAATTTTAAATCAAATAATAGATCCAAATCCTTCAAACAATCAACTCAGAACTCTATCAACTTTATCTAGATTTTCTATCAATTCCAAAAATCCCTTCAATTCATATACTCAAATCTTCAACTTGAACTCTGGATCTAGTTGATCATTTCGGTCAACACCAAAACGCACGATAAACTTTGGCAAGTTTATCATGCCTATTGGGGGTCCATTTGTTGACCTCATTATTCGAGGTCAATTTCCCCAGAATCAATCTCTAGTGCTTAGGTTTTTCGTAGCCTAGCGTAGATGTCGCATCCATAAGATTTCTCTTAGGTGGATACCCATTGACGTAGCATCGACTAAAACCTACCATTCAATTCAAATCAAAATCAATTCGATCTAGTTTCAATTCAACTCCAAAACGAACTCAAATCAAACCCGATTTATGATTCGTCAATATCGATCGACTCAATCTAATTTATTTTCGATCAAATTGATACATTATTGGGTTCAAATCAACTCACCATTCAAATCCAAATTTCTTTCTAATAAAGTCGGATTTAATTTTTTGATCAAATCGAATCAACCTTTAAATCTTTCTTTAATCCTAGCCCTCTATTTGAATTGAGAGATAGATAGTTTCATTTAGACCAATTAAGACTGAAATTGATTCAAAGAAATGATTAACATTATTAAAACCAAAATGAAATAAGAGTTAGGGCTAGTCTAACCGAACCCAACGACACCAAGATCAACCCAATCCGAGCCCAAATGAGACCGAATCAAGGGCTCAAAGCGCAGTTGGAAGGTTCAAACTGCAATTTGAGTTACCAAACGATCTCTGATTTTGACGAGCTTATACTCGAATTGAACGGCTCGACGAGACGAATCCAATGAGCCCAAGATCACCGAATTTCGAAATCATTAAGGCCTTCAAAAGTCCAATGAACGGCCTGCTCTCCCTCCCTGCAGTTTTCAAAAAATTCAGCCAGCCCTCACTCTTAAATTCACACACAAATCTCTCTCCTGTACTTGGCAACACCCACACCATCATTTGCTCTGTTTGCACGACCCCAACTCCTTGCAGTTCACAAACTTCCTCCATCTCTACAGAACCGAACTCCACTCCTATTTATGCAAAACCGAACTCCTCTTCCAAGATGGATTTGGCAAACTGCTTTCTCTCTTCCTATCCAGTTCGTGAACGAAGCCCAGCCTTGGCTCGTCGTTCATCTCAGTTCGTGTAAGAAACCTTCAGCCCGTCGTTTCTCACAGTTAGTAAGGCCTACCCGTTGCTTCTCTTTCTCACATGAGAAGAAACCCAGGCAGAAAAAAAACGCTCGCCCGCTCCTCTCCATTTATCATTCTCTCACGACAATCTCAGTTTGGAAGAAGCCTTCGATCCCTATCTAAAAAACAAAACAGAGAATGAACGAACCTTCCTTGGCTTCGTCTCTCCTGTTCGTACTACCCAGCCCGTGCTTTCTTTCTGCTTCCACTCAAGGTCTTTTCCACTTAAGCTTTGTTATTTTATATATATATACACTTTGTACTTTTGATTAACTTTTCAGATCATGATTACTCATAATGGATTCTAATCTATATCTTATAAGTTTTGTTTTCATTTTTATTTAAATTAAATTGGTATATCAAAAACTCTAATACTTGATACATTTTTGAGATATAATTAAAATAACATGTTGATTTTAGTTTAATTTATTATATTTTTTTGATGAAATATACCTTTCTTTATCTATCAATAATAAGATAAAATAATTTAAAAAAATTTCCTCACTATTTCTCTCCATAACTCGATCTCACTATTCTTCTTTTCTACCAACTGATTTTTAGAATTTCAAATATCCATTCATGCTTTTAATTACTTTATTATAAGTTATGACTAAGCTATTTAAACATTCATATTTTGGCATCCCAATAATTGTCGATGACTTCGATATTTATGTATACTTACTATTCAAATTATGTATAAATTCAACTTTAATAAACAATATGTTTGTGATATAAAGTGTATAATCATATTTAGACTCTATCAATATTAATGTATTTAATCTGAACATTTTAATCATGATAAAGTTATGTCTTATGTTCTAAATGTCACATAAAGTACATATTATATATATATATTTGCTACCATATATACATATTTTATTTAGATCTAATTCTTATTCATGACTATGAATCTTTGTTTCCCTCCCCCTCTAATCATTTCTCCTGATAATTATGAGTAAATAACAAATCTACAAATACATATCAAAATTTAACGTTTGAAAGACAAAACAAAGAAGATCAACCAAGAAGCCCGAAGAAAGGTATGTCTTTATTTTCAGTAAATTTCAATTATTTTATTATTATTAATTATTAAATGTGCTTCTAATCCCTGTTTTACCTGCTTTCTTTTCTTTATTGGCATGAACTACGATGAACGGTACCGGTCGAGGGAACAAATGTACAAGGAGCTAATGACGTCAGTCGCCTCTATCCAACCGGGTAGAGGTGCTACGGGCGGAACCACTGGGTCGTAGCCCCGGTGACTGTGAGTATTTCTAAACTTAGAAAACTTTTAGGGACCCCTTGATGTGGTTTGTGCGAAACCTTCCCTTTTAGGTCCCTGTAGTAACTTCAATTTAATTAGGATTACTTTTTGCTCTTAGATTCCTAAAATCCCTTTACATGTACGAAATGTCCTAAGGGTTACTAATAACAAATTTTATCCCATACAACAGTAGTGACACTTAAGGACCAAAATTAAGGATCGGGTCTTAAAAAACTTAGACTTAGGATGCATTTACACTTTAGGGTAGAGACATATAACATAGAAAACTTAGTGACATTCATTTATTATTATTTTATTTTATTTTTATTTATTTATTTAATAAATTAAATTTAATTAACTAAAAATTTTTCTTTTAAATAATAATTGATTTAGGACATATCAAAACCACACCTTCTAATACACACACTTAGAATTGTTTGTTAGGACAACCGACTCTAGTTTTAGGTTAGGCCGGTGTTTATTTCCTTACTGCACTGTGACGGGCTTTTTCTTGGTTTTCACTGCATGTTGGTTGTAAAATTATTGGTGTGTCTGTTTACTTACTTTTAATGTATTCTGTGATGTGATTTGATTGACGATTAGATTACCCATAGGTTAGGAGCGATCTGGTTGTTAACAGAATTTTCTGCAGGTGGCCACACTCGTGCAGGGCAGTAAAGGGGGCTAACTAATTAATAATTATATATATGTGCTACAGGTGCTTTAGCTGCTTAGCCCCCAAATGAAAAGGAGTGTGGCCAAGTGTGGCTAAGTGATTTAATTTAAATGCTTATATATAACTGCTTGGGATGATTTTTATTATAAATTGTTTAGGATAACCCTGCAGGTGGTTTAGATTTTCTTTTTCTTTCTGTGAAATGTAATGTAATGTAAATATGTGAAAGTGATTTTGAAAAAGGGATATCATATCCAATTTGGAATCTAAAGAAAGGAGAATATACCTTAAAGGATTATTCTCTTTTATTTGGAAAGCCAAATTAGGATGATTTTAATATCCAAATATAAAAGAAAATACCCCTTTTAGGGATGAGTTTCTTTTTATTTGGATATCCAGAACCCGATGGACCCGAGAAGTTCGTAGAAGAAGAAAAGACAGAACGAGAAGATTGAAGAAAGAACATGAAGAAATGAAGATTCAAGGAACAGTATATCCCATTTCAAAAATCACTTGCGTCATTCTTAGGATTAGAATCCGGGTTTGTTGTCAGTGGTGCCCGGCCACTTTACTTTTCTGTAAATTCTGGGTGTAATATGGACATTGGACATTATATTTGGATTATTAAAATTGATTTTTTACATTGTTTGTGCAGTAGAATTTTTTAGGACTCTTGCATGTCGTATTTTGTTTTAGTCTGGATACGAATCGGAGTGTTTTTTTTCGTAAGGGTACGCTTAAAATTCTTTTACTTGTAATTAAAAATAAAAATTTTTAGGCTCACATAGTAACTCTAACGTTCTAAGAAGTAAGCTCGGGACCGTCGAGAGTCAGCATAAGCATATTATTACTTTCTCTTCCTTGTTAGGCACCTCCCCGCCTGTGGGTTCTGGCAGACCACTTGACCTATGAGGGTGCAGTTCTGTCAAGGGGAAGTTGTGCAATCTCTAAAAAAAAAAAACCTATTTTCTAAGCCTAATTTTTAAACTGCTTCATTATCATTTTATGCATTCGAGTCAATTAGCATGCATTGCATTAGATACAAATTAAAAAGAGTCTAAAATATTAATTGCATTTTTAGACATTTCTCACCCTACATAAGTTAAGGGGCCAATTAGGAACTGTCTTAGATGTCGGCCCCCAATTCCTTAAAACTTAAGCAACGTCCCTACCCATCTTTCATAAGAGACTGGACACATGGTTTTAAAGCGCCTAGGTGGTTAGCTGGCTCCCCAATCCAGGCCGGGGTAAGTCCAGATTTGCACTTCATTAGTTAGGTTCGGGTCACTACTTTGTAATACCCAAATTAGATTTAGGTTCTGAGGCAGATTCTTTTTAGATCTTAAGTCCTCGCCCTCCGGGAATATAATCCCAAATTTCTAATAAAATATCAACTTGAACATAAAATTTTCTCTTAAAATGTAAAGCCCAACATAGGGTAGGCTGAGGTTGTCTCTAAGCTTCTCAGAATCCGACACCTCCTACTTTTCTTCCTTTGACCCGCTAATAAATGTTCAACATTGAGCTTTCTCCTTGAAAAATTTCTATTTCTGTTTCCTTGTCTTTTACTTTGTACTCAAAAGGGTATGAAATCACTGCTTTAATCGAGAGTTTTCTTAGGAGTTTCTCTCCTATGATATAATTAACTATAGGAGCTTGCTCCTATAGGGATTTGAGAACCCCAGACTAAAATAAACCTTGTTTTATTCGTATAAAACAAGGAAAGAATCTTTGGGAACGTAGATTATTTTTAAAAACCTTATTTCTAATTTTGAATTGACTTGTAGAATGTTATTATTATCTTTTCAGATAATATAATATTATACTTGTTATATTCAACTTTAGAAATAATGAATTCTATAAAACTCATTCTGTCTTTTGGATATCTTGAAGAATATTATGTTCGTCTTTTAAGATGATATAATATTTTTCTTGTCATATCTAAATAAAAGAATGAATAAACTTTTTCAAAAACGTATTTCTATTTTTAAACATATTATATAGGATTTCATGTTCATCTTTTGAGATGATATGTTATTCTTTGAACTATGTTTGATTATAGAAATATCAATTTTCAAAACCCTATTTTGATATTGAATCCATTATAGAATATTGTGTCGGCCTCTCGAGACCGTACTTTATTCTCAATGCAGTATTCGATTACAAAATAGGAGAAATCAAAATCTGTGTGGTGATACACAATTTTTCCCACCAACATGATGGAAAGAGGATCACAACACAAGAAACAACAAAGATAGTCTTAGGAAGATAACAAATAGAGCTCAGCTAGCAAACATAAAAAAGGCCTCATAAGGCAAGACCACATGCCGCTCAATGCAACTCAGGAAAACAATCAAAGACATCACATAAAAGGTCCTCCATCATAGCCAAGAATAGGCATAAAATAGTGTAGGATATTTAGAAACATCCCCACATCAAACCACCAAACATCACACATAATATATAAGGAACAAGCAACAGCTTCAAAAAAATCATCCAGAGGATCACAGGTTTCCCCAACAGAACAGAGAAACAAGCAGTAATTTTGGGTACCCAAATAACCATAGAAGAAGAAATAAAGGAAGTAGCACTTAATCAGCCATCCATTAATATCAAGATGCGAATCCATAACCTCCTCAATACTCCCAATACCCCAAAAGGTAGGAGATCAACAATGGGACTTACCTTCAGCACAAAAACCAATAAAATCATTACTCCAGTCACCAACCAGACAGACAATTGCTAAAATAATGGACAACACAGAAAACAAACCCTCATAATAACAAACAAAAAAATACCAGGTACTCACTAAAAAAAAAAAATAGGCAACCATTGCCGAAAAGGTAAACAACCCAACATCAACAACCAAAAAATGACAAGCCGCCCCGTACAGGCATAACAGAATAAAAGCAGCCAAACAAAACACCCTTCAACAGTCAACAAAGAACCAACAACTCCCATAGTTCTAGGAAAGCACAAAGAACCAACAGCCCAGGTACATCAGAAAAAAAAATAAACATAAGAAGAGAAGAAGGACAAAAATTAAGAGTTAACATAATGAATGTCATTCGCTTCCAAGTAAATCATACCAGGTAAAGGCTAGGAATATTAGAGGGAATAACATTAGTGAAGCCACTGAGAGTACAAACCCAATGAGCCAGCCAAGAGGCACAAGAATTACCAACCTCACTAACATGGCAAAAAGAAGGATTTAAAAACAATAACAATCTGTTAATTTCCCTAGTAAGATAGAAGTAAATTGGATTACAGCAGACTTCCTGATCTTCCTGCAGGGGTAACAGGTTAATGCTAGAAGTAACTTCAATAAATAGATTATTGATGTTAAGAGGAATACCCAATTGAATACCAAACAAAATGGCTTTGTAGAGGGTAGAAACAACATTACCATTATAATCTGGACCAGCAAAAGCAATGATAAGGTGGCCATTACTGTCTCTAATAATACCACCACAACCATTCCCTAACTCAGTGTTAACACTATCAACATTAAGTTTAAAAAAATTAGCAAGGGGCTTGTTCCAATAAATAACATTAAGAGCAGACCGAGCACCCTCCCAAAGTAACCCCTAAAGTAGAGCCAACATCATAAAAAATTTTAAAGTTCTTACTAGTGATCAGATTAATAGCCATAAGAGCTAAGATCTTTTCCTTCACCCTTTGGATAACATTGAGATGATTCATTTTAACAACATTGAAAATGGAATTGTTCTTTTCCAACCAAAGAAACCATAGAATAAATGAAGGGATAACATTGCGAATATGACCTTTAATATCAAATAACCAAGAATTAAGAAGGACAATAAAGGATAAATGAGAATTAAATGAATTTAAGTTAAAATTTTCATCAAAATGAGCCCACGTTCTAACAGCCACAGGGCCAAAAACAAAAATATGATGCATAGTTTCAGTGTGGTAACAACATTGACACTTAGAAGCTAAACTAAAACCTTTCTTAATAAGATTATCTTTCGTAGGGACAAATTTATGGAGGACTCTCCACACAAAAATAGAGACAGTTGCAGGTATGGATTTATGCCAAATCTCAGGTAAAATTCTATCAACGTTACCTTTATCTCTAAACAAATGCCAAGCACTCTTTAAATGAAACTTACCATCTCTGGATAAGTCACAAAGCATGATGTCAATGGAGGAAGTGCTAATAGGCAAGTTTAGAATACGGTGGATAATACTTTTAGGGAGCATATTAGATAATTTATCATAGTCCCAACAATTATCATAAAAGAAAAAATTAACTTTAACAGAGGAAGAAGAAGTAGAATTTAAAAGGGAATCAATAGAGTCTTTACCTAACCTTCTGTCTTGCCAAAAAAATATGTTACCTTCACCAGACCCCATAAAATAAGGGGTTCCACCTCCCATTTGACCTTACAAAGCCTTTTCCACATTTTAGAGTCTCCAACTTTAGGGGAAATAGTGGTAGGATGCTTGCCCCCACAATATTTAGAAATCATAAAATTGGCCCACAAATTCTCATTAGCACATAAGTTGTAACAGAGTTTCTAGGAAAAAGCCTTAGCAAGGTCATATAAATTCTTACAACAAAAACCACCTTTCTCATGAACACCACATCACTTATCCTAAGAATCCCATGAAATTTTAGAAGATGAAGATGTACCTTTCCAAAAGAACTTGTTAATAAGCTTGTGGATCCGACTACAAACCTCTTGAGTAGGGAAGATAGTTTGAAACATGTAAACAGGTAATGCAAAAAGAACACTTTTAATAAGAGTCAATATACCTCCAAAACTAAGAAAATTAGAATCCCAGGAAAGGAGCTTATTCTGAACACTAGCAATAAGATCATCAAACAAAAAAAGTCTGCCTTCTGCCTTTAAATAAAGGAACACCAACGTATTTGATGGGCAACTTAGAATGAGTAAAACCAGTAGCATTTTTAATGGCTAAAATGTGATCATTAGTAATCCTTTTCGAAGCAATAAAACAACATTTATGTTTACTCAAAGACATGCCACTACTCATTTCAAAAATATTGAAAAACTCCATAACCTTCTGAATTCTATTAATAGTAGCATTGGTTAAAACAACAACGTTATCAGCAAAACAAAGATGGGAAATATGCAAGCCACCCAAAGTATGAAAATACATGCCAGGATTGTTCTCAAATAAATTAGAGACACCCCTAGATAAAAACGCAGCCACAATAATGAACAAAGCAGGAGAGATGGGGTCGCCTTGTCTTAAACCATGAGAAGATTTAAAAAAGTCATGTTTGGAACCATTTAAAATAATGGAGAAATACACATTTTCAACACAATTCTTAATAAGATTAATGACCATAGAGTTAAAACCAAAAAGCTCAAGAATACAGTAAAGACAGGACCAATCAATATTATCATAGCAATATCAAGTTTCAGAATTACATTACCACCTCTAACCCTGATATCCAGATCATGACATAATTCTTGCGCTAAATGAATATTCTCAGTGATAGCCCTTCCTTTAACAAACCCCATCTGATAGTGACAAATGATTTTAGGAAGAACCAAAGCAAGATTGTTTGAAATAATTTCAGACACAAGTTCATTAAAAAAGGTACATAAGCTAATAGGCCTGAAATCATTCCAAGTTTGGACCGCATTACTTTTAGGAATAAGAAATAAAGAAATAGACATAAAAAATATAGGGATAGGACTACCAGAAAAAAGTCCAAAATAGTAGAAAAAATATCATGGTGAATAATATTCCAGCATTTTTGAAAAAACATAGTAGTGAAACCATTCGGACCAGCAACATAATTACTATTCATGTCCATTAAAGAATCTTTCACCTCCTCCAGAGAGGGAGGTCTAGAAATACAAACATTATCCTCATGAGAGAGAATTTTGGGAATAGAAGGGTGGTCAGTAATCTGATTAGGAATGAAATCTTTATTAAAATGATTTTGATAGTAAAGCACAGCTAAATTAGCAATTTCAACAGGATTGGAAGATTAGGAACCATCCTCCCTTTGGATGTTATTGATACTATTCTTAATCCTTTTCCTCTTAATAAGAGCATGAAAATATTTAGTATTATTATCCCCCTCAGCCAATTGTTTAGCTGTAGTTTTTTGTTTCCAGAAAACCTCTTCCTGAGCTTGCAATTTAAGGAGATCAATTTTGGATTGATTTAACAGGGAAAAAATCACATCATTAGGATCATTTTGACATAAATTTTCATAGGAATTCACACAATCTTCAGCATAAAGATATTAGAAAAAATATTGTAATTCCACCAATTCAGAACATGCTTAAATCTTTTGAGCTTGAAACAAAGTCTATTCATACAACAAATCAAATTATCCGGGTGTAAAGGAGCATGCCAATTCTCATGAACAATAGCCAAAAAAAAAAAGAATCATTAAGTAACCACATGTTCTGAAATCTAAAGTGACCATGGGAATTAAGATTATTATTCTTAATGGTAATAAGGAGAGGAGAGCGATCCGACAATGTCCTACTAAGATGCTGGACATTAGTATCATTAAAAGAGTTAATCCAAGGGTAATTAAAAAGCTCACGGTCAAGCCTTTGACATAAATGACCCCTATTCCAAGTAAAGCCATAGAACGATAAGAAGGGGAAGAACCTCAAATTCTTTCAGAAGCCAAAGTTATGGCATTAAAGTCACCACCAACAAACCAAGGCAGGTTACAACTTCTATGAAAATTCATGATATGATCCCATAACACCTTCTATTGTAAAGGGAAGAGGCAGCATAAACAAAGGAAGCATAGCAATGAAAATTAAAAGCCTCAATATTGCAATGTATGACTTGATTGAAATCGCCAACAACATCAATTTTAATAGGATTTTTCCAAAAAACACATACTTTGTTAGTCACATTCAAAATCACAGAATTAAAACCAAAAAACTGAGAGGTGTTCATTAAACGGGAAGCAGGAATTAAAGGTTCAAGTAAAATAAGAATAGAAATCTTGTGGACACGACATAAATTTTTAACACGCAATCTTGAAGAAGGGCAACCAATGCCCCTAACATTCCAAATAATAGTACTAAACATAATGAAAAATAATGAGAAGTCTTCGAACGTGAATTTCTAGGAGTATTTCTAGCTGGTTCCAAAGTAATATGTTTAGGTTTTATCCCTCTTTTACTTTGGAATTTAATAAAATTGGTATCAATGTCATCCTTAGTAAAGCATTTAGCATTAAGGTGTAAATCCTCCTTATCAGATATAGTATCACTATTGTAATGAGTGTTTGAAGGAAACTTACTATCATTAGAGTGGAAACCGAGAAGATCAGGACAATCATCCTGCATGAAACTACTATCCTCCTCCCAATTATCCGTAACATTCATAGCACATTCTTTCAGAGAAGTAGCCGGGATAGGACAAAGCTCCCCAGCAGTAAATTCACCATCCTCTAATGTCAAAACATACTTAACACCGTCAGTAACAACCATTTGATTATCCACATTAGTATCCTTCCCAGAATCCTGACCATTAAAAGTGTTAGAATTCATAATAGCAATGGGATCTGCATTATTGGGATTAGTAATGCAAGATGGAACATTTTCAGAATTAGGCATAGCATGATCCATATTTTCCTCACAAGAATTATAAACATTATTTAAATGCACAACTTCCGTCACTTGAAGAACATTATCACCGTTATAAACATCATTTAATTCAACGAAAGAAGGTTCCTCTTCAATCATCAGGTTATCCCGTAGATTCACCAAAGGTTCAGTCTGCAGAGCATTTTCCTTGTCTTTTCCACCTACCTCCAACTAGCTTATCCATAGAGTTTTTATCAGGACACAAATGAAGGTGTTTTTATAGCATTCATTAACAGCATGTCCATGCATTTTACAATTAGAACAAAAGATTGGTAAGTTTTCAAACTCAATTTTTTGAAAGTAACCATTATTTTCATATCCAATCCAGATTTCAGTTGGATGTTTCTTAGAAACATCCAGTTCAACCAACACCCACACAACCGAAGGTCTAGAAACGAAAGTCGTAGCTTGGTCAGTCTGTAAAAGCGGACCTAAGATAGAAGCCATACAAAATAAGATTTGCTGAATGTAACCTTAGATTAGGAAAGGATATCCAAACCGGAGTAATCGAAAATTCTTCTTGAACATCAAAATCTGCCGTCTATTTCAGTAGGCTCATTTGGCATGCTTGAACATAATACAATCTCCTAGAAAAAATTCGACTATATTCAAGATCATTAGAAAGTTGAGTGGCGATATGTCTCTTGTCTAGTAAACCGACGTGAAAAGAACCAGTAAGCTTAAGGTTCACAAAGAATTTGTGAATAACATAGAGATTAGGTCTCCTCAGAACAAATTTACCAACTAAAGTTAAGGAAAAAGGAGCAGCTAGTTGTTCCACCACAGAATCTTCAAAAAGTATAGATGGAAAACCCTTAAAAGTTGAATGCACGAAGCTAAGTTTTTGCGAAGAAGAAAAAAAATCTAGGGACAACATCTTTAAACGATCATGATTTTCCTTCCAAAATAGAGGAAGAAACAGGGTGAGATGATGATGGACTCATTATCCCCCAACACGATCCCCCAAAGAGAAACTCAAAAGCAGTAAACAAAAAGAGAAAAACAAGAAAACTCGAAAGAATTAAGGAGAAAACATAGCAAAATCGTAGCCAGGAGGGCTAAGAACCACCACGCAACAAGAAACCCTAAAATCACCCAGGAATCGCCCAAGCACCAGAGAGTCACAAGAAAATAGATATATTAATATAGTACACTAAGATGGCTTACTGTAGAAAGATACAAATGACATAATATTAATTGAAAATATATATTGAAATCATTGGCATGAATATAATTTATTGGAAAGCGATAGTATGTTTTTTTATACGACACCTGACATTACTTTATATACTTCTTTTGATTTTTTTATATGTTAGCAAATTCTTATAATTCTTAAGATACTTTAGTTTTACTAATTATATTGATTTTTATTGATGTATTGCTAATTTTGCATCGATGACCATTGATTTTATATTGGTTAAGATGAGAATTTATTTTCATTATTGACACCTTGCATTTAATGCAGGGGTAGGTTTTGGTTGCTTACTGCCCTATATGCTCATTACATTGATTTAATTGATTTAAGGTTCAGGAAGGGGGCTAGTTGAGTGAGATTGTTCAGTCAGATTTGCTTGTTTAGTTTATGATTTTATATTTTATATTTTATATTTTATGTTATTCTTTTGTAACCAAAAGGGTTATAATCGATAGATATTATAGATTGAATTTCTTTTTATTATACATAAAATTTGATCAATAATGTTTGTAGATAGATATTATAATGTATAAATGCTTTTGCTTTTTTAATTGATAGAAAGTAAAATTATGACTATGAAAGATTAATTTGAATATAAAAAAATATAATTCTTCAAATTTAGAATCTGAGGTGTCACACCAAAAGCCCTTAAGCCGTCAGTAAACATGTTGAGCAACAATTACACTACTTACTCTGAGTTAATGGATATAAAGGAGAGGATAACAAAGATGATCTATGATGCTATAGTTGGGCTCCTAGGGAGATTATGAAGGTATAATACCCTTTAAGGATTCATTTAACTTATTAGTCCACCAAAAGATATTAGAAGGCCAAGCATTTAAATCAATGTTTATATGTGATCCCACTTGCATGCTGGTAGGTGATGAGGAGTAAATTCCACCAACTAGGTGAGTTAAAATAGTAGAACACAAACTGGACAATACAATCTCAAGTGAGAACATAAAGGCCATGCCACCTCCAAAATTCAAAATGCCACACTTGGTCTCATATAAGCATAAGACAGGCCTTATTGACCATGTCACCACCTTCTAATCAATAAACTCACTCTTGGTCATCGATGACACCATGAAATGCGATCTACTCATTACAACCCTCAAGGCGTTGACACTGAGGTGATTCACTTGAATGTGCATATGAGTGATCACCTCCTTTTGGAGTAAGAGAATGCTTGTAATAAAATTTCCTATTGACACAAAATCTAAAAGTGCATACAATCCCTCCTAAGAATGGCTTAGGAGTTGAGGGAGTGACTAAGGAGCTTCATAATGATGTTCTACAAAGAAATAGTTAAATTGAATGACTTACATCCTATAATTGCATAGGCTGTCTTGACCTAAGGAATGAGACATAGTCCATTCCACTACGACCTTGGCCTACAACAATTGAGAACACTTCCAAAACTAATGAAGTAGGAAAAAATCCATGTAATTGCTAAAGAGTATAACTAATTCGACGAGTCCTCTACCACGCAGCCATGTGTACTTTTCAAAGGAAGGAGAATCTATGAGGTCGAGGAAGAGAAATTACTCATTAAAATGATACAAGGGATGGAAAACCAAACCTATTGCAAGATTGTGACTTTCTTAAGCTTCCATGGGAACTCCTCTAAGAAGTGGTAGAGACAAAAAATTTCTAGTGGGGGAACAAATTTGATTGCTTGAGATTGTAATTTATTTTGGCATAAAAATAAGAGTTATAAGAGGATGAAAAACGAATAAATGTGATTAAGTATATTTTTTTAAAAAAAACATTATTAAGAATAGAAATTTAAAGAATGAAAAATAGTTATATAGCTTTTTCTTTCCTTTTATCGATGAGGGGTCTATGACCCCACAGGCCCCCCTTAGCTCCACCACTATTTTCAAGAAAAGCCATTCTGGATTGTAGGACTACCCACTCTAATTATGATGGATCCCTCTTGTGACACTCTCATGCACAATAAAAAAGCTAAACACTATTTTCCAGCATATCTTACCCACACTCCACGATGAGTGTTCATGACTAGGTTCGTTGAGGCCATCCAGAACAAATAATTTCTTAAGTTTTCCTCACCCATGAAGGTAAAAACACACACCTGTGGCACTTCAGAGTATTTCTCTTTTTATAAGGAACACAACTATAATATGGAGGAGTGTTTGCACATTCAAGGTTTAGTAGAAGAAGTTAAATTATGGCCAAAAAGTTGGAGGAGTTCAAACTCACTGGCAATGGTCAATGCCTAGAAAAGGTTCCCATGTAAGGAGGTAGCAATGAGCTCATTCCAACTCTCTTATTGTACCTTGTAGGAGTGATGCCTATAATTGTGGGAAGAGGCCAAGTGAAGTTATGGATGAGTTTAAAGAAGATCAAATGCTAGAAAGTCAACTCAGCATCTATGTCATGAGTTCCAGCTTAGATGTCACCCTAGTTACTTATGGGAAAACTGACAATCTTGCAAGAGGTTCTTCCCATAATGATGTCATCATTATCACTATCCTAATTTCTAGCTATTAGATAAAAAATATTATATTAGAAAAGGGAGCTATGTACATAAAATTTTCAAATCTATATTTAAAAAGATGAATATGCTTTCTTCCCAACTCACCCCCACTGTAAATCTTCTATATGGATTATTGAGAGATTAACAAATGAATGAAGGAAAAATCACCATACCAATAATTTAGGGTAATGGTGACCACTAATACACTGCTATGGCCAACTTAATAATCATGGATGCCTCGATAACCTACAATGACTTCTTCTGTAGGCCTATACTAAACACATTGAGATTTATGGTGTTGACCTACCATATTATTATCATATTCCCAATTGAGGGGAGAGAAATCACATTGAGGGGTGACCTCACTCATTCGTGTGCCATTGTGATTGAAGATAGAGAGTATGGCGTGGTGCTGTCCACCTGAGATGTTGGCACCGCCATGTAAATATTTTGGCGCTCTGGCATTTCCTTTGATAGCGTTGTGGCATTATTTTCTCTAGCACCGCGGTGCTAGATGAAAATTAGAATTTTGTACCTCTTTTAATAATTTTCCAGCACAACACAACTAAACAACCTATTTCCACTTAAAATATAACATATAAGATAACACCTTATTTACACTTATCAATAAAAATGCTTAGGTTTTCTTTGATAGAAATAATAATAAGCCCACTTAATATACACAAGTATACTTGCTGAATCAAGTAATAAAGTGATGGAGTAGTGCATCGAACCTACAAGGAAGTATGCATACTTATAACAAACTACTACTATCTACTCTAATTGCAATAAGTATCCTATTCAAATAAAAATGATATTTTTGGAGATTCTATCATTGAATAAAATAATACGATATTAAATTAATGTATTTTTTATTAATGAGTATAAATTATATATCTTTCCTAATAAGACTCTTAAAAGTAATGTGATTCAAAGCATATGCATCTTTACTTCTTTATCAAGCTTGTAGAGGTGAAAAGGATATATGTTAACCTCCTATAGTTATAATATTTCCTTAAGAGCTTAGAATATTTTACATCCTATGTCGAAGCATGCAAATTAACCTATCTCAATATTTCTAGTTATTCTTGCATTCCTCTGTCGAGACTATACATCACTCTAAGTTTTAACCACATATATAAGCACAATGTGCATTAAGTAAAGAGTGGGATAATACTGAAAACATTTTTTAACAGTTTATAGAACAAAAGACTTCATTATTACTCAACATACACTCCATAACATCAATCCAAAATAATAGAATTAACCATACATGAAATAAATATCAAGAAATCTCATTTTCATTAACTTATAGAAGAATAAAAAATATAAGAGTGATATCACTAGGAAGGATCAAAGTGTCTCCTCTACATTCCTTATCCCTTTAACTTATAGTGTTGCTTCAAGAAACACAAGCTAAATACTCCAAATGTTTATTTCTTGTACTTTGTAGCCTCCCTTAGATTTTACTCTAAGAGGAAACTAGAGAAGTACTCTAAAAATTACTAAAATTAGATAAGTAATTGAACTCCATTAAATACATAATATTATAATTATTTATAAAAATATATAAAAATGGCAACTGGTATTGAGGCACTTAAAATAATGGCACTATGGCACCCCTAAAGTCAACAAGTAGCTCAATGTTAGAGCTTCTGCACTGTCACGGTGCTTGCTGATGTGGATCTGTTACTTAATGAATCATCACATCTCTTCACTGATAGAATGAGCCCCTAGGAAGTTACAATTTCAATGCCACACCACTTGAAATTTGAGCATTGTGACAGTCCAAGTGCAAAAATAGCTGTAAGGCTTGATAAATTATTAGGGCAATAACCTTTAAAAATAGTGAATCTAGCACTTCAAAGCTAACCTTCCGACGTCGCGGTGCCGATAATGTTGCGGCATTGTCTGTGTTTCCACAGTAGTGCTTTCAAATTGAGAAATCGACACCATAATGTAAGAATTTGATCACTTCGAAGGTATTAAAGGTAGCATTGTGGCGTTGTTTCATTAGAAGACTCGACTTTGAGGGCTCCTTAGAATTTCTACCAATTTTTTAGTTTTTACTACATAGAAATAACTAAAACACACATTTTAATTAGAAATAAAATATATTAAATAATATATAATTTACACTTATCAAATTCTTCCCAACTTAAACTCTTGCTTGTCCTCTAGCAAATAAAGAAATCTATAAATCTGAATAAATAAATAACCAAACTAAAAATTGATAATTTAAAATTATTAAAAGATAGGATAATGCATCACATTTAGGAAATAGTAAAAAAGAATAAGGTTATAATTCAAGTTTGGAAAAATACTAATAATTATTCTAACTAGCATACTTATTATTGCTTTTTTTAAATTTATAGGTTATATATTTAATTATTGACTTTTGAATTTTTCATGTGAATAATGTGTCATAAAGATTAGATTTATTTCTAGTTACAATTGAATTTTAATAATTTCATTTTTAATTGTATTAGTTCTCTCATCTTATCATTTATGAATTTAAGTATAAGATTATAGTCAGATTCTAAACTTTTAACTAATACCAATTTTTTAACATACTCTTTTTCTTTTTCTTTTTTTTCTTTCTTTATAAAACTCCTTTTCACATCATTTTATTTTTATTTTTATAAGAACATAGTTAATGATTACTAATACTAGATTTATTTAAAATCTTCTTACAATCATAATGAGTTTAATCTAAGAAATATTAATTCCAAATTTAGTTTACTTATGATTTTTAATTTTAGTCAACTCATTAATAAGTATAAATAACATTATATTTTATATGTTAAATTGCTAGTGAAACAGTTTTGTTTTAGTTAGGGTTCTGCAGGAAAATTCAGAAAATAAGCAAAAATTTCAAGTATGGTATAACGTTGTGGCTCGGACACTACACCACCGTGATGTCATAATTGACACTGTTGTAGCACCCAATAAAGACATGGTAGCATCCAATCTCTATTTAACAGTACCACAATGTTGGAGGAGTTAGAATTGCAAAGCCCAATTTTTGTCTACACAACATCATTGTTCTAATTTCTAGCACTGCCATGCTAAGGGTGGTACAACATGGATAGCACATTGCACCATTACAGTTGTAACTATTTAGGATACGATCAATTAGTGAAGTGACACATCTACTCATTGAACAATGAGTCCATGTCAATACGAGCTACATCGGAGGAAATCTTTCATTGCTACAACATTAATTCATTTTATTTTTGTCATGGTGCAAGTGTCTTGAGCACTGCAGTACCATAATCCATTTTGTATATTATTTTCTACAAATAATCTATTTGTAATGTTAGTAAGAGAGTTTAGTCACTTAGTTAATTTGTGTCTTTACAATACATCTCTGTAATTTCTTTAGGAGTAATAACTAAGGGAATTTAGGGAGAACTAGATCCACTTCATAAATTGTTGGGTCAATGTTTATAAAAGAAAATTTGCAAGTTCAAGGAGGAGTATAGAGAAGATCATTGAACCCATCTAGTGATATCTTTTCTTCTATGCTTTCTTTCTTTTAATAAGATTGCTTCACTTGTTATTCAATACATGTCTGGCTAAAATCTCTAATTTTAAATTATTGGTGTAAAGGGAATTGGAGTACTAATGAATTCTCTTAATTAATTATTTAATTATATTTTTAATATACCAGTTCTTTATTTAATGCATATAGTGACCTTATATATAATTAATTTTAGGTGTAACGTGGAGCCTAGGAATAGAAAAGTAGGCATAACCAGATATATTAGATTGGCATGATGCAATCATAAATATAATGCTTGACATATACCAAGTTTATAGAGATGAATAATAATGATGGGGTTTTAATAGTACATGCTTTACTTATACTTCTAAGATTTTCATAGGGTACCAAAATATTGTTAAGAGAGTTACTACTTAGCTTTTGCATGTTTTACATTCTTGTAACTTGTATAGTTTTGATGATTTCAAATATTATTGTTCTAATTATTATTTTCTCCTAAAACTTTTTGGAAGAATTATTTTTTCTCTTGTGTGGACTAACATTTCAAGATAATCTTACTCCAGACTAATGAAAACTTCAAATCAAATTCAGCATAAGATATTTTGTATATTGAAGTCTCTATTTTTCATTTTATTGAGTCTAAGAGAGTGTGATTGTAATTGAGTAACCTAGCACACACACTGGGAGATATATTTAAAAGTAAAAAATTGTTATATTGATCGTACGGGATGAACCATGTTCGTACGGGACAATCAGGTTAGTTATACCCCTCGGAGAGCAATGGATCAAACAGAAAAGTGAGAAAATTTTCTAAGTCCTGGTTGTCTAGATGAATTTTCATATTCATCCCTGGACGATCTCCACTGGATTCTCACTTTGAACAGTTCATCCAGATGAAGAGTACCATTTGTCCCTAGACAATCTCCTCTGGATTCTCACTTGGAACTATTTGTCCAGATGAAGTGCACCATTCATCCCTAGACGATGCTCTCTAGACGCATGACTTGAACTAATCATTAAGACAATTTACCTTGTACGTCCCAGGATGATGCCCTTAGGACCCATGACTTGAACTAATCATCTAGACGAACTTCTATATTCATCCCAGGACGATGTCCTCTGTTCCTTAAAAATATGGGCCGTCCTACAGTTTTGTCCAAATCAACCTTTGATATAACTGTTCATACCGGATGAACTTAGTTTGTACGGGAAGATGATCGAGTATGAAGTCATTTTGTAACAATAGACATTGGGTTCGTACGCAATAGTTTTTACATTATTCGTACGTACAAAATCACGGTCGTACGGAGCGATCGAGTGTGACCAGAAATTTAAAAATATAGTTTTTGGATGGTTTTTCGTGTCTCTCTTATAAAAGGTCCAATTAAAACTATTTTGTAATCTTTTTTATCATTGGTCTTTGTGCAAACCGAAGGGAGATTGAAGGAGAGTGTGAGAGAGTGTTTGACGGAAGATTCTTTCTACTGGAACGTGAAGGGTTCACTTGGCACTCAAAGGTAAGAATCTCCAATTGTGAATTGTGATTACTTCACTCTTTTCTCTCGTCCTTCTAGATTTCTCATGAGAAATCTTTCAAAAAGATCTGATTTTCTGCCGACACTCATAGAGTGTGAATAATGGGAGGTTCTCTGCCTACACTTGGAGAGTGTGAAAGGACTAAGGATTCTCTGCCTACACTTGGAGAGTGTGAAAGGATGAAGGATTCTTAGCCCACACTTGGAGAGTATGAAAGGACGAAGGGTTCTCTGCCTACACTTGGAGAGTGTGAAAGGATGAAGGGTTCTCTGCCCACACTTGGAGAGTGTGAAAGGACAAAGGGTTCTCTTCCTACACTTGGAGAGTGTGAAAGGACGAAGGGTTCGCTGCCTAGACTTGAAGAGTGTAAAAGGACGACGATTCTCTGCCTTACGGGGTAGTGGTGGAAGGGAGTTTTTGTTAAGGCTTCTCCGCCTTGCTCTGGGGGAAAAAGCAGAGTTACTAGTTGTATTTATGCAATACTCGGAGGGTGCCTCTGGGGAGTGGATGTAGGTCGTGTTTGACCGAACCACTATAAATCTTATGTCATTTTATTTTTTTTCGCTGCTTTTTACTTTACTATTTCTGTGTTAATCTGTGGTTGAAAAATACTTTTCAAAATTTAACATAAGTTTTTATCGGTTTAAAATTTAAAGAGGGAAATGTTTTTAAAATTACTAATTCACCCCCCCGCCCTCTTGGTTAGTCATTGGGATATAAACTTAGGTCTAACAACCTAATTCATATTGAACAAGTTTCAATAAGTAGTATCAGAGCTTATGTAACATCAAATCTGCTCCAGGATCGTCCGGGCCGATCTGGATCGTCCCGGGACGATTAGTGCAATTTTTGTTCCAGATTATGTACAAAAGTTACAGGAATGATTTCCTGTAGGGATCGTCCGGGCCGATCTGGGATCGTCCCAGGACGATCAGTGTATGGCAAAAGTTAGAGAGCAAATCGTCCTGGAAATTAATTATCGTCCTGAGAAATCATCCCAGGACGATGCAGTTTCTTTCAGATCGTCCAGGACGATCATGCGATCGGCCGGGCCGATCAGTGCATTATTTAGCTGAAATCAGCTCATTTTGAAGAGAGAGAAAATCAAAATAAATATCTAAATTCAGCTGAGGAGAGAGAAGGTCGAGTGCAACTTTAGAAAAGTTGATTTTCGGGTAATGCCGGGCCGTTTTCGTCCGACAAGACTGTTCAGGAAAGTGGTGTACGCAAGGTAAGGCACATTCCGCCTTTCTCAATTTTCAGAACGGTGAAGTTTGAACGACTTTCCTGTCCGGATTTCATTTTTGTTAACGAATTTCGTCCATATTTTCTGATTGGTTCAGTTTTTACCGCGTAACTTTTGGTATCTTTCAAAGGTGCCGAGTGTGCACATTTTGATTATTTTTTGGAGAATTTTGACCGGGTATTTTTGATTTCGCGGTGTTTTCTTTCGACTGCAATTTTTGACGATGTCAAAAAATGTTGTGGATGTAGAATAAATGTCTTATATTATTGCTGTGAATGTTCTGTGATAATTTGGTAAAATTCTGATTCTGTCAATTTTATGTAAATTCCGTATACTGCCGTTACGCTGCCGGATTTTCGTACGATTTCTGAATTTGTCTGGATTTGCTCTGAAATAACATGTTATGATTTGGTATGCTTTTGGGAGCCATAAGGGGAAGGTGTTGTAAGCACAAGGGAGCTATAAGGGGAAGTTCTGAGAAGTTCTATGAAGTTCTAAAATTTTGTATATCTATTCTGTTCTGGTGCTATGAGCACAATTGGGAGCTCTAAGGAGAAGTTCTGGTGCTGTATGCACAAGGGAGCTATAAGGGGAAGTTCTGGTGCTATATGCACAAGGGAGATATAAGGGGAAGTTCTGAAATCTGGAAGGAAGATCTGTTCTGAAATATTTGTTCTGATTTGATCTGTTCTGATTTGATATATTCTGAATTAATATGATTTCTGATCTGACCTGTATTTTGATTCTCATATATGATTCTGTTCTGTTATGATATGATCTGATTCTGATTTCCGTACGATTCTATCTGTTCTGATATGACTTCTGATCTGATATGATTTACTCTAATATCTGATTTCTGATTTTTGTATGTTCTGTCAGATCTGATGTGATGTATTTCTGTGTTTTTTGTTCTGATTTGATTCATTATGTTCTGCTCTATCAGTTCCGTATTCTGATTTCTGTTCGAATTTCTGTCTGATGTGTTTGATGTGGACTCTGAGGATTTTGATTGGAGGTTTGTTGTCTTAATGAGCTGTTGTAGCTCATCCTTATTTTCTGCGTGGTTTTCAGGTTCTAGGAAGGGGAAGGAAGTCCAGGAATAGAAGTTCATAGTCTGATTCCGTATAGGTATTTTTGTCTTTTTGATTTTTGTACAGTCATGACTTTTCTGCTCTGTCTTTCTTTCTGTCTAAAAGCCATGAACTGTATTTGTACATGATTCTTTTGAGGAAGAAAAAGATATATGATCTGTTCCGCTGCATTTGATGTTTATAGTAGCTCTGTGTGTGTTTGTTTCTGTGTGTAATGTTTGAAAGAAAGTTCTGAAACAAATTCCAAAGCCAGATCCTGGGATCAGTTCAGTCAGTCTGAAAGTTCCGGCCTCACGACCCGATGCGAGCGGGACCCGTCCCGGTCGGGTTGGGTCGTGACAGCTTAGTTTCAAAATCATAAGTTTAGACTACTTTTTGATTAATGACCATGGCTACATTTGAAAATCAAAATACACCTTAGGGTTACTCTATAACTAGACCTCCACTGTTCGACAATATTCCTTTTATTTTTTGAAAAACATGCATGTCTATATTTTTACAGTCACTTGATTACCATATGTGGATCTTAGTTCAGGAAGGATATACAAAACCAACTAGACTAGTTGACAGAGTTAGAGTTGAAACACATTTTATGGATTGGACAGTAAAATAATGTGACTTAGCACAACTTAATGCCAAATTCTTGAATAGTTTCTTTTGTGCTCTTAAATCTGAAAATTACATGCGGGTTTCCACTTGCAAGAGTAGAAAAGACATATGGGATAGACTTTGTATAACTTATAAGGGGACTAATGAAGTTAAATAATCTAGACTTAATATCTTGTTACATGATTATGAATTATTTCGCATAAAACCAAATAAATCCATTTTTTATATGTACATAAGATTCACACAAATAGTCACCTCTTTACATGCATTGGATAGGGAACTAACGAATGCTGAAATGGTTAATAAGATATTTCATTGTTTGCATACTGCTTATGATGCTAAAATAACTGTAATTACAAAATCTAAAGATTTAAACATTTACTCTATTAATAATCTTCTTTGATCACTAATTGCTTACGAGCAATAAGTGAGTCAAAGAAAGATTGATGCAGGTGATCCTCGAAGGGAGAAGAATATAGCACTGAAAGTGGAGGAGTCGGAGGGTGAACTCCCACAACCTGAGGATAAAGATGAAATTGTACTGATGACTAAACAATTTAGAAGATTTTTGAAGAGAAAGCAAAAGAGATGCCAGAAATGGAATCAAGGTAAATTTAATAGAAATGTCAAGGTTTCAAATGGAGTTATTTGTTATGAGTGTAGGAAATCTTGACATATTAAGTCAAATTGCCCAAAAATCAAAGCCATTCCTAGCAAGTAGAAGGTAGAGGAGAAACCAATTGTGAAGAAGGGCAAGAAAAAATTCCAAATAGCTTTCTAGGCGGACTCAGCTTCAGACTCGTTAGAGACTGAAAAGGAATAGGAAGTTGTTAAGATAGTTGCTATTTGCATGCTTTACATTTATGCAACTTGTATAGTTTTGATGATTCCAAACATTATTGTTCAAATGTGTAGTTATCTCCTAACAATTTTAGAAGATTTGTATTTGCTCTTGTGTGTACTAACATTTCAGGAAAATCAAACTCCAGACTACGAAGACTTCAAATCAAATTCAACATGAGATACTTTGTGAATTTGAAGCTTGTACTTTTCTTTGAATTAACTTTGAAAGAGAGTGATTGTAATTGAGTGTATAAAAACATACACACACACACATAAGGAGATCATATAAAATTTATACTGATCGTACAGGATGATATCATATCGTACGGGACGATCAAACAGTTATCTCCTATTGAGCACATAGAACGAATAAGAACTGGCTTGAAAAATTTTCTAAGTCCTATTCATCCAGGACGAAATTAAATATCGTCTAGGATGACTTGGTCTCTGTAAAATTTTCGTCCAGATGAAATTAATTATCGTCTAGGATGATCTAGTCTATGTAAAATTTTCGTCCAGACGAAATTAGGTATCGTCAAAAAATGAGTTGCCCTCTGTAAAATTTTGGTCCAGACGAAATTAATTATCGTCCAGGACGATCTGGTCTCTGTAAAAATTTTTTCCAGACAAACCAATTTTCGTCCAGACGATTAACCGACTTAGAACGGTTTTCAGCAGTTTCTAGAATGACCTAGTAATAAGCGTTCGTACCAGATGAATATAGTTCATACGGGAAAATCATCTATACGAAGACATTTCATACATATATACAAGCAGGGTCGTTTCAAATCGTTTAAGTAAAATCATCCAGGATGATCCACGTTCGTACGGGACGATCCACTGCGTACAGAATTGAAAACTTGCAGTTTTTGGGCGGTTTTTATTGTCTTTTCTATAAATAGTCCAAATTAGACTGCCACCCAATCTTTTTGTCATTTGATCTTCATGCCTCTTGAGAGAATAGCCAAGGAAAGAGTGGAAGAGTGCATTCAAGGGAGGATTTCTACCACTGGAGCGTGAAGGCTTCACTTGGAGTTCAAAGGTAAGAATCTCTACTTGTGAATTGGGATTACTTCACTCTTTTCCTTCTTCCTTCTAGACTCTTATGAGAAGATCTATCAAGGAGATTCGGTTCTCTGTCGACACTTGGAGAGTCTAAATAGCCGAAGGGTTTGCTGCCTACACTTGGAGAGTGTGAATAGCCGAAGGGTTCTCTGCCCACACTAGGAGAGTGTGAAAGGACGACGGTTCTCTGCCAACACTAGGGATTGTGTGAAAGGACGGACGGTTCTCTGCCAACACTAGGGATTCTATAAAAGGATGACGGTTCTCTGCCACACCGAGTAGTGGTGAAAAGAGTTTGTTGTAAAGGCTTCTCCACCTTGCTGTGGATGCAAAAGGAGAGTCACTATTGGTATTAGTGCAATACTCAGAGGGTGCCTCTGGGGAGTGGATGTAGGTCTGGTTTTAGACCGAACCACTATAAATTTGGTTTCATTTACTTTACTGTTTTTATATTTCCGCATTTAATTTTTTTTGTTTTAAAAACTCTGTGGTTGAAAAACATTTTCTACAAAACTTAAAAAAAAAACAATTTTATTTCGGTTCAACATATTTTTAAAAGAGGGCTTAAAATTTTTAAACTACCAATTCACCCCCCCCCCCCCTCTTGGTAGCCTTGGGACATTAACTTTGGCTTAACAACCTAATTACTAGACTCAACAAGTGGTATCAGAGCTTCGTTTCAATATCATAAATTTGAACTACTTTTTGATTAACGTAGATGGCTACATTCGGAAACCGAAACACACCTGAGGGTTACTCTATCACTAGACCTCCACTGTTTGAAAATATTCCTTTTGATTTTTGGAAAACACGCATGTCTACTTTCTTACAGTCACTTGATTATCGCATGTGGATGCTAGTCCAGGATGGCTATACAAAACCAACTAGATTAGTTGATGGAGTTAGGGTAGAAACACCTTTTGCAGATTGGACTATAGAAGAACGTGACTTAGCACAATTAAATGCTAAATGTCTAAATAGTTTCTTTTGTGCTTTAAAATCTTAAGACTACATGCGGGTTTCTACTTGTAAAAGTGGAAAGGACATATGGGATAGACTTTGTATAACTTATGAAGGGAAAAATGAGGTTAAGCAATCAAGACTCAATATCTTTTTACATGACTATGAATTGTTTCACATGAAACCTAATGAATCTATCTCTGGCATGTACACAAGATTCACACAAATTGTCACTTCTTTGCATGCACTTAGTAGGGAATTAACTAATGCTGAAATGGTTAATAAAATTCTTCGATGTTTACCTACTGCTTATGATGCTAAAATTATTGCAATTACAGAGTCTAAAGATCTTAACATTTACTCTATTGACAATCTTCTTGGTTCACTCATTGCTTATGAGCAAGGAGTAATTCAAAGAAAGATTGATGCAGGTGAACCACGAAAGGAGAAAAATATTGCACTAAAGGTGGAAGAGTCAGAGAGTGAACACTCACAACCTGAGGATGAAGATGATATTGCACTAATGACTAGACAATTCAGAAGCTTTTTAAAGAGGAAGCAGAAGAGACGCCAGCAATGGAATAGTGGTAAGTTTAACAGAAATGGCAAGGTTTCTAATGAAGTAATTTGTTATAAATGCAGGAAACCAGGTCATATCAAGACTGATTACCCAAAACTCAAAGCCCCTCCTAGCAATGAGAAGGTAGAGGAGAAACCAATGGTAAAGAAGGGTAAGAAGAAATTTCAAAGAGCTTTCTAGGCGGACTCAGCTTCAGACTCATCTGAGACTGAAAAAGAAGAAGAAGTCACCAATCTTTGCTTGATGGCAGATAATGTAGATCACTCAGATCAAGAAGAGGTATGTGACTTAACCTATGATGAATTATTTGAAGTTTCTGAACACATGCATGATGCATATAGGAAAATGAAAAAGATGCATGCTATTGTAAGTTTAGAACTGGAAGAGCTCAAGAAGGAACATGAAATCCTTAGGAAAGATCATGCTTTAATAGATGACAACCACATGAAACTACTTGATGAATATGATGACTTGAATAAAAATTTTGAAAATTTAAAAACATCCTATGCTGATCTTGAAAAAGAATTTAAGAATTTTAAGGATGAATCTGAGAGCAAGACATATAGAATCAATTATACCAATCGAATCTTGGAAGATATGAATTCATTTTACAAACTCACAATAAGAGCTCTCGAGGATAATAGGAACCCCCCTAAACTTGAAGATTTTACAAATACTAAATATTATCCTAAATTCATGAAATCCCTTAGAAGACAATCATATGGAAGAAAACATAGAAATATTTTTCCTGATGTTAAATGTAATAATTGTGGATTTTTGGGACATATAGCTCACACCTGTACTTTGAAGATGAAATCTAATTTGGTGTGGAGACCTAAGATGCATAAACCTAGACATATCATACATGCATCTGATTATAAATTTCTTAAAGGTGAACCCAAACTTGTTTCGGTTCCCAGGTCTAACATTTGAGAGTTTTGCAGGATTTCTCTCACACAAGACCTCGTGGGAGCATATGATACCTGGACAGCAGATGTTCAAAGCATATGACTGGAGATACTGCTCAATTCATAACGCTGGAAGCCAGGAATGGAGGCAAGGTTATACTTGGAGATAATACCAAAAAGAAAGTGGTTGGATCAGGTATGATTGGAAATTTCAAAAACATTTTTATAGACAATGTGTTATTAGTTGAAGGCTTAAAGCATAATTTGTTAAGTATAAGTCAGCTAGGTGACAAGGGATATAATATAAAATTTTTACATACTAGTTGCATTTTAAGCCTAAATGGGAAAGAAGTTTTAAATGGAAAAAGGGTAAACAATGTTTACATGCTAGATTTGAATTCAATTCAATCTCCTACTATTTTTTGTTTGAAAACTGTTTCTGATGAATCATGGCTTTGGCATAGGAGACTTTGTCATTCTAGTAAGAAAAACCTTAGGAGAATTACCCAAAAGAACTTAGTGAGAGGTATACCAAAACTAGACTTTACTAAGGACCATCTTTGTGATGCATGTCAATTAGGAAAATAAGTGAAGTCCTCTTTTAAGTCCAATAAGGATCTTAGGACTTGTAAACCTTTGGAAATTCTTCACATGGATCTTTTTAGACCAGTAGGAACTGTAAGTCTAGTAGGGAAGGTATACGGATTTGTTATAGTGGATGATTTCTCAAGATTCACCTGGGTTAAATTTCTTTTTCATAAAAGTGAATCATTTGAGGAATTCAGAAATTTTTTAACTTGGATTCAAAGAAAACTAGGATGTGAAATAATCTCTTTACAAAGTGATCATAGAGGAGAATTTGAAAATGAAAGATTTAAAAATTTTTGTAAAGAAAATGGGATTGATCATAATTTTTCTGCTCCTAGAACCCCTCCACAAAATGGGGTAGTTGAAAGGAAAAACAAAACATTAATAGAAGCCGCCCGAGCAATGTTGGTAGAATACTCACTTCCTAGATATTTTAGGGCTGAGGTTGTTAGCACTGCATGTTATGTTCTGAATAGGGTGAATGTGAGATCAAATTTAAATAAAACACCCTTTGAGTTGCTAAAAGGAAGAACACCTAACTTGTCACATTTGCATGTTTTTGGTTGCAAGGTGTTCATATATAACATTGGAAAATCTGCCTTAGGAAAATTTGATCCAAAATCAGATGAAGGAATTTTTGTTGGATATTCAAGTGTTGAAAATCTTATAGGGTATTCAACAAAAGAACTTTAGTCATTGAAGAAACCACACATGTTGTATTTGATGAATCTGGAAATTTGGAAGAGCCAAATGTTGTGAAGAAGAGATGGAGGAAAACTCACAAAAGATTGATAGATTAAATTTAGAAGAAAATGTGGAAAAAATTTTGGAAAGAGAAAACCCTTTGCCTAGAGATTTGAGTTTTTCTAAAAACCACCCAAGGGAATTGATTATAGGTGAACCTAGTGACGGTGTTAGAACTAGGCGTGGATTAAACATGGAAGTCAATCATTCAGCCTTTATGTCAACAATAGAACCCACTAATATTGATCAAGCACTTTCTGATGAATTTTGGATATTGGCCATGCAAGAAGAGTTGAATCAATTTGTAAGAAATAAAGTTTGGGAATTAACTACAAGGCCAAAAGATCAAAGTGTTGTTGGAACCAAGTGGGTGTTCAAAAATATTGAGCACATTCCTACTTGAAAGTTCTTTTGAAAAAGGAAGTGTGGATACAACTCTCTTTTTAATGAAATTTGGAAAGGATATACTCATTGTTCAAATTTATGTGGATGATATCATCTTTGGATCTTCAAATAAAAATCTTTGTGATGATTTTTCTAAAACAATGAGTAGTGAATTTGAAATGAGTCTAATGGGAGATTTAAATTACTTTCTAGGTTTTAGCATTAAGTAACTTGAGGAAGGAACATTTCTTAGTCAAACTAAATATATTAAGGACATCCTCAAGAAATATGAAATGGACAATGCTAAACCTGTTAGTACACCAATGAGTTCCTCAGTTTAGTTGGATAAGGACCTTAAGGGAAAATTTGTTGATCAAAAGAAATATAGAGGGATTATTGGATTTTTACTTTACTTGACTGCTAGCCGACCATATATTATGTTCATTGTTTTCTTATGTGCCAGATTTCAATCAGATCCAAAAGAATCACATTTGACAGCAGTGAAAAAGATTTTAAGATATTTACTAGGAACTCAAAACTTAGGGATTTGGTATCCTAAGTTTAGCTCTTCATTTGAAATTATTGGTTATTCAGATTCTGACTTTGTAGGCTGCAGAGTGGATAGGAAAAGCACTTCTGGAACATGTCAATTCATTGGAAATTCATTAGTTTCTTGGTCCAGTAGAAAACAAAATTCAGTAGCCCTATCTACTGCAGAA
The DNA here is from genome assembly GCA_019514585.1 of Dendrobium officinale. Taxonomy (NCBI): domain Eukaryota; kingdom Viridiplantae; phylum Streptophyta; class Magnoliopsida; order Asparagales; family Orchidaceae; genus Dendrobium; species Dendrobium officinale. Next base: position 23,551,852 of record CM033688.1, on the reverse strand, counting down.
GCAGAATATATTGCATTAGGAAGTTGTGTGGCACAAGTACTTTGGTTAAAATAACAGTTGATTGATTTAGGTTTAACTATAGGCACTATTCCAATTTATTGTGATAATACTAGTGCTATTTGCATTTCCAAAAATCCTATTCAACATTCTAGAACCAAACACATTGACATAAGGCATCATTTCATAAGGGATCATGTATCCAAGGGAGAAATTGAACTTACTCATGTTTCAACTGAAAATCAACTTGCAGACATTTTTACAAAACCTTTAGCCTTTGATACCTTCAGTACTTTAAAAACAAGGCTTGGTGTAATTGATTTGAATGCTTAAATAAAAATGTTTTTGCAACATTGATATTTATGTTTTCTTAGTTTATTTGTTTTTTGTTTTTTTTTTTTTTGATTTTGTGATTTTTTTTGTGTATTTTGAATGAGTTTATTTTAGAGTCTGTGGTTTTGTCTTTGTTTTTTGTGTTTTGAATGTTTTGTTTGATTTTCTTTAATAAAAATTCAAAAATCCAAAAATTTGTGAAATTCATCCAGGACGAAATTTTTCGTACTGGACGATGTGTGTAAAATTCAGTTCGCGTGATGTAAACCGTTTTGAGAGAAGTTTTTAATGTAGTTCGTCTATACGATCTTATGATCGTCCATGACGAAATTTTTTTTCAAACGTCGGGACGATTGAATGCAGCGGTTGAGTGGATAAGACAATTTTAAATGTGAAGTTCGTCCGTACAAACTTTTTATTCGTCCAGACGAACATGTTTGTTGTAGTGTTTGTTTGTCTTTGTTTTAAAGTTTAGTGTATTTTCTTTTGTATTGATATTATGAAATGATCCTGTAATCCTTTTCATAAATATCAATATATGTTGTAGTTGATTTTGATTTTGGATTGTTTTTGAAATGTGTTTAGTTCTTATGAATTTCATTAGTCTTTTTAATCCTAATTGTGCTTAAATTAGATTGTGATTTAAGATTAATTACATTAGAAAATCTAGTCTTTCTAAATTTAAAATTTGTTTATAACTTGTCATAATTATAATTTTTAATCTCATGTATATTCATTTAGACTATATAAAAGTTAATATTATTATTGAAATTTAGATGTTTTCTTATTTTGTATTTCTTTGCTCAAGTGATATTTATGCACTTAGAAAAATTTGAAATTTTAGATTATTAATCTTAGAAAGAATTGGTTTCAATTACTCTTGAAAATTGTACAAAGAGTACAAAAATCAAAAAGAATGCGCAAAGGTTCGCAAATATGAAAAAGAGGCACAAAATTTAGTGGCCCTATCTACTGTAGAAGCTGAATACATTGCAATAGAAAGTTGTGTGGCACAAGTACTTTGGTTGAAACAACAACTGATTGATTTAGGATTAAATTTAGGCACTATTCAAAATTTATTGTGATAACACTAGTGCTATTTGTATTTCTAAAAATCATATTCAACATTCAAGAACCAAACATATAGACATAAGGCATCATTTCATAAGGGATCATGTATCCAAAGGATAAAATTGAACTCACTCATATTTCTACTGAGAATCAACTTGCAAATATTTTTAGAAAACCTTTAGCCTTTAATACTTTTAGTGCATTAAAAACAAGGCTTGGTGTGACTGATTTGAATGCTTAATTAAAAATATTTTTTGCAACATTGATATGTGTTTTCTAGTTAATATTTTTGTGTTTTTTTATGTGTTTATGATCTTGTGTGTATGATTTTCGTTATTTAGAATTTGTGTTTTTTGTTGTTCATTATGTTTTAGTGTGCTTTGTGTTTTTATTTTGATTGAGTTCATGATTTGAAAATTTTAAGTGACAATTGTCCGAGACAAAATTTTTTTGTACGGGACGATTTGTGTAGTGTGTCAAATTATCAGATTTTGAACCGTTTGCGTGCAGTTTTTAGTTTTTAACTGTAACTTTGTTTGTACGATCGTCATGATCATCCAGGATGAAATGTTTTTCAAATGACGAGATGATTGAATAAAGCAGTTGAATGGATAAGATAGTTTTTAATATAATTCGTACGTATGAACTTTTAGTTCATCCGGACGAACACATGTCGGTTCAATACTGGGGACGGTTTCAACTGTCATTAAAACGAACATAAGTTCTGATCATCCCAGGATGAACACGTGTTCGTTTGTATGATCAGTCTAGTCAAAATTCTGTATGAAAGGTCGCTTCGTAAGTTGTGTTGATTACGAAAAGCCATTTTATTTTGACGCATTGGTTCGTCCATACAAAAAATTTTTGTACGGGACGAAATGAATTTCGTATGCGACGAAAATGATTTTGTCTAGTACGAATAAGTCATTTTTCAATAAATAGATGGGCTTTTAAACTCAACAGTCAAACTCTAAACTTCACTTTCAAACTCTTTCGTACTTTAGATCTTTTTAAATGGCAAGTTCAAGCAAGCATCAAAAGGTTCTGGCCAAGAAACCACATAAAAATTCTTTTGAGAACTTCATTTCCAAAGCCAATGAGGAATCCTTTCCTAGGTTTGTCTTAGCAAAGATCACACCTTCCAGAATTCTAATCCAAGAACAACTAACCTTTTAGGTGATGAACTTGTTTGCTTCAACACAATTTGGTTTTATCCTCATCATCGTCTATCTCTACAACAAAGAAACCTTCCACTACTTCCTCGCAAACATGTCTTTTAATTCTGACCATTCTATAATGCGTTCCTTTGTCTTTAAAAAAAAGTTGAAATCACCAAGGCTGACTTAGGAGCCTTTTTGAACTTAAGGACTGAGGGAGCTAGAGCACATACCTTGATCACCACTCATGATTATGAATGGTATTAAATTAATAATGTGATTATAGGATACAATTTTAACGATCATATGGCTAAAGTATCCGGTCTCGTTCGAAATGCACGTATCATACAGCATGTTCTTAGAACTTCTATTATTCCTAAAGCTGGTGATAGAATCAACTTCACTCCTCTTCTATCTATGGTGACCTTTGTGATCATGACTAGAGAACCTATAGATGAAGCCCAACTTATCCTTGAATATCTTTATGGGCTTTCTGAAATTGGTCATGTCGAGCATAAAAGAAAGAGGAACATTACCTTAGGAGATCTAGTTGCCTATATTCTGGATAAGAAATACCGTTTAGTTCATCCTGATCGAGAGTTTGAAGAACCGCTCTACTACAACGATGGATCATTTAGAGCAATCTTCAAAAATGATGAATCAAGTAAAGCACATGTCATTAGTGATATTTAAGAAGAACATGAATATGCACCTGCACCTATAAATGAACCAAATTATCAGGATTTAGTTCAACGATTTGATCGTCTAGGGATTTTGATCAACATTTTGATCAAATTGAGACTCATCTTCAGCACCAGGATGCATAGTATCAGCATGACATGGGATTTATGAGAGACCAAATGAATGATATCAGTACCAATGTGCTTATGATGAGTACTTATTTTAATCTCTTTGGTGCTGCACCTCCTCCTTCTCCTCCAGATCAGGGTCCTTCTGAGTGACAGTTGCACTCAATTTTATGTGTTTTCTTTAGTTGATGTTTTAGGATAGTTTGATGTATTTTCTTTTCTTTAGATGTTTTGTTATTGTATTGATATCCTTTGCTCAGAACGTAATATGCTCATTTTGATATCAATATATGTTATCATATTTTGGCTTTAATCTAATTTTTAAAATGTGTGTTAGCCTTTATGACAATCATTAAATTTTTTATCTTAATAGGGGTATATCTTGAATTTTAAGTTAAAATTAAATTCATTAGAAAATCTAATTTTTTCTAAATTTAAGTTTTGCTTATAACTTGATGCTATTAAGATTTTCAATTTCATGTCTCTTATTTAGACTACATTAATGTTAATATTATTATTCCAATTGTGATTTTTTCTTATTTTGTATTTCACTTTTCAATTAATATTTATGCACTTATATGAATTTGAAAATTTTTATTATTGATTTTGGAAGATTAAAATTACTCTTGAAAAATATACTAATGTACAAAAATAAAAAGGAACGTGCAAAGGTTCGCAATGTGAAAAAGAGGCATAAAATAAGCCCAACAAGTGAAAAGATGCACAAAAATGTGCCACAAATTTAAAAAAAGATGCGCATCCCCAAGCATCCCTCCCAACTACAAGAACTAAAGAGAGAAAGTATCAAATTTCATTTTCCCGGCTTATTAGCCTGCGATCCTGAGGACGGAACATCTATGGAGGTGGATGTTCGTCGATCATCGGTGGACATTTCGATCCATAGGAAGGCAAGCAACAGCCCGATGAAGGAATTTGGTGATGGAATGGTTCTTGAAGAAAATTCAACTTCAAGAAAATTGATGGATGCAGAGGAAGCACGGAGAAGAAGATCAAGAGGTATGCTTGTTATAAATGAAAATACTGGTGATGTTTCTCGTATCGTCAAGTAGGTAGAAGGTAAAGGAAAAATGATATATTCTAATTCTAATATCAATACGCCTTAAGCATTGAATAAACTAGAATCATCGGTGAATAGCCATGAATTGGAGGCGTCATCCTCAGGTATGAACATCTTTGTTCAAAGATTTGGTAACCCAGTTGCTATCTCTGATAGCGATGCGGTTAATGAAATTACCCAGAAACAAGAAAACAAAAAGGAAATTCTAAAATCAAACAAGCAGGCAATCCAAACATAAGGGGTTATAGATCAGCATAAGGATATAGTTGCTAACCACATTACTAATCAACTGACAATGAAGAATGTAGCTAATTTGGCAAATGACAACATATGGCTTCGAAAACAATATATAAAATTAAACTTCAGTGAAGCCAATTTTGAGTTATCAAGGGATGGAAAAGCTGTGCTGCTAAGCAAAGAAGTGGAAGCGAAGAATGTAGAAGTGCTCAATAAATCTTTGGTATGCAAGGTCTTTGGAAAGGATATACAAACTCATGTTGTATCTTGGGAGCTTAGAAGACAATGGGCTAAGTATGATAAGTTTCATTTCACCACTCTTGGTTTAGGATGGTTTCTCTGCTCTTTCAAATCGGTGGAAGCTATGGAAGGAGTCCTGATGGGAGGACCGTGGTTCGTGAATGAACATATAATAGGCTTGGAAAGCTGAACTCCAGAATTCTCATCATCATCTATGAAAGGTCTTTCATCGATAATTTGGATCAGAATGCCTCATCTTCCACTCCAATGTTGGGATGAAAATAATATTGCCATAATTGCTTCGAGAGTTGGAACACCTTTGATGCTAGATGGCAACCTGTTCCACTACGGAAGAAGAGAGTACGCAAGAGCTTGTGTCCAAATCAAACTTGATCAGAAGCTTCATGTTGGAGTGTGGGTGGATAGTATGGGAGGTAGATTCTTCCAAAAACTAGAGTATGAAAGAATATCTAGTCTATGTTTTGATTGTGGTAGAATCAGTCATGCTAAAGGTGACTGCAAGAAATAGAATGTGGAAGAATTTATCAGTTCTCATGAAGAAAGCTCTTTAGCTTTACAGAAGATGAAGGCTATGGAAGAAAGAAGCAATTATGGCCCATGGGTATTGGTGAATAATAAGAAGAAGAAGACAAATGTTGCAATGAATAATGAGGTAACCAGGAAAGCAGCTGCAAGAAATACTTCTCAAAGGAATACTTGGAAAGCAAAAAATAGTATTGGGAATCTAGAAAAGACATAACAGCAAAACAACATAACGTTGGAATCACATTTAACCAATGATATTCAAGAAATTGAAGAAGGAGAAATTATTATAGACAAGGCAAATGGAATAGAACTGGACCGCAATGAATCAGTTGATCTTGAGCTTGATCACTCATAAGGTAATAAAGCTAAAAAACTACAGAGGTCATGGGAAGGAAAAACAGAGCTGGGAAATTTGCCAATTTTTAACCCCTTTGAAATTATGGATGGAGAAGGGACAGAAAATCTGATGAATATTGTGAACGAAGAGCTGGAGAAACAAAATGGGAAGAATGACAACTCCAAATTGATCAAGAATGTAATACAGGAAAATAAAATTTCTACCACAAAGGAACAGGGGGATAGCAATAACTTGACCAACAAAGTGTCCAACAGTAAAATTAAACTTGCCAAAGAAATGAAAATGTTAGGATCCATTAAAGGGAATCACAGAACAAGGAAAGGTGAGGGAGGAGCAGAGAAGGCTGGGGCCTCAACCCCTTGCTTAAATTAATATCTTCATTTTTATTCTCGAATTGTAGGGGAGCAAAGAAGAAAGAAGCCTCCCGCTACTTAAGAAATATGATAGAAGAGAATGGACTTTGCTTTATAGGTTTAACAGAAACCAAACTGGAAAAGTTGGGAAGTAATGAAGTAAGAAATTTGGTTGGGAATGAGTGGGAATTTTATCATGAGGCAGCCACTAGTACTTTAGGAGGCATTCTGGCTCTCTGGAAATCTAGAATTGTTTCTTTTAACGTCATTGCCTCTTCTAGACAATGTATTATAGGCAATATCATCACTCCTAAAGGTACAACGGCCAAAGTATGTATTGTTTTATGGTAACAAAAACATAAATGAAAGAAGGAAACTCTAGAATTTAATAGAGGAAAACATGAACTGTGAACAGCCTTTCTTAGTTGGAGGTGACTTCAACTGTTTACTGAACCAGAATGAGAAGAAAGGAGGGAACAAATTTATTTTTTCTCAAGGTCCAATGGAAATGAAAGAATTCATGACAAACAATGACTTTCATGATATCGGGTTTCAGGGACCAAATTAGACTTGGTGCAATAAAAAAGAAGGCATAGCAAGAATTTGGGAGAGGTTGGATAGAGTTTGGTTAAACTCCAAAGCTCTGTTGGAATTCCCTAAATGCAGTGGTTAAGCATCTCCCTAGAATCTCTTCGGATCACTATCCAGTTCTTCTATAGATTGACAACAGAATGCAACATAACAAAAGAGAATTCGGATTTGAAAACTTGTGGTGTTTTTATTAGGCAGCAAAAGGAATCATAGCAAAATCTTGGAGGAAGAAGGATTTTGGAAGTCCCAATGAAATTCTTCAACGAAAGATTAAAAGGTTTCTCAAAAACCTGTATTTTTGGAGTAAAAATAAGTTGAAAGAGCTGAATGTGAAGATTCAGGAACTGAAAAAGGAGAGAATGCTGCTACAGGACCGAGAAGCTAGAGATGGAAGTTTGAGCTAGGATAATCTATTAGTTCTACGCAGTAAGGTGATTGAGTTTAATACTAACTTGTCAAGAGTTTCAACCTAGTGGAGACAGAGATCCAAATGTCAGTGGATGGAAGAAGGGGAGAAAAACACTAGATACTATCACACTTTTGCAACGGCTAAGAAAAGAGGCAACCGAATTTTACAGATTGAAAGGGAAGATGGATCAATGGAAACAAACAAGGAAGCTATTCATAAAATCTTGGAGAATTACTATGCAAAGGAATGAGAGAAACGTAATTGCAGATTATAGAATTGGCCTAACTTTAAAGCATCAAAATGTATCTAGGCAGGAGTTTAAATTTTCTAAAGGCTAACTTCACAAGAGAGGAGCTGGTAGCTACGTTGAGGAAAATGTATAACAACAAATCCCCCGTAACAGATGGCGCCAAGGCATGTTTTTTTTTAAAACTACTGGAGCATTGTTGAAGAAGCTACCTGGAATGCAATTGATGAATTTTTTAAATCTTGTAGGATGCCTGAATAATGGAAGGAGACGGTGGTTGTATTGATTCCAAAAGTTCAAAATGCTAAATAATGCTCCAAATTCAGACCCATTTGTCTTTGTCTGACGGACTACAAACTAGCTACTGGAATGATTCTTAATAGATTCAAAAATCACCTCCTAAAAGTTATATTCGAATATCAGGGGGCATTCGTTCCGGGAAGAAGCATTTTGGATAATTTCCTGGTTGCACAGGAAATTACTAGCAAAATGCAAAAGTCTGTGGCTAAACTGGGATATTTTCCATTGAAGCTTGACATGGAATAAGCTTATGATAGCATGTGTTTGGAAACTCTAAATCAAGTCTTGACACTCACTAGCTTTCTTGTGAATTTGATACAGCTGATTATGCAATGTGTTTCTAACCCAAAATACTCTATAGTGATAAATGGGAAAAGAACAGAATGGATCAAGGCTAGCTGTGGCTTCAGACAGGGCTGCCCCCTATCGCCAAGCCTATTCATTTTATGCTCCGACCTTCTTTCCAAGGCTCTTCATGAGAGTAACAACAAGCTAGGGATGAAATTAACTTCAAATATGGAGAAAATTAGTCATCTGCTGTTTGCAGATGACATTCTTGTAGTAGCTGAGGCATATAGTGAGAATGCCAGAACATTGAAGAACATCCTCAAAAATTACTGTGGCTGGACAGGACAAGCTATAAACTCTCAAAAATCCATGGTCTTGTATGGTAAGAGAGTTTTCAGGAAAAGAAGAAGAAAACTAAATAGAATATTGGGATATAAGGAAGTCAAGGAGCACAATTACTTGGGCATCAAATTGGCTTTGAGGAGATTAAAAACTAAAGATTTCAGAAATACTGTTGAAAAGGCTATGAGTAAATTGAACTCATGGGGAACTAGATGGTTATCTTTGGCTGGGCAAATAACCCTCATCAAATCAACATACTCAAATATGATTTCTTATCAGGTAGCTCACTCCCTTGTTCCTAAAAGTATTCTACTAAATATTGACAAAATGTGTAGGAACTTTTTATGGCATAAAGAAAATGGAAAACAAGGAATGCACTACATTGCTTGGTCAAATCTCTGTCTACCTACCAGTTTGGGAGGTTTTGGCATTCAAGGAGCATTGGAAAGGCAGGGACCTTTACGAGCAAGAATGGTGTAGATGTATTTACAGAACAATGACTCATTGCTCTGTAAAATTCTCAAGAGGAAATATGGTGACAAAATCTAGGAGGAAGGAATGAAGAAAGGTTTTTCATCAGCTTGGAAAATCATCAAAGACGGCATCAAATTCCTGAAACCGATTGTAAGATGGGAAGTTAACAATGGTAATATCATTAATATTACCAATGATAACTGGATTCTAGATCGTAGCCTTAACAGCTGGCCTACAACGTGCAATATAGCAGATCTCTCAGATAAAAAAGTTTCTTTCCTAATGGATCAAAATGGAGTCTGGAATTTAGAGAAATTGTCTAATTTTTTCTATAAAGATATGGTAAATCTGATTCTTCAAATGTATAAAGGGGAGAGTAAAAGAGAAGATAAGATCAAATTGATTTGCAGCAATTCGAGGAAGACGGTATCATCTCTGTGTAATGAAGCCAATAACAGGAATATTGATACCAATCTAAGCAAGTCCAATTGGCTAAAAAAGCTGAAATTCAATCAAAGAACACACTTGTTTTGGTGGAGAGCGCTGAAAGATGCACTACCAACTAATTCTTGGTTAAGCTATAGGAAGTTGGTGAATAATTCAGATTGTCCTAAAGGATGCAAGACGAGGGAAGATACAGAGCATATAACCATTAAATGTGGTAAGCTTTTGGAGATCATAACGAAACTGATATATTGGGGTTTTAATGTCCCTTCATTTCAAAATCTTGTTGAATGCATTGAAGAACTCAGTTATAACGCTGATAATGGACTTGCAAAAATGTATGCAATGACTATTTATTCCAGCTGGAGGTCAAGAAATCTAGGCAAACATGGAAATTTGGAACTTCCCATAGCCTATATAGCAGTTGAAGTCATATCTCAAGCATTTTTTTTTCAATCAACACCAATCGAGAAAAACTAGAGCACTAATCAGCAATTGCTCCCTAAAGCTTGGTGTCCCCCTCCTGAAGGTTGGCTAAAATTGAATGTAGATGCGGCTTTGTTGAATTCAAACTTGGCGGGAATAGCAGGGTAGATCAAAGATTGTAAAGGAATAATGATTTATGCTTATGGAAAGAAGATGATACATTGGGACGTTGCCTACTTGGAACTTAAAGCAATTCTCATGATGGAAAAATACATACAATATTGGTTTTGTGAATATAGGGGAATAATCATTGAAGGAGATAATGTGAATATCATAAAGATGCTCCAAGACTCTATCAAAATGAAGACTAATAAAGGTACGAGAGTAGATCTATCATTCCTACATGTGTTCAAAAATATTCTTTTTCTCTTTACTCTAAGAGATTGTAATAAGTTGGTCAATTATTATTCCAAGTTTGCTTTGTTAGGCGATTTCTTTTGGGATTCCTTTGTTGAAATAGAACTTCCAACAAGTTTTTTACACTTGTTTAGGAAGGACTGTCAAGGAGTCTCTTAGTTGTTGATCATTGTATTTCTTTGTTGCTTTTTAATGCCAATTTCATCCTTTATTCAAAAAAGACTACAAAGACTTCAAATCAAATTCAGCATGAATTACTTTGTGAATTGAAGCTTGTATTTATCTTTGAATTAGTTTGAGATGGAGTGATTGTAATTGAGTGAATAAACACACACGCACTTAAGGAGATCTTTAAAAATTTGTACTGATCGTACGGGATAAATATTGTTCGTACAGGACGATCAAGTCAGTTATCTCCTCGTAAGAGCAATGGAACGAACAGGAGTTGAAGAAAATTTTTCTAAGTCCTGATCGTCCAGGACAAATTTTTATTCGTCCCAGGATGAAATATTTTCTGGAAAATTTTTGTCTAGACGAAATTTATATTCATTCCAAGACGAGTTGCCCTCTGGAGAAATTTCATCCAGATGAACTCAAAATCATCCCAGGACGAAATGTCCTCTGGAGAATTTTCGTTCAGACAAAATTTATAATAATGCCAGGACGAGTTACTCTCTGGATAATTTTTGTACCAGACGAATGCAAAATCATCCCAGGAGGATTTTTCCTCTGTAAAAATTTTGTCCGGACAAACCCATATTTGTCCCAGGATAAAGTGAACCGACTCTGAAATTTTGGCGACATTCTGCAGTTTTTGGTAACCAACTTATGGAATAACCATTCCTACCGGATGAATCTAGTTCGTACGGGATGATGTGTGTGTACGAAGTCATTTCGTACCCATATACATTAGGTTTGTTTCCAACGCATTTAAGTAAAATAGTTCAGGACGATCCACGCTCATACGGGACGATCCACTGAGTATCGACTTGAAAATTTGTAGTTTTTGGATGGTTTTTCTTGTCTTTCCTATAAATAGTTTAATCTAAACTGTCACTTAATCTTTTTTCCTACTGATCTTTGTTCCAACTGAAGGGAGCTCAAGGAGAGAGTTTGAGAGAGCATTTGAAGGAGATTTCTTGCCATTGGAGTGTGAAGGTTTCACTTGGTACTCAAAGGTAAGAGTCTCTACTCTTAAATTATGATTACTTCACTCCTTTTCTCTCTTCCTTCTAGATTTCTTGTGAAGAAGATCTATCAAGGAGATCCGGTTCTTTGCCGACACTTGAAGAGTGTGAACAGCCGAAGGGTTCTCTGCCCACACTAGGAGAGTGTGAAAGGACAAAGGACGGACGGTTCTCTGCTGACACCGGGGGAGTGTGAAAGGACGGATAGTTCTCTGCCAACATTGGGGATAGTGTAAAAGGACGACGGTTCTCTACCGCATTGGGTAGTGGTGGAAAGAGTTTTTGTAAAGGCTTCTCCGCCTTGCTGTGGGTGCAAAAGGAGAGTCACTAGTGGTATTAGTGCAATACTCGGAGGGTGCCTCAGAGGTGTGGATGTAGGTCTGGTTTTGACCGAACCACTATAAATCTCTTGTCTTTTATTTTTCTGCTATTTTTGTTTTTAACGTTTATAACTTGTGGTTAAAATATATTTTTATAGAAAAATTTATTAAAGTTTATTTTCATTTTAAAATATTAAAGAGGGTTAAATTATTTAATTACCAATTCACCCCCCCCCCCACCCCCTCTTGGATAGCCGTGGGACATAAGCTTATGTTCAACAACCTAATTCATAGTGAACGAGTTTCAACAAAGGTTTGACTGAACCACTATAAATCTGGTATGTTCTTTCCTTATTATTTCCACATCGTTGATTTCTTTGTGGTGATTTTGGTTCGTTTTTTTTTTTAAAGAATCTTAGAATGCCAACTCACCACTCTCTTAATTAGCATTTGGCCAGTTCATATGGGGTCTAACATCCCTAACAAACTTTCAAGTGGTATCAGAGCACTTTCATAGAGGATGTAGAGGAGTATGTCATTTACCTAAGGTAGCCACTCTTAATCACAATGCCCATATCATCCAACATATTCTTCGCACCTCCATCATACCTAAAGCTTGTGATAGAGTAAATATCACACCTCTTCTTTCTACAGTGAATTATCTGATCATGACTAGCCAACCTATAGATGAAGCACAACTAATCATTGACTACATTTATGGACTTTCTGAGATTGGCCATGTCTCCAGTAAAAGAAAGAAAAATAATGCCTTAGGACATCTTGTGACTTACATTTTGGAGAAGAAGTATGATCTAGTTTATCTAGATCATGATTTAAAGGAACCTCTCTACTACAATGATGGATCTTTTCGAGCAATCTTCAATAAAGATGAACAACATTAACAACATATTATTAGTTACTCAGAGGAGGAAATAGGAGCACTTCTTCCTGCACATGTTGGTGAACCAAATTATCATGATTTGGTTCACATGTTTGATCATCTTGAGACTCATTTTGATCAACGCTTTGATCAAATTTAAACTCATTTATAACAATAGAATGCTTAGTACCATGTGGATATGGGATGGATGCGAGAGCAAATAGATGGTATTATGATGAGCAGTTATTTTAATTTCTTCAACTAGCCACCTCCTCCAGATCAGGGCTCGTCTGAGTGATTAATATATTTGTTTTATATATTTTTCTCTACTATATTAGATGTGATGTGATGTGACCAGTGATTTATTTTATGTATTTATGTTGTGTTTTAGTAAAATATCATGTTTTATATGTTTTTTAATAGTCAATGTATTGATATCATTCATGCAAAATGTGTTATCTTCTACAAATGATATCAATAAAAGTTATCTTGTCTTACTTTACTGTTTTTTATTTCATTTAAAAAATGTGTGTTAGCTTATATGAACATTCTTCAAATTTTTGATCTAGAAAATGCTATATCTTGAATTGCAACATAGAATTGAATTCATTAGAAAATCTAATTTTTCAAAAAATTTAAGTTGTGATTATAACTTGATCTAGTTAAAAATGTCAATCTCATGTCTCTTATTAGACTAAGATAATTTTTATACTATTATTGCAATTATGATGTTTTCTTATTTTTGTATTTCACTTATCAATAAATATTATTGTACTCAGGGAAATTTGAAATTTTTTATTATTGATTTTGGAAAGATCAAGATTACTCTTGAAAATGTATAAAAGTACAAAAATTAAAAGAATGCGCAATGGTTCACAATTTAAAAAAGAGGTACAAAATAAACCCACAAGTAAAAAGATGCACAAAACTGTGCCACAACTATTGAAAAAGATGCACAAAGCGCCACATGTGGTAGTTAATTCTTTCCTCAATCTTTCAATCTCTTAATTCAAATTGATCTTATGTATAACTTTATTTAGCATTAAAATTTGAAATATACAAATTTTACATTCATCTACTTTGTAATGATTTTGTTTATTTCAATATCTATATTCATTCATGTATTTTAATATTTTTTCTTTGTCTATGTTATGTCTCTTCTTAAATCATATGAATTCTTTTATTTTTCTAATGATAGTCAAATTGTATTTGCAAATATATCACAATCTCTTTCAAGGATCAATTATCAAAGGATTGTCATATGACTTCTTACATTTCTATTTTAGTTTTTTTTTTCTTCTTCTCTTTTTGTTGTTGTCAAAAAGGGGGAGAAATATTATTCGTATTCATATCATTTTTGTTTGTATCGTATCAATTCTGTTCGTAAAAAATAAATAAATAAATAATGTTGTGCAAATGCATCTTTATTCTCACATGTTTATCAAATCAGGAGGAGTTTAGGAGATACTTAGAATTTGAAAATTATATAAATAATAATTATTTTGCCATCATCAAAAAGGGGGAGATTGTTATAAGAGTTGCTACTTAACTTTTGCATGTTTTACATTCTTGCAACTTGTATAATTTTAATGATTCAAATATTATTGCTCTAATTATTATTTTCTCCTAACACTTTTTTTGAAGAATTGTTTTTGCTCTTATGTGGACTAATATTTCAGGATAATCGAACTCCAGATTAATGAAGACTTCAAATCAAATTCAGCATAAGATAGTTTGTAAATTGAAGTATGTATTTTTTAATTTATTGAGTTTGAGATACTGTGATTGTAAATGAGTAACTTAGCACACACACACTTGGGGAGATCTTTAAAAATCAAAACTTTTCTTATACTGATTGTACAGAACGAACCATGTTCATACGGGATGATCAAATCAATTATACCCCTCATAGAGCAATGTAATGAACAGGAAGTGAAAAAAATTTTCTAAGTCCTAATCATCTAGAAAAAATTCCCTATTTGTCCCTGGACGATGTCCTCTGGATTCTCACTTTGCTTTGTTCGTCCATATGAAGTGTACCATTTGTCCCTTGACGATGTCCCCTAAATTCTCACTTTGAACTATTCATCCAGATGAAGTGTACCATTCATCCTAGGATGATATCCTCTGGATCCTTAAATTGAACAAATTATCTAGACGATTCACCCCATTCATCCCAGGATGATGTCATCTGGATCCTTGAATTGAACAGATCATCCAGATGATTCACCCCATTCATCCCAGGATGAAGTCCTCTGTTCCTTAAAAACTTGGACCATCTTGCAGTTTCATCCAAACGAACTCTTGATATAATTGTTTGTACCGGATGAACTTAGTTCGTGCGGGACGATGATCGGGTACAAAATTATTTCATACAAATATATATTGGGTTCATACGCAATAGTTTTTACACTATTCGTACTTGATGAAATCACGATCGTACGGGATGTTTGAGTGTGTACATAATTGAAAATTAGCTATTTTTGAATGATTTTCATGTCTTTCCTATATAAGGTCCACTTAAAATTATCTTATAATATCTTTTTGCTCATTGGTCTTCATGTAAACTGATGGGAGATTGAATGAGAGAGTGTGAGAGAGTATTTGAAGGAGGATTCTTACTACTGGAGTGTGAAGGATTCACTTGGTACTCAAAGGTAGGAATCTCCAATTTTGATTTGTGATTACTTCACTCTTTTCTCTCGTCCTTCTAGATTTCTCATGAGAAGATCTTTCAACGAGATATGGTTCTTTACCAAAACTCATGGAGTGTGAATAGAGGGAGGTTCTCTGCCTACACTTGGAGTGTGTGAAAGGAATAAGGATTCTCTACCCACACTTGGAGAGTGTAAAAGGACGAAGGGTTCTCTGCCCACACTTAGAGAGTGTAAAAGGACGAAGGGTTCTCTGCCCACACTTGGAGAGTGTGAAAGGACGGACGGTTCTCTGCCAACACTTGGAGAGTGTAAAAGGACGACGGTTCTCTGCCGCACCGGGTAGTGGTGGAAGAGAGTTTTTGTAAAGACTTCTACGCCTTGCTGTGGGAACAAAAGGAGAGTCAATACTTTGAGGGTGCCTCCGGAGAGCAGATGTAAGTCGTGTTTGATCGAACCTCGATAAATCTTGTATCTTTTTATTTTCTACTGCTTTTCTTTTTTTCTTTACTTTTTTCTGTTGATCTGTGGTTAAAAAATCTTTTTATAAAAATTAATTAAAATTTTTATTGGTTTAAAAATTAAAGAGGGAAATTTTTTAATTACCAATTTACCCCCCCCCCCCCCCCTTGGTTAGCCGCTGGGATATAAGCTTAGGTCTAACAACCTAATTCCTATTGAACAAATTTCAACAAAAATATACAAATTTTACATTCATCTACTTTGTAATGATTTTGTTTATCTCTCTGTCTAAATTGATTCATGTTTTTGATATTTTTTCCTTATCTATGTTATGTCTCTTCTTAAATCATATGAATCCTTCTATTTCTCTAATGATCTATAATTGTATTTGTAAATATATCTCAATCTCTTTTAAGGATTAATTATCAAAGGATTATAATATGGCTTCTTACATTTCTATTTATGTTCTTTTTCTCCTTCTCTTTTAGTTGTTGTCAAAAAGGGGGAGAAATATTATTAGTATCTATCTCATTGCATTTGTTTTATCTTTGATTTATCATTGTCATGTTGTGTGTTCTATTCTGTTCTATGTGTTCAATAATTAATTTTAAAAACAAATTTTTGTTTTAGTTTGAATACCCCTTATTCTCACATATTTATCAATTCAAGGGGAGTTTAGGAGATACTTAGAATTTAAAAATTATATAAATAATAATTATTTTGCCATCATCAAAAAGGGGGAGATTGTTAAGAGAGTTGCTACTTAGCTTTTGCATAATTTACATTCTTGTAACTTATATAGTTTTAATGATTCCAAATATTATTGTTATAATTATTATTTTCTCCTAACACTTTTTGAAAGAATTGTTTTTGATCTTGTGTGGACTAACATTTCACGATAATCATACTCCAGACTAATGAAGACTTCAAATCAAATTCAGTATAAGATATTTTATATATTGAAGTTTGTATTTTTCATTTTATTGAGTCTGAGAGAGTGTGTTTGTAATTGAGTAACTTAGCACACACACACTGGGCGAGATCATTAAAAGTCAAAATTTGTTATACTGGTGATACAGGACAAACCATATTTGTATGGGACGATCAGGTCAGTTATACCCCTCGGAGAGCAATGGAACGAAGAGAAAAGTGAGAAAATTTTTTTAAGTCCTGGTTCTCCAGACAAATTTTCCTATTCATCCTTAGACGATCTCCTATGGATTCTCACTTTGAACAGTTCCTCCAGACAAAGTGTATCATTCGTCCCTGGACGATCTCCTCTGAATTCTCACTTTGAACTATTCATCCATATGAAGTGCACCATTTTCCCTAGACGATGCCCTCTGGACCCATGACTTGAACTAATCGTCCAGACGAACTTCTATATTCCTCCCAAGACGATGTCCTGTGTTCCTTGAAAATATGGACAGTCCTGCAGTTTTGTCCAAACGAACCCTTGATATAACTATTAGCACTACACAAACTAAGTTTGTATGAGACGATGATCAAGTACAAAGTCATTTTGTACCAAAAGACATTGGGTTCATACGCAACAGTTTTTACACTATTCGTACGTACAAAATCATGATCGTACGGGATAATCGAGTGTGACCAGAAATTAAAAAATGCAAATTTTGGATGGTTTTTCATATCTGTCATATAAAAGGTCCAATTAAAACTTTTTTGTAATCTTTTTTCCCATTGGTCTTCATGCAAACTGAAGGGAGATTTAAGGAGAGAGTGTGAGAGAGTTTTTGAAGGAAGATTCTTACTACTAGAGCTTAAAGGGTTCACTTGGTAATCAAAGGTAAGAATCTCCAATTGTGAATTGTGGTTACTTCACTAATTTCTCTTGTCCTTCTAGATTTCTCGTAAGAACATCTTTCAAGAAGATCCAGTTCTCTGCCGACACTCATAGAGTGTGAACAGCAGGAGGTTCTCTGCCTACACTTGGAGAGTGTGAAAGGATGAAGAGTTCTCTGCCTACACTTGAAGAGTGTGAAAGGATGAAGGGTTTTTTGCCAACGCTTGAAGAGTGTGAAAGGATGAAGGGTTCTCTGCCCATACTTGGAGAGTGTAAAAGGTCGAAGGGTTCTCTGTCCACACTTAGAGATTGTGAAAGGATGAAGGTTTCCTGCCTACACTTTGAGAGTGTGAAAGGACGAAGAGTTCTCTGCCTACACTTGGAGAGTGTAAAAGGATGACAGTTCTCTACCGCACTGGGTAGTGGTGGAATAGAGTTTTTATGAAGGCTTCTCCGCCTTGCTATGGGGGCAAAAGAAGATTCACTAGTGGTATTAGTGCAATACTCGGAGGGTGCCTCCGGGGAGTGGATGTAGGTCATGTTTGACCGAACCACTATAAATCTTGTGTTATTTTATTTTTTTCGCTGCTTTTTACTTTACTGTTTCTGTGTTAATCTATGGTTCAAAAATACTTTTCAAAATTTAACATAAGCTTTTATTGGTTTAATTAAAGAGGGAATTTTTTTAAAATTACCAATTCATCCCCCCCCCCCCCTTCCCCCCTCTTGTTTAGCCACTGGGATATAAGCTAGGTCTAACAACCTAATTCATATAAGTTTCAACAAATATAGTAGTTCAGAGTGGTATTGAGATTGGAGGGTTTAATATTTTCTTTGTCCCTCCACACTTGACTAAGTGGTCGGTGATGCATATGCACTGAATAGTATCAATATAAAAGAGAATCAATAGGAAACATATTGTATTTACATTCCATCAATCCAAAAGATTTTCTCAAAATAATATTTCATTTAATTTTTTTTTTTTAAACTAAGTGATAGAATATTCAAAAAAATATATTTTTGTTGAGCAGGATGATTATTGTAATTATAATAGACAATACTAGTATTTGAAAGTAAACTTTTCTTTCTCGAGGGATTAATACTATACTCTATCACTATATTAAGTGTGGTTTTTATAAATTTTATCTCAAAGGAAACCTAAATATTATTTAGCGATTGATAGAGCCCTAAAAATATTTTTACAATTCCTTAGGTTACTCCACTCCCCCCATCACCCATATATATTATTTAACCTTAATTATTCATCATTTACTTTAAAGGTTTATGTATAAAGGTATAACTTATAAATTCAAGTTAACTCAGTAACTTAAATGATATAGGTTAGGTAGTCATTAGTTTTTCTTATCGGTGAACTATAAAGCGATGTTCATTTAGCTATAATTTAGGGTTTTATTATTATCATAATTTTAAATAAGTTTTAATTATCATTTTTATTAGGATTAATTAGATAATCAGAATGCAGATAAATATGGAAGATAATATAAAAATGTAAACATATATAGAATTTATAAAATGTAAATAATGATTGAAACAAACATTAATAACTAACGCATACTTTTATATGAATGATATAAAACAATTAAACATGTGATACAAAATAATCTACTCTAATATAAAGATAACTAGTTCTATAAGGACTACCCTAAAACATCACAATAAGCTCACTAAAAACATAAGTGGGTTTCCTACCACAAGCGCTAAGTTTATTGTAATTGAGTAGACTATACCAATGATTTTCGTTCAAGATGAATCAAAACAATTATATTCTACAATCAATCAATGACTTCACCTAAATAAAGTGTCAATCTCTGACCATTCACTTTAAAAATATCCATATTTTTCTTATCCTGAATTTCTACAATTCCATAAGGAAATGTTCTTTTTAACAGTGAAAGGTCCAGACCATCTGGATATTAATTTTCATGTGAAAAGCTTAAGTCTAAAATTAAAAAGTAAACATCATGTCCATGAGTGAATTATTTTTTAAGAAGATTACTATCATTTCATTTTTAAAATTTTTTTTATAAATCTTTGCATTTTCATAAGCTTCATTTCTGATTTCTTCCAACTCATACAATTGTATCAATCTCTTTTCTTTTATACCTTCAAAAAATAGAATTTGATTCTTTAATTGCCAGAATGCCTTGTGCTCAAGTTCTCCAGGACGGTGGTAAGTTTTTTATAAAAACTAATTTATAATGAATCATATCAATAGGAGTCTTAGTAGTAGTTTGATAAGCCCATAATGCATCATCTATATTAATTGCATAATCCTTCCTATTAGAACTAACCATTTTTTTCAAGATTCATTTAAACTCTCTATTACTAATCTCAACTTGACCACTAGTTTGAGGATGATAAGAAATAGCAATCCTATGATAAATCTCATATTTCCTTAAAATTGTTTCTATTTTTTATTACAGAAATGACTTCCTCCATCAGTGATTAAAACTCTCAGCATCTCAAATCTAGAAAAAATATTTTTCCTTAAAAACTTGATCATAATTTGAGCATCAATTTTATAGGATGGCATACCTTCGATCCACTTTGAAACATGATCTATAGTAATAAGATATAATGATTTCCATGAGATGACACAAAAGGTCCCATAAAATCTAATCCTCACACATCAAATATTTCAATTTCCAAAATATAGTTCAAAGGCATTTCATTTCTTTTTAAAATAATTTATACTCTTTTCACCTTTGTCGTATTTCTTAATGTATTCATTTACATTCATGAATAGAGTAGGCCAAAAAAATCCAAATTGAATTATTTTAGCAGCAATTCTAAAAACTATAAAATGACCCCCATCATGAGAATCATGGCACTCCTTAATGATTGGCTCCATTTCTTCTTTAGGAACACAACTTCACATAATTTGAAAATTGTATAATTTAAATAAATAAGATTCATCCCAAAATGAAAATTAGTATCATGTATAAACTTTCTCTTCTAAATTTGCAAAAAATCATAAGGAAGTATTACACTAATAATAAATTTAATAATGTAAGCACACCAATGTAGTTTATTCAAATGAAGAGCAAATAATTATTCATCAAGAAATTTTTCATTAATTTCACCCTTATATGATGCATGCTTTTCAATGAACAGTCTAGAAAGATGATTAGCAATTTGATTTTTAAAACCCTTTCTACAAAAAATTTCTACATCAAATTCTTGCAACCAAATAATCCACCTAACCAATCTAAGTTTAGTATCTTTCTTTGTCATAAGAAATTTGATAGCATAATGATCAGTATAAACAATTACTTTGGTGCCAACCAAGTGTGATCTAAATTTATCGAAAGGAAAAATAATAGTCTTTTTAAGTGGTTGTATAGTTATATTGTGCAGAATTTAAAGTTTTGCTAGCATGAAATATGTCATAAAATTTCTTATATCACTTTTGTCCTAGAATTGAATCTACAACAACATCATTTGCATCACACATCACTATAAAATCTAACAACCAATCAAAAGTAATAATTATTTGGGCAGTAGTTAAGCATTATTTTAAAGCATTAAAGGCTTCAAGATATACATAATTAAATGCAAAAGGAATATCCTTCTCCAATAATTGACATAAAGGAGTCATTAATAAGTCTCCTATAAAAATCTTCATCACCTAAGAAACTCCTAATGCCTTTGACGGAATTGGGAAGAGGTAATTTTTCTATCACCTGATTTTTTAAAATGTCTACCTCCAATCCTTTCTTGGACATTTTATGCCCTAAAGCAATGCCTTCAGTTACCATGAATTAACACATCTCTCAATTTATCACTAGATTTATTTCTACACATCTTTTCAAAACAAAGCTTAAATTCTCAAGATAAGAATCAAATGAAGTGCTAAATATAGAGAAGATATCCATGAAAATTGTAATACCATGCTCAATTATGTTTTTGAAAATATATACATCATATATATTTGAAAAGTAGCACGAGCATTACAAAGTCCAAAATGCATTTTTCTAAAAATAAAAGTTCCACAAGGACTAGTGAAGGTAGTCTTATCCTGGTCCTCATGTGGTATAGGAATTTGAAGATATCTAGATTATCCATCTAAAAAATAGTAAAACTAATGTCATACCAATCTATCTAATATCTAATCAAGAAAATATAGTAAAAATAATAGTTTCTAGTAACTTTTTTTAATTTCATATAATCTATATAAATCCTCCAACCTGTAAGAGTTCTTGTGGGTATAAGTTCGTTATGTTCATTTATTATAACAGTCAATCCTTTTTTTAGGAATACAATGAATAGGATTCGCCTAAGAACTATTAGAAATAGGATAAATAATCCCATCATCAAGCCATTTGAGAATCTATTTCTTAACAACATCTTTCATGAAAGGGTTAAATCTTCTTTGATGGGTCAGCTTTTGGTATTGAATAAGCTTCCACTAAGATTCAAACTTTCAGGATTACGTCGACCATTAATGTTCTCCTATATTTGTAAATCAAAATTATCCTTTTTTGAATCATGTTTGATAGTATTCAAATCCTTTAATTTGTTCTTGTTACAATAATAAAGAGATTTCAATGATCTTCCTTTGACGAATTTTAACATCATTACCAAAATCAGATTTGTTTCCAAGCAGATGGATATGATTTCCAAACATCTTCAAATCTAATAAACTTGTTTTGTAGAAGAGTAACTTCATTAATATTGTTTGGATTATGATTAGAAGAAACTCTTGCAAGGTCTAATCATGGAAAATAGCACACTCTATAAAGCTGTTGAATTGAGTAAACACCTATCCAATATATCCAAAATTCTTTAGGTTCCATCCTTATAATTGCACCAACTATATCTTGGTCAAATAACACCTACATCATGCAAATCATTATTAACCATAAACAATTTCATCTCCTGAGAGCCTTGAGAAAAAATGAGTTTGTTTCCACCTCTCTCATCTTCCTTGGAAAGAATACAATTAAAATCTCCTCCCACAATAAAAGGTTATTAGAAGGAAACTTTTCAAGACCATCCCATAACCTCCTCTTAGCATGCAAATCCTTATTCACATAAATAGTAGCAACATTCCATTTACCCTTATTAGGAATTTGGACAAAACAAAAAATAAATTGAGAATAATTTTCTAAAACATCAAAAATAACCTCATCCCTTTTCCATAAAACAAGAATACCACCTAAAGTTTAAGCAGGATGTTGGAAAAATCCTGATCCTCACCAATACTCCTATTAACCTCCCTCCTATCAATAATGGATAACTTGTTTTCAACTAAATCAATAAATAAAACATTATTATCTCTAACAAATTCTCTAAGATAAAGAGAAGCCTCCTTTTTTTTGGCTTATCTACAATTCCAAAGAATAAATGAAGACATTAAAATAGTACAGGGGATATTGCCCCCCCCCCCCCCCTCCATGCCTCGCACACCCATCACCATTCCTTTTCTTGGGAATATCTTCTATAGGACCTAAGGGCTTTAGTTCTTTAAATATTTTTATTTTGAACTCAAAGAACTTCCATCCTCATTAAATTTCAACAAACTAAAAGACCTTTTACTAATCTTAATATTATAATTTTTTATGGTGAAAATATTTGCACAAATGTTCACGATACTATCTCTATTTTGTTCAGTAATTTGTTTGGTAGTCGTCTTCTATAGAATCAACAATTGAGAAAACTTTAAAATTGATTTTGAATCAGCAGCAGCTCCATAACAAGCAGCAATTTTTGCTTCAGATATCAAATCAGCAGCAGCTTCAAATTCATTAATAGGTTCATTACTCAACTCAGCAGCAACTTTATATAAAATATTAAGATCATCAGCAGCTTCAATAGCCTCTTCTATGATACCATGAGATAAAAGATTGAATTTAATAGCTTTTAACAAAGATAATGATGGCTTAAAATTTATAAGTTTTTTTTCACCATCTACATCAGTGCTTTTTGTATATGGAACATTCTGAATATTATCAATAGTATTTTTTGAACCATCCATATGCATAGTTTGAAGTTGGTTTCCATTTAGCTTCGGAAGATTAAGTTCTTCATCAACAAAAATCAAAGACTTATCTTTTCATATGAGTATTCCTTCATTAAACTCGTAGAATTATCCACAGCGTCCAAATAATTATCCTCAGTTATACTGTCATAATTATATAGCTTAGGAACATGATTATCATTATTGACTTCAAATTTATTTCTAGCAATTTTCTCAGCATTATCAGTAATAACATTTTTCCTTCTATTTTTCCTGAATATCACATGAATCCATGGACCATGGTCGGAACCACTCACTTTTGCCCCACCCCCCCACCCCACCCCCCCCCCCCCCCCCCCCCCAACCCCCTCCCAAAAAAAAAAAAAAAAAAATTTCTTTTGTCTTAATTTGCCCAATATTCTTTCCAAACGCCCCCCCCCCCCCCCACCCCCCCCCCCCCCCCCCCCCCCCTCCCCTAAAAGCCTTTTTGTACTAATCCTAATAATGACAAGTTTTAATCTACTGCTAATCATAAATACATACCCTAAAATATCTAAGTATTTCTTAACATTTAATTCTAATATTTTCTTTCATACTTTTATGACAATTTTATTACACAATTTTCTTTCTTCATTTTTCTTGTTTACCTTTTTTAAACAACTTTTTGTGATATATATATATATATATATATATATATATATATATATATATATATATATATATATATATATATATATATATATATATATATATATATATATATATATATATATATATACCCCCCCCCCCCCCCCCCCCCCTCAAAATTGAAGCCGGTTCCGCCCCTGCCATGGACCATATTAAAACTCATCTTTTTATTTAGAAACTACAATATCCTTAACCATCTTAGAACTTCCTTCTTCTGAATCAATCATGATTTTACCCAAACTATTTTGAATTACATTATAAACTTCAAGACATGTATCAACTTTATGCCTAATCTTCCCACATTTGAAGCAAAAAAGATGATATTTTTTCATTCTCAATTTTTTGAAAAAATCTTCCACTTAAACTTTCAATCCAAATACCTTGAGGTAATTTAGAATCCAAGTTAGTTCACACAAAAACCCTTCCAAATTCACTTCTTTCCCATTTAAACATATTACCATCAAGTAACCTAGGAATTCCTATTTTTGAAGCATTTTTTGTAATATTTAATTCATCCCAACATTGCAATGGTAATTGTGGCAACCAAATCCAAACAGGTGATGATAAAACTTTTAATGATAACATAGAAAATTATCATGTCCATTTATCAATACCAATTTTATGGCCTCCAACATACTAAGAACAACCAATTAGAACTCCTTTAAATAGCTTCATAAGAGTGAAAAGAGCATAAAATCCAATATAAACCTAGCGAGGCTACATGGAATCCACCAAATTTGGCCCATTGCCATCTTAGATCAATACTATACACCATGAATGGAATATTTTACCCCTAGTACTTTCATTACTAAAGAATTCCTTAATATAGAAACTTTGCAATTTCTTTCTCAGCATTTAATTTAACAGCATTTCCATCTTCCATCATATCATTATCCAGATCAATATGATTAACTTTAATGTGATGATTTTTTCCCAAGCATTCATTACAGTCTTAGACACATTAACAAAATCATTTGTAGAATTCAAACCAGTCTTAAGAGACAAATTGTTAGTAACAAAATTTGTATCTATTTGGACCAAAGTAGAATTATCATCTTTCTTTCCATCATTAAAAACATGATTAAAAAATCTATTCACTTTCAAATTAAAATTGGACGAAGATGAAGCCTCTAGGTCACTAGCTATTTGCATAATTCCAATTAAACTCTTTTTTGTATCAAAAAATTGTTGATCTTTAGAAAACTGGGCCTATTTCGAATGCTTCAATTCTTGAGGAAAAAGAATTTTCTTGAGTTTACCTTTAACAGGAACATTTTTTGGATCTATTGGAAGACCGCCTTCTTTGATAATTAATTTATTCTGTTTGTGAAAATTTTGATGAGCATTTCCATTATCGGACATGGTTCTACCTCTGGATCCTTAATTTTAATTCATTACAATCTGTTTATTTGAAGATGTTGGAAGTGTGGTGGTCCGATCAATGGAATGCAATGATGAACAAAGCTTCACCGTTATAACGCTCAACAATGAAGAAGACACGAGAGAGTATGAATTTTCTCATTTAGAAAATGATTCTCTCTCTCTCTCTCGAAAATGGCCTCCAATGAATTAGCTCTATCACTTCCTCAATTTAGGGGCCTCTTCAAAGGATGTTTTTAAAATTTTTTTGAAAGAAGAAGTCTCTAATTATTCATATTTTTATTGATCAAAAATTAATTTCCTTCATTTGTTACTATAGATTCCCTAACATCCCTTTATTCTTTTCATCTTCATCCACTTCCAAAATTTCTCTTTCCACCCGAAGGAAATCGTTATTCTTCTATTGAGGGAATTTTATAAATTTAAGCACATCAATTACAACTTCTTGATCTTGAACCCTCATAGTCAATTCACCCTTTTGCACATCTATCATGGCTTTACCATTAGCTAAGAAAAGTATTCCTAAAATGAGATGTTTTTCCGAATCTTCTTGGATATCTAAAATATTAAAATCAATAGGGAAAATGAATTTATCTACTTTAATCAAAATATCCTCTATTACCCCTCTTGGATAAGTGAAAGATCTACCAACTTAGTGTAGAGTTATAGAAGCCGGTTGAACCTCTCTTATATCTAAGCTTTAAAAATATAAAATATCATGAGGTTGATACTAGAACCTAAATCATATAAAGTGCTCCCACATAATTTATCACCAATAGTTAAAAGAATGGTAAAACTCCCTTGATCCTTAAGTTTTTCAGGAAATTTGTTTGAATTATAGCACTACACTTTTTAGTTAATGTTTTACAGTTTCAAATTGCCCAAGCTTCCTTTTCTTATTCATAATATCCTTCATAAATTTTGCATAAGTGGTCATTTGTTCTAAAGCTTCACATAAGGGTATATTAATGATTAAATTTTCAAATACTTCTAAGAATTTTAAGAATTATTTGTCAAAATTTTATTTTATTAATGTCTAAGGAAAATGTGGTGGTAGTCTCTCTACAATCTTCCTTATTACTTTTCTAGTTCTTTTATAGAGTCAGGTTGTTCAGTTAAAAATGTATTTTCTACTCGATCGATTTCACCATTATTCTTATGAGATAGATTTTTATGTTTGTAAGGATATCCCAAATCTTTTGTACTTTTGAGTTGGAAATTATGACATTGTTCTTCCAATTTTTGATATTTAATCAACCTAGCAAGTTTAATTTTTCTAAGAGCATTAGATTGATTATGCAATTGGATTCCTAGTTGGAAACAAATTTTTCTAAGGATATCTTTCCATTCCTGTCATGATGGAGTTATTCAAAATCTGAATGATAATGTTGTGGTGCTAAATGATGTGATGATGTGGTGCTTAAAATTTTAAGTTATCTATTGGTATTAGTATACCCACCTATCCTAGTTTTAACTTTTAAGTTATTTAATTTCCTAAAAATAGTTGCAACCTATGCAGTAAAAAGAAGACTAGATTGATCTTGATCTAATAAAGGTTCAACCCTATCTTTTTTTATTTTTCTAATTTTTAAAAGGGGTTTTTCTATTTCAGCATCAAATTAAAAAATATCCTTTCTTTGTATATAAAGCATGCAACCATGAATATGCAATCAGGAATAAAAATGAAATAAATAAATTAAAAGATACCAGTTGGTCAAACTATACAATTAATTCAACATTATAGATAAAATTTATAAAAATAAAATAAAATTCGTTTTAGGAACTGGTAAAAAATTTGGTGGGAGTTGTGTGGAGTAAACTTTTAA
Organism: Dendrobium officinale; assembly: GCA_019514585.1. Taxonomy (NCBI): domain Eukaryota; kingdom Viridiplantae; phylum Streptophyta; class Magnoliopsida; order Asparagales; family Orchidaceae; genus Dendrobium; species Dendrobium officinale. Next base: position 23,524,555 of record CM033688.1, on the reverse strand, counting down.
ATTATATCAAGATCTAGGGCTTTATCACCACTAACTAATGCTGAGGTTTTCTTTATATAAATAATAATAAATCCCACTTAATACATATAAATATACATGCCAAATCAAATAATAAAATGATAAAGTAGAGTGTCGAGCCAATGAAAACATATGCTTTCTTTTAATAATTACTATCTATTCTAATTTCAATAATTATCCTACTGAAAAAAATATTTTTGGAGATTCTACAACTAAATAAAAAGTAAAATATTTGATATAATATTAAATTTAAGTATTTTGGATTGATGAGTATATATTTTATATCTTTTCTAATGAGACCCTTTAAAATAATGTGATTCAAAGCATATGCATCCCTATATCTCTGTCGAGCTTATAACGATGGAAAGGATATCTACTAACCTCTTAAAGTTATAATATCTCCTTAAGAACCTAAAACATTTTAAATCCTATGTTTAGGCATGCAAAACATCATATCTTAATATTCCTGATTGTTTTTGCATTCCTCCGTCGAGACTATACATCACACTAGATTTTAACTATAGATATGGACACTAAGTGTATTAAATAAACAGAGGGATAGCATTGAAAACATCTTTTAACAGTTTATAAAATAAGATCCTTCATTAGTGCATAGCATACATTTCATAACATCAATCCAAGATAACGGAATTAGCCATACATGGAATAAATATCATGCAAACTTATTTTCATGATACTTATGGAAGAATGAAAAATACAACAGTGAGATATCACAAGGAACAATAAAAGTATCTCCTCTACAGTCCTTCACCCATTAACTTACAGATTTACTTCAAGAAACAAAGGCTAAACACTTCAATTAAATATATCTTGTATTTCCTAGCCTCATTTAGATTTTACTCTAAGAGGGAACTAAGGAAGTAGTCTAAAAAGTATTTAATATACACAAGTGACTGAACTCCCTTAAAAATGTGACATCATAACTATTTATAAAAAACATAAATATGATAACTGGCACTGAGACGCTTAAAATAATGGTGCTACTATGCCCCTGAAGTGAACTAGTGCCTCAATGTTGGAGCTTTTGCACCACTGCAATCCTTGTTGATGTGGATCAATTAATTAATGAACCTTTACATCTCCTTACTAGTAAAATGTGTTCCTAGTAAGTTACAACTATAATGATATGGCACTACAGACATTCAAGCACTATGGTGCTCAAACTACCCAAATTGCGCCAAGGTGTGAGAAATTATTGTGTCGCATCCTTTGAAAATAGAGAATTTTTTACTACTAAGCTAAAATTTTGACATTATGGCGATGATAATATTGTGGTTCTATCTTTGTTATCACCTTAGTGCTTGTAAATGGAGAACTCAACTCTGTAATGTTAGAATTTGAGCGCCTCAATAGTGTTGCATCATTATTCATCAAACATCGCATTGCTAAAGGTTCCTTAGAATTTCTGCCTTTTGAGTTTTTCCTACATAGAAATAATTAAAAACAACCATTTTCGTTGGAAACAAAAGAAATTAAACTATATGTAATTCACACTTATCAACTGATAACTACTGACTTAGCCTATATAGGCCTCCTCTCAACTCCCTTTTCTAATCATATACATTATCTTACAAGAGGTGCAAGCCACCACTCTCCCCATAACTAAGAGGTTCTCTATTGTCACTACCTAACAAGAACCTATCATCTAAATGGTTTGAGTTGTCATACCTCGAGCTTGCATTAGAATACTATTTTGTAAGTAAAATTCTCTACTAGTCATAAGGCTCTCTACCTTATCTTTGAATACAAAATAATCATCAAGGGCATGCCTAATATGCTATTGGAAGGGGTGATATAATGGATATTTTATTTATCCCTTTTCACTTGCTTTATTATTAAATGAAAAATGTTAAAATCATTTTCTTAATATGGAATTTAAATATTTTTCATACACTTTCCCTCTTACGAAGATATTCCTTATTAAGCTTTTCCTATAAACACTATTGACTCTTTAGAGTCTTATAGGAGGGTCTAGACTACTATCGGTCTTATGATTATGACTATGTTTGTGGATGTGCATATAGTCATAGCGATGGTCACTGTGTTGTTGAACATACCATAGGCCTCTTGCCCCTATCTAGAGGCTCAAAAGTATGGTGAAATTCTACCTTCCTAGAAGTTGGTTCCCTTGAAAACTCTTATCTTTGAGGTCTATTAAGGTTGACTCTCAATCTTAAGAGGGATTGTGATGGGCATGATGTCCAACAAATAAGTGATCTTGGTTAATAACTTCTTAAAGATTGGAATATTAAAACTCTTTAAATATGGAGTGATATGACCATTAATACTCTTCTGTAAGATCAAAACTGCATGCTTCTCTTGTAGTTGAGGCCCACAATGAAGGCTAAGGTTCTTCCACCTAATGATATAGTTAGGAAAAAGACTCATAAGAGCCTCACTTTGTCACTACCAACTCATCAACTATAAATCAGTGCTTAGTAATTATAAATATTTGAATGAATAGTTGCTCAAGCTCTATAAATATATGTACTAAATCATTGCGTAGATCAACATACCATTCGAATGTCACATTAGCTAAATTACTAACAAATAACCCTAGCGTAAGTGAATAATTCCCTCCAATATTATAACATATGGCATTAAACTGACACAAGAGCTAACTGGGGTTCCTAAACCCATCAAACTGCAAAATATTTGGGGGGAACAAGTTAATGGGGTTCGATGCCAAAAGGATGACCTCTACCAACTGAATCTCTAGACTTTATAGACAATATGGCCTTCTCAACCCTTTATTAAATTATATCTTATATAAGATAGGGATATAACTGTACTAATTGAATCTATATTGAAACACTGAAGGATACTGATAAGGATGTTAATGGGTCTGCTACCTAGACCCTATATACCCTCAAAGGCTCTATTACTGAAAAATAAGGCATGGATAGAGCTACCTGTGGAACTTCAGCTCAAGGCATGTCCACCACTATTGACTATGCTACTAAAGCATGCAACATTGCTATCTCATTTATGGTGTCATAGGAGTGCCTACACCCATAAACTGGGGTGTAGCCTCCAACACCTTAAACTAGGTAGTCATTCCACTAGGGCTTGAGCCATCTCAGCTATCTTAGTCTATAAATATAAAATTATAGCTTCTGTATCAGCTGACTGAGGAAAACATCCTTTTTTGAGAGTAGAAGATACATTAGCCTCTCCATACTCTTCAACTTTAATATTTGGCTCCCCTATCCATTTGGCATATATTTTCTTATAATGAATAGAGATATAATTTTCTAGATCTTCCCCTAACAAGTATTCCTCAAAAAAGTTCTGACAAAAAGCATCAATATATTGACCCATAAGAGAAGATCATATGGGGGTTAGGAGTGGGAATTAACTCCAATAGAATTATAAAACTATCCAAAATAATGATATCCTCATGATCTATAAAAGTATCATAAACCATCAAAACTATTATTGACACTAAAAATGGAAATGTATCTAACTACTGAGATGTAGTAACTATTTGCACTCTCATGACAAGCTAGTATATCTACTTGTACCTCCATAGCTATCTATAGTGATGGGACCTTGTATGAATATCAAACCGTAAATGGGAAATAATAATAACATAATTGAGCAGAGGTTGGGATTGAACTAATTGTGGGTAACATCTATGTGTATGTGGCTATCGTATAACTATAGGAATATCTGTCCAAGACATAACTATAGTGTTTATACTGCAATACTGCTAGCATGGTAGCTTCACTCTCTACCACCTAAAACTCTAGCATGGTGGTTGCTGCTAATATTGAGTATGAATATGAAAAATCTAGTAAAGTAACATCTCCTCACTAGTATTGCCACTTCCCCATATCGAGTGGATAATGCTCAAAATCATTTGAGAGAGGACCTTAACAACACTATTCTTCAGGACTGGCATATGGAAGGATAGTAACCATAGGAGGGGCCACCAAAATATAAGTGGGATTCTCCTCATTGCTACTGTGTACTAATTGGGAGAAAATTTCTCCTTGAATTACATGAATCTCTGAGGTAACTATCTTCTTGGGTACTTGTAAAAGTAGTGGTCTATGACCACAATGATAGGGGATCCTACCTCAGCTGTATTGGCTCTAGATGTGCAAAAAGAGTCTACCATCGACTGCATCACAGACTCAGACACTACTAAGCGCAACCTCTTATTATTTTTCCTTTGGCCCCTTTCCTGAGAATGAAGGTATAGGAAGATATTATAGTGAAACCAACTAAATAAATAGTAAGAGTAATATAAGATATTGGAGGACTGAGTGTCAAAGTTCGCTCGATTGTCTCAGAGTGAGAGAAAGGAGAAAAAATAGAAACATGATGAATAGATAAAGGAGATGAGAGGTAGGTCTGGGCACCCCTCTTCCTTGAGGAGAAAGAAAGAAGGGAAACTTGAGTACGAGAAGCCTCTATCAGAGTAGCATATAAAGGAACTTCTGACTATTGATGGTAAAGGGTAAATAATGGAATTGAGAATTCCATGGAAATATCTGCAAGGTATGTGGAATAGAAATAAAAATCTCACAGGGGTTATAATACAAAGGGTATGATTATAGAATAGTTGTAGACCCTCACACTCTACATAGGCAGGACAATATAAGAGTAGATTGAATTATACATATGATTACCCCAAGAAAATAGTGACTTTTACCTGCACATATAAATGGATAATTATATATATAATTCCAGAGTAATAAGATTTTCATCTTTAAATATATCAACTTGAATGAGATTTATTTGATGTAGGTGTTAGTTTTCTATAGGTGTAAGACCCCATTGTTAATTATATCTTAGTCCTCAAACTAAGAACACTATTTATTAGGAATGTTATTTTATTCTTTTCTTGGTTTAGTGGATGGTGGTATTCCTTGATTCTATTAATTCAAAGGAGATAGGCTCAATGAGATATTCAACACACACAAAGACCAAGCAAACATTTGGGCGATATGAAGATAAGAAATCAAGGGAAGGGAAAGAAAAAAAGGGGGAGATAAGAAAATCACATATAAGGCATACTAAAGAGAGTTGGAAAAGATGTCAACATCGTGACATAGAAACATGGAATTTATAGCCTTATATGAATAGAGAGCTCTCCTAACAATAAGGCATGCAATGATATACTTATAATGCATGCTTTTGATCCTAAATCTATAAGGGATCTTCTATACTCTCAATTTTAACGCCCTCAATCTTTATAAGGCAAGGTGATGAGGGGACTTATAACTTAAATCCACCAAGGACCTATGTAGCCCTGATATGGACTTATTATCATGCCTATAAAGGGACAAACATCTAGACCCACCTAAAAATATTTAAATTCATTACTCTAAGTCTCTATGCAAGTGCAAGAAAGGGAGGATGTTGTTTTTAATAATATGACTTATAACCCCTCCACTAAAGCAAGGGCTTCCTGATTTTATGTGGACATGAAATGCTTATGCAAATTTTATTAGCAAAATCTAAATGTATTTGCAAAAAAAAGGTAAATCGAACATGTTGGCTCACTAAGCTATGCATGCAGGTGTTAGTTTGGTGCTTTTTACTGATCTAGACTTGGGTTTATTGTTATTTAAAAAACAGCTTTAAATAATGCCTTGCATTTTTTATTTATTAAATTTTAATAAAATGTTTATTTTTTTCTTAAAATCATTTTTAAGTTAATTGATTATTTAAGATAGGTACCTTAGCTCAACCATATCTATAAATTAGTCATAAAACTATATATAAATTAAATGATATATGGGATCTGATCGCTTATATCTACATCCGTAATTGGCCTTTTGTCATTCAAAATAACTCACATACCTACATAACTTCTTTAAGCAGAAATTACATCATTAAAAAGAAAATTACATAATATTCTTACAAAATAGAGGTTAGCATAGTTATAATAAAGTAATTATCTCTATATCTAGACTAGTCCTTAAGACACATCTCTAAGAGCTTGGAAATCCTTATAGTACCTATTAGAAAGTACATTAATAATGATTAAAATATTTTATTAGCCCCTTGGGAATGTGGACACCTACATAAGATATCTCTAGAAAAACGTAAGCACTTAAAAACAAATGCCTGCTCATCAATAAAAAAATACAAGAATAAATAATCTAAACCATAATCAATAAAACATAATATCACAATATAATAAATGCAATGTATAAAAATAAATAAATTGAAAAATATTACCTATCTCACCCTACCTTAAGATGCCCATAAAAATATATCATATCCATCACCTAAATGCTTGTAAAGTTAATGTTATATAATGACTATAATTTAAGTGAAGGGTATCAGGTTATATGGTTGAGTTTATATTAATTAATTTATTAACCTAGTGATTTCTCTTTAAGTAATTAGCCATTTAAGATAAATTAAATATAATTTTATTTTTTAAGTTTTTTTTTTGCTAGATTATAAAGAGTCCAAAATACTTAACCCAGAAGATATGCTAGAGTTGTAAAGAATTGAGGGTTAAGTAGCCCATCCTTAATCCTAAACCTAACTAAGGCTAGAATGATTATAAGGCTACAAGGGAGGCTAATCTCTCCTTAGTTTCCTAAGACTCGAGGTAAGGCTAATAGGTGAAACACTAAAGTGGGTCTATTACACTCCATAAAAATCCTAATCTTAATATATCTAAAGTTGATCAATTTTAAAAAGGTGACATGGGAATGAAATCTCACAACATAAGGATATACGTGGGTTCTATGAGACCCATGGTTTAATACTTGGGTGGTTTAGGAATATGGATTATTAGGCTTCTAAAGGTGGTTTTAAATTTCTAAAAGGTAAAAATATATACAAATCTTTGGACCCTTCTATCTTTACTTGTGAGGTATGTGGAATCATTACAAAGGGAAAGGGACCAACGCGTCCTTAGGACTCATAGCCACATAGCCTTATGATTATCGTCTATATACCTCACATGAATTTGATATTAAGGAAGATGATGAAAAGATAAACACAAATAAGACATAGTTAAGGCACCAGGGCTTAACTTAAAGTTCATTTATATTTTTAACACCATGATGATATATTTGAAAAAAAAATTAAAATACAATTTTCTTTTATAAGATATATAATTTAATGCTTATTGTAAATGAATTTCAAATATAGGTTCTAGACTAGGTTGAGCATTGGGAACTTTTATTATATCCAGTGAACGTATGCAGAGGAACGTTCGGTTTTAGACAAAAAAGTGCCTGTACCGAGTTTTTTGAAAAAACTCGGTACACCTCGGTACTCGGTACAGGCGCTTGTTTTGCCTGAAATCGAACGTTCCTCTGCGTACGTTCACTAGATAAAATAAAAGTTCGAGCATTGGAGCCTAATATATTGCCTATGAATAAATAACCTATGTAGAGTTAGTACACTACTTGATAAAAAATTATAGGAAATTGGAAAAGAGCACCAACCTAACATGCTAGATTTCATATTTTACATCTTTTCATATTTATGAAAATAGAATTTAAAGGCTCACAATCATTAAGGAATTAATTTTTTAAGCTATATAATAATTTTATTAGAGAAAAAAAATCATCATAGAGAGGTTTGCTTCATGCAGAAGAAAAAAATTTGATGCATATGATACATTTAAGTAGCCTACACTGCAAGACTTGTTGACTATATGAAGGTTACTTTCAAGAAGGGGCAAGCTTTAGCCAAAAATACCAAAGATTTGCTAGTGAGCTATCTTAGGGCCAATTTCTATCAAACCCTACCTTATCTTTGGGTGAAAATAAAAATAGCAGTCTAAAGTGTGTGTGTACGCCATCAAATCATTAACAACAAAATAGAGGTTTTTTTTAGTTGCAAAAAATATACCTTAATCAAGAATAAAGCCCAAGCATGTGCGCACGTCTCAAGGAAATAAAGGGGTCTCTCCTGAGGACCGAGGAGTATGACTCATCAACCATCACGTGAATATAAGTCCCCTACAAGTATCATAAAAGAGAGAATATGTAAGCATATAATATGAGAATAATTCAATGATCCCATCATGAGATGTGAATCAAACATCAAAATTGTTAGAAATCATTCATAAAAGCTCATAAATGATCAATAAAAAATTTGTGTGACATGCAAATTGATATAAAAAAAGTTATCATGTAATGTGGCACACTGAATGACTTACTAATGAGATAATGTTCAAATGGACACATAAAACCTCATCAAAATCTTATGACAAATAAATAATGATAAAACATGTCATGTAATAAGATAAATGCTTCAAGAGTTATGCACAAAATAATTCATTGACCAAATGTTATATATGCATAGAAATAAGAAGTTAAATCAATGTTCCCTTTATAAAGGAGGATAAAAGGTTGTGCCATGGTGACCTATGTTAAAAAAAATTGTGAGTATGACACGCTTAAAATAATTTTTGAACAAATCAAAGGTCGCACATGCTTTAAATATTTAGTGGGTGGAACATCCTAGCTAAATGATTATGCTGAATATCTTCACAACTAATGAGATTATTACATCAAACTCATATATCAAGTATTAGCAAAAAAGTGAGAGGATGCTTAATTGAAGTTTTTAAATGGAGCTCAAACTCTGTAAATTAGAATTAATCAAAACTTGAAATCCTATTTTTCATCTTTTTTTGATAAATAATTCACACACACACACACACACACACACACACACACACACACACACACACACACGCACACACACACACACACACACACACACACACACACACACACACACACACACACACACACACACATATATATATATATATATATATATATATATATATATATATATATATATATATATATATATATATATATATTATATCAACTCAAAGCATTTATATTAATAACATAAAGTTTTGATACAAACCAAAAACTTTCTTTTTAGTGGAATTTCATCAAATGGTTTGTCACACTCTAAGACCTATATTTAAAAATTAAATCTATCTTTTATTTTTAACCATTTAACTAGAGCTAACCAATAAAAAGTAAAACAAAACAAGATTATATTTTGTCTTATTTGGAGCCTCATATCATATGATCCTTATCCCCTCCTGAAAATATGTAAAACCACATAATGATCATAAAGCCCAGCAAGTAACTAAAATCTTATATCTGAGATAAATGCAAGATAAAAGAGAATAAAGTGATATAAATCATATAAAAATATATATATGCATCAAATCTATACCGATTATATGTATCAATTTACCCTTATTAATGATAGAAATAGTATTAATGTATGTCATAATATCAGTATAATATTCATAGTAGTGTCAGTATTAATATTCAGATATTCAATGGTTGTATCTTAAGGATATATTATTCCTACACTTATGACTCTTAATTAGTCACCCCTTATAACTCTGAATCAATATTCTCCTTATAACTCCTCTTAAATCACATAAATCAGTCATCCTGACTCCTTATAACACCCAATCATTCTCCAACTACTAATGACTCCCAATTAGTGGATCTATAAGTCATCACATGGACCGATAGTGTGATGAATTATTTAACATCTCTACTCATGTGTCATGAACATTCGTTTGTTGTAATTTAGTTTTCATAACTATGTTTTTATGTCATGTGTTTTTTTTATGATTCCAAAATCTTATTATATTTATTATTGTTTCTCCAAATATATATTAGAAATATGGTTTTTATTATTTATGTGTACAAATGTTTCAGGAAAATTATACTCCATACTATTGAAGACTTCAAGAAAGATTAGATTAGGGTTTATTATAATTAAAATATGTACTTTTTATAATTTTCTTGAGTCTAAGAGAGTGTGATTCTAATTGGATAACCATGGACATACACACTATGGGAGTGAAAAAAAATTATATTTTTAAAACTAATCATATTGTATGATCATAGATCATATGGGACGATTTGACCTGACTATTCCTCCATAATGGAGTTGATTGAATAATGCCTGGAAAATTTTCTAAATCTTGTTCGTACTATATGAAGTTACATTCCTACAGACGACGTCTAAAGTATGAAATGACTAAGTACAAGTTCGTCCCAAACAAACTCAAAATTTTTTTGAACTGATAGTCATGTACGATCATAGGTTTGTACAAACGACATCTAGAGTAAAAAATGGGTGTGTACCAATTCATCCATATGAATAGGTAAATTTTTTGAAATGTTTGTACTATATGAAATTGGGTTCATACATACAACGTCCAAAGTACAAAATGGACTCGTCCATTTTCAAATCAAATGAAGCATGATTTTGGTTAAATTGATCGTATTGTATGATATTGGGTTCATATAGTACACCAACCATAGTTCAAAATGCATTCATATAGAATCATACTAAAAGTTTGTTAGGGTTGTTAAGCCCTTATGAACTAGCCTAAGGCTAACCAAGAGGGGATGAATTGGTAGTTTTAAAAATTCTTAAAAATAAAGTAACAAAATTTTGAAACTCTTTTTAAATATTTTAAAATAAATGCAATCAACCAAAAAATTTAATATGCAGAAAAATAAAGTGCAGGAATAACACAGAAAGAACACACCAGATTTTATAGTTGTTCGATCAACTTGTTCTACGTTCACTCCCTAGAGCCTCTCCTCCAGGCATTGTACTTAAAAAGTGTGACTCTCATTTTTCTCCCACAGCAAGGCGAAGAAGCCTTTACAAACTCCTTTTCACCAACCCCAGCGAGGCAGAGAACCCAAACTCATTTTATTTCGTCCTGAAGCAGGCACAGAACCTTGATTGATTGCTGATAAAGATCTCCCTAGAGCCACGAAGGAGCCAAGGATGACAAATGGAGAAGATGACTTAATTCTTATTTGGAGTAACCTTTATGAATACCTCACAAACACCCCCTCACAAGATTCTCTCTCTTTCTCCAAACTCTCCCTCTCCTTATCTAAGCTCTCTCAGGTCAAGACTTTAGCAACAGATCCTCTCAATAATAATCAAGAGATCTTATAAAGAATTCCTTAAAAATTTCCCTAATTTGTAACTTGTCATCAAAGATCGTCATGTATGATCAGTATATTTCAGCCCTTTCATCCAGGGACATCTCTGTGTGCTAGACAATTAAAACATATTATTTGTTCTGATCATCCAGGGTAATGAGGATATCAGACTGTACGATGAGTTCAAAATCATACATATTGTCTATCACATAGTTCTGGTCGTCCAAGAGATCCATGTTGGATGATGAAGATACATAATTGATCATCCAAGATGATGCTTGGATCGTCCTAAATAAATAGTTCAAAATTAGTGATTATCATCCAGCACATTATTCTGGTCATCCAGCAGCAACATCTAAATAATGAAAAACAATAACTGATTATCTAGCAAATAGTTCAGGACGTCCAAGTGATTCAAGAGAAAACTAAGGTTTTTCGAACTGATCATCTAGGACGATTCTGTGATCATCTAGGATGATATGATCAATTAATCTAACCTTAATTACTTTCCTTATTCACCTAACTAATTTAGGCATGATTTTAATGAATCATCCAGGACGATATGGTATTGTCCTATATGATTTCAAAAAATAATACCATACTTAAAAATTTGGCGGCTGAGTCTTTCTAATTTGAGCCTATCGTCCAAGAGGATTTGCTTAATCTGGTTGACTTGACACAGATGCCGTAATTAGAGGTTTCTAATTTTAACTAATCGTCTAGGATAATTTTAGATCGTCCTGTACGATATGATCAAAAATAGAAAAATTCTTAAACTTATAGAATTTTTCCCCATGAGTGTGTGTGTGTGTGTGTGTGCAAGGCTACTTAGCATCATGATCCACCTTATTACATTTGACTCAAGAAAGAGTAAAAACCACTAGAATAGTTACATATTGACTTAGTCGTAATCTACCTAATCTTGAGATAGCTTGATTTGAAATTGACCTTATGGACCTAAAAAGTTAGTAAGCAGGGAAACTAAAATAGATGTGTAGAAGTAACAATAATAGAGAAATATGAATGCCAAGAATATTTGTTATCATCAAAACTATAATCCTTGAATCCAGATTTACAACACATATCAGATGAATCAGTTTAATTTTAAACTTATCATACTATACACAGTTCGTACATATGACTGCAGAGTATGAAATTGGTTTGTATAGGATCATACGAGCATTTTTTGAACTGATCGTACATATTGTATGATTCATGAAGGTCATATTGAAATTTGTAGTTTTCTTGACAAATTTTTCTTGTCATTCATATATAAGGTCCTAAAAACTAACTGTCAAAGAACTCCTATGAATTCCTACTACAAATTTCTTTTAAGAGTGCACTTGGAGTGTGTTTGGCAGAGTTTCTTAAGGGCATCTCCGCCTTATTGTGGGAGCAAAAAGAGAGTAACTTTGGTATAGTGCAATACCTAAAGAGGGAGTCTTCATGGAGTTGATGTAGGTTTAGTTGGGTTGAACCACTACAAATTTCTATGTTCTTCTATTTTATTTTTATTGCATTTTTATTTTTCTACACTTTTAATTTTGTGGTTGAAAACCTAGTTTTGAAAAAAAAAAATTCATTGTGCTTAAAATCATAAAATAGATTTCTATAATTTACCAAGATATTTTTAAATTATAAATTCACCCCCTCTTGGTTAGCATTGGGATAATTCTAATAGGTCTAACAACCTATTTGGACTTATAAGTGGTATCATGGCTTACTTTCAAAATTTAAGGTTTGGACAACTTTTTAAAAATTATCATGGCTACTTTTGAAAACTATAACACACCCTAAGGATATTCAATCACTAGACCCCCCATTATTTGATAACATTCATTTCAATTTTTAGAAAATACATATGTCTACTTTTCTTCAATTGCTTAACTATCGCATGTGGATTTTAGTACATAAAGGCTACACTAGACCAACAAGACTGGTAGATGGCATTATAATTCAAATACGGTTTACTGACTGGGCTGCAGAAGAAAAAGATTTAGTTATGTTAAACGCTAAATATTTAAATAGTTTTTTTGTGCACTTAAGTCTAAAGACTATATGCGAGTCTCAACTTGTAGAATTAGAAAAGAAATTAGGGATAGGCTTTACATTAAATATAAAGGAACTAATGAGATAAAATAATCTAGATTAAATATTCTACTACACTAATATAAACTTTTACATGAAATCTAATGAATCAATCACTGACATCTATACTGGTTTCACACAAATAGTCACCTCATTGCATACTTTAGGTAGGGAATTAATAAATGTTGAAAAATAAAATAAAATTTATCATTATTTACCTACTACTTATGATGCAAAGATAATTATTATAATAGAATCAAATGACAAATATTTATTCTATTGACAATCCTTTTGGATCACTAATTGATTACAAGCAAGGAGTGACTCAAAGACAGATTAATACAGGTGAGAAGTGGAAGGAGAAAAATATTGTGATGAAAGTGGATGACTCGGAGAGTGGTCAGTCTCAACCTAAGGATAAAGATGACATTGCCTTAATAATAAAGTGACTCAAAGTTTTTTAAAAAGGAAGCAAAGGAGACATTAGCAGTGCAATAAGGGTAAATTCCATAAAAATGCTAAAGCTTCTAATTATGTAATTTGCTATGAATATATGAAGCTAGGACACATTAAATTTGATTGCCCAAATATCAAAGCTAATTTTAGCAAGGAGAAGGTTGAGGAGAAAATAAATGTGAAGGGAAAGAAGAAATTGCATATAGCATTTTGGGTGGATTCAGCTTTGGATTCTTCAGAAATAAAAGTAGAAGAGGAAGTCACCAACTTGTATTTGATGGCCGACAATCTTGATCAATCAGTTCAAGAAAAGTTATGTGACTTTACTTATAATAAATTTTTTGAAGTTTCAGAGAAAATTCATATTGCCTATATGAAACTCAAAAAGATGCATGCTAGGTTGAATATAGAATTTTTAGAATAACCAAATGAGCATGAAATTCTTAGGAATGATCACACATTGATTGATAGCAACCACATAAAATTATTGCATGAGTTTGATGATTTGATTTAAACAAAAAGCATGAATTATTGAAACCATCATACACTAAACCTGAAAATGATTTTAAAATATTTATGGATGAATTTAATAGTAGAGAGCATTATTTGAAAGTTGAAAATTCTATTTTAGAAAGTACTAACTCATATTTAATAGAGAAAATAAAAACTCTTGAAGAAAATAGGATACATCTAACACTTGAAGATGTTTCTAATTCTAATGTGAAGCCTAAAATTTTTAAACCTAGGAAAAGACAGTATAACTCACGTAGATTGATAAATCCTTTTCCTGGAGTGAAATATTTTTCTTGTGAATTGATTAGCCATATTTTTCACACTTTCCATATTCATAGTAAATCATTTCTTGTGTGGAGACCTAAGATACATAAAATAAATCATATCAAATATGCATCTATATTATTTTTACCAAGATGAGAACCTAAAATTATTTAGGTTCCCAAGTGTGAAATTTGATTATCTTATAGAAAATATCTCATATAAGACCTCGTGAGAGAATTTGGTACCTTGACAACGGATGTTCGAAGCACATGACAAGAGATAAGATATAATTCATATCATTGGAAGCCAAGAATGGAGGCAAGGTTATACTGGAGATAATACCACTAGGAAAGTGGTAGGTACATGTATGATTGGAAATTTGAATAATTTTTTTATTAAAAATCTCTTATTGGTAGAAGGCTTAAAGCATAACCTATTTAATATTAGAAAGCTATATGATAAAAATTATAGTGCAAAAAATTTTCCCACTTGCTATATAATAAGCCAAAATGGAATTGGTATTTTGCATGGAATTAGGGTAAATAATGTGTACATGCTTGATTTGAATTGTATTAAATCTTCTAATGCCTTTTGTCTCAAAATAATTACTGATAAATCATGGTTATGGCATAGGAGACTTTGTTACGCGAGGATGAAAAATATTAGGAAAATTACCCAAAAATAATTGGTTAGAAGAATACCTAAACTAGACTTTACTAAGGTTGTGTGATGCATGTCAATTAGGAAAATAGGTGAAGTCCTCCTTTCATTCTATTAAGGATCTTAAAATTAGCAAACTATTGGAAATCATTCACATAGATCTTTTTGGATCGGTTAACACTATTAGTCTAAAAGGTAAAGTATTTGAATTTATGATAGTGGATTATTTTTCAAAATTTACTTGGGTTAAATTTTTATTTCATGACAGTGAATCATTTGAGGAATTTTGAAGTTTTTCTACTTGGATTCAAAGGAAGTTAGGATGTGAGATTTTATCAATTCAAAGTGAATATGGTGATTTTTAAAATTAAAAATTTGAAGATTTTTTCAAAGATAAAGAAATTAATTATAATTTTTTAGCACCTAAGGTCCATCAACAAAATGGGGTAATAGAAAGAAAGAATATAACATTAATTGAAGCTGCTATAGCCATGTTGGCAGAATACACACTTCTAAAATTTTTTTGGCCTGAAACAATTATTACAGCTTATTATGTTCTGAATAGGTAGAACATTATATCAAAATTGAATAGAACACCCTATGAACTTCTTAAGGGTCACCAAATCTTTCACATTTGCATATTTTTTGGTGCAAGGTGTTCATTTATAATAATGGTAAAACTTCTTTAGGAAAATTTGATATAAAATCTGATGAAATAATTTTTCTTGGATATTATAGTGTTGAAAAAGCTTTTAGAGTTTTTAACAAGAGAACTTTGGTAGTTAAAGAATCTACACATGTTGTGTTTGATGAATCTGACATTTTAGAAGAGCCAATATTAGAAGATGATCATATTGAAAATATCTCCCAAGAAATTAAAAGATAAATTTGGAAGAAAATAAAAACCCTTTTTCTAGAGAATGGATATTTTCTAAGAATCACCCTAAGGAATTGATTTTAGGTGAACCTAGTGAGAGTGTTAGGACTAGGCATAGACTTAACAAAGAAGTGAACTATTCAGCCTTTATATTAATGATTGAACCTACTAATATAAATCAAGCACTTTCGGAAGAATTTTATATTTTGGCCATATATGAAGAATTAAATTAATTTATTAGAAATGATGCTTGTGAATTGATTGAAAAGCTTAAGGATCAAAGTGTTTTTGAAACCAAGTGGGTGTTCAAAAATAAAATGAATGATTCAAGAGTTGTGATTAGAAACAAAACAAGATTGGTGGCCAAGGAGTATAATCAAATAGAAGGGATTGATTTTAAAGAAACCTTTTCCCCTGTAGCCAGACTTAAAAATATAAGGGTTTTGTTAGTCTTTTCTTATTTTAAAGGTTTTAAATTTTATCAAATGATTATTAAGAGTGTCTTCCTTAATGAGGTGATACAAGAGAATGTTTACATTGAACAACCTCTAGGATTTAAAAATTCTAAATTCTATAATCATGTGTTGAAATTAAAAAGGCATTATATGGACTGAAATAGGCACCTAGGGATTGGTATGAGAGGTTAAACACTTTTCTATTATAGAGATAATTTAAGAAAAGAAGTATGGACACCACTCACTTTTTAAAAAGGATAGGATATGACATACTTATTGTTCCAATATATGTTGATGATATCTTATTTGGATCTACAAATAAAAATCTTTATAATAATTTTTCAAAAATAATAAATAATAAATTTGAGATGAGTTTGATGAGATATTTGAATTATTTTCTTAGTTTTAGCATATATCAAAATAAGGAAGGAAATTTTCTTAGTGAGTCGAAGTGTATTAAGGATATCCTCAATAAATATGAAATAAATAATACTAAACTAGTGACTACACCAATGAGTTTCTCAATGCAGTTAGATAAGGACCCTAAGGGAAAATTTATTGTTCAAAAAATGTAAAGGAATAATTGGATCATTACTTTACTTGATTGCTAGTAGACTAGATATAATGTTCAGTGTTTGTTTGTGTACTAGATTTCAATCTGATCCAAAGGAATCACATTTGATAGTAGTTAAAAGAATTTTGAGATATCTTTTGGGAAATCAAAACTTAAGATTTGGTATCCTAAGCACAGCTCTTCTTTTAAAATTATTAGATATTCAAATTCATATTTTATATGATGTAGGGTTGATTGAAAAAGTACATTTGTAACTTATCAATTTATTGAAAATTATTTAGTTTCTCGGTACAGTAGAAAATATAATTCAGTAGCCTTATCTACTACTGAAGAATAATATATTGCCTTTGGTAGTTGTGTGGCATAAGTTCTTTCATTAAAACAATAATTGATTGACTTAAGATTTTCTATTGGCATAATTCCATTTTTTTTGTGATAGTACTAGTGTCATATGCATTTCAAATAATCCTATTCAACATTCTAGAACTGAGCATATAGACATATGACATCATTTCAATAAAGATCATGTAGCTAAGGAAGAAATTGAATTGCATCACATTTCTATGGAGAATCAACTTGTAGAAATTTTCACAAAACTCTATATTTTGCTATATTTAGCACTTTAAGGACCAGATAAGATGTGAATTATCTTAATGCTTAAGTTGAAATTCTGTAAACTTGATTTGTTGTGTAATTATATGTTTGTTTATTTTTGTTGGTTGATTGTAAGAGTTTGTTAATTATTTTTTTTGTTTTTGTTGGTTTGTTTGTTTCTTGATTATTTTCTCTTTTGTTAGTTTTTTGATTACTTTATTTTTTATTTAATTGGAAGCATGTCAATTTGTTTGATAAGAATTTTTTATTATCATGTCTTATTTTTTAATTGTTCTTTTTATAATGTATGAAATTTGTTTTGTACTGAATGAATTTTGTAGCCTGTACATTATAGATTTCTGAGTTGAGCACACAAAACTTAGTTTTTCATAAATTTTTGTTCTATACATTGATGTCATCATATTGTATGATATGTGTTGCTTCGTCTATATGATTGAGGATGGTTTTCTAGAAAATGCCAGTTATTAATTACATATCGTACGTACAAAATCGCATTTCTTCTATACGATCGTGTTGTTAGTTTCTTGTGGGGGACGAACCTAACCATCTTAAAATAATCTTTAATATTCTAATCGTCCCGGATGAATAGGTGTTCATTTGTATGACCCATGGTCAAAAAGCCTATTTGAAAGGATGCCTAAGAAATGGTATTTTATGAAATGCCGTTTCATTTTTGGCCGTATATGTTTGTATATACGAATTATCTTTGTCCCATACGAAATTATTTTTATATGTACAATATAAATTTCATATTATATGATAGGTCATTTTTATTTAATCATAAGGGTCCTTAGATAATTTTTTCATCACTTTCTCATCCGTTCCAAACCTTCTTGAGTCCTAATCTTAAAAATGGCAGTAGTAGCAAACAACCTTGTATCTCTAAGGGATCATCCTCTGATCTAGTAGGGATGACAATTTTCTGTCCAAAGAGAATGAGGATGCTTTCTATATATACTTTTCTATAAAAATTATCGCTTCTCGACTCCTCATTCAGAATGATATCCATTTCTCTGTCATGCCCTTATTCGCCTTAACCCAATTTTCATTTATCCCGACTCTCATCTATGCTACCATAAAGAAACATTCCAAACTTTTCTGGCTAACATGAAAGTAAATCAAGACCATGTTAGGAATACCTCTTATGTTTTCAAGCAATGAGTATAAATCACTAAAGAAGTCTTAGGCAACTTCCTTCAAGTAAGAACCCAAGGAATAGGAGCGCACACCATAACCTCTAGAGCTGATTTTGATTGGTCAAAAATAAATTAAACTTTTAGAGGTGTTGCCCAAGTGAGTTATTTATCTTGTGTTTACACTCTCAATCAAAATGCCCGGATTATCTAGTATGTTTTGAGAACCTCAATTACTTTAGAAGCTGGTGATCATATAAGCATGACTCAACTTTTGTCCACAGTCAATTATTTGATAATGATTGAAAAACCTTTTGATGAAGCCCAACTTATAATGGATTATATTTACAAACTTTTTGATATTGGAATTCCTCATAAAAACATAAAGAAAAATGTTGTTTTATGATATCTAGTTGCCGATATCTTAAAAAAGGACTACAATCTTATCCATCTTGATTCTCACATTGAACTCCCTTTTTAACTGATTCCTCTTTTGGGTACTCTTTGGGCAGGATCAAAGCTTTTATGGAGATAATTCTAAGGAAGAAGGAGGAGCTCCTGCTCCAATACATGCACCTGGACCTGACCAAAATTTCTATCAAGAAATGGTCTAACATTTTGATAGAATGGAAACTCATTTTGATCAATGATTTGATCAAATTTAGAGTCACCTAAATCAACAGGATGCTAGATATAATGAAGACATGCGTTGGATTCGAGGGCATTTTGACTTGGTTAACACTAATGTAACTATGATAAATAGTTACTTTTCAGTATTCAACCAACCACTTTCTCCAGATTAAGTACCCTTTGATTATTAGTTGAACTTTTGTACTACTATTGATGGTGAGCTTATGAGTTTGTTGTTGAGATTTTTTTCCTATGATTTCAGTTATTTTGAGTGTTAGTGTCTTCATGAGTTATTTTTGTATTTATGAAATGATGTGATCAAAAATGAAAAAAGGTGGTTGTATGTATTTTAAATGATCAATGAAATGATGAAATGCTTTATTGACATGCATTGAATTTTATTTCTTGAAATGTCAATATTTTCTATACAAAATCATTTGTGGTTGACCACTTGAACGAAATTTTGAATTATTTTATTTGACAAATTAATTTTCTTATAAAATTTAATCTTTTAAAATCTAAATTAAATTTATAACTGGATGTTGAAATGAAGATCAATTTTATGCTAGTGTAAACATGCATTATTTTGATATAATTATTGCAAAATAGATGTCTTGTTTTTTTTTTTATTTTCTTTTTAAATGTATTTTTTTTTATTATTACTAGAATTTGTATTAAGATTATTGATATTTGAAAGATCAAAAAAGTAAAAAAAATGCACAAATCGTGCAAAAATAAAAAAGATGCGCAATGGTTCACAAAGTGAAAAGAGGCACAAAATTAGTCCAAATAGAAAAGATGCACAAAGTGTACCACAAACATTTGAAAAGATGTGCAATTACGACAACTGAAAATTTTATATTGTTCTTTCTGTTATCATTATATCTCTAATCCAAATCCATATAATTGACAATCATATTCATTATTAAATTAAAAATTAATTAATATTTATTTAATCATTTTTTGTAATAATCATTTTTATTTAATTTGTCTAAAATGAATAGTGAACATGGATGACTTTTCTTATCTTAGTTGTTATTTAATTTAAACTTTGAATTTTTCTTTTTAGCATTAGGAAGTTAATGTTATATGTAGAATTAGTTTAAAATCTTCTTCTTTGTTAACTCTTTTGATTTATCATTAGAAACTTTTCATTTCAAGGTTTTCTTCCCTTTTTGTTGTTGTCAAAAGGGAGAGTCATAATATTATTTGATGATTAATGTGTTTGATTGTTTGTGTTGACCCTATTTTCCCCCAGTCCTAGGTCAAAGAGTTTACCTAGCCAAATTTGACAAGGCTAAACCGTAAGACCCTTCCCAAAGGGTTTAGGGAGTCAAGCCAATTCTGCTAAGCCCAAACCTAGGTCCTATGTCAACCTGGGTTGACCCAAATTGACACAAGCCCTTCCTACTTGATTTCAAATCCAATTTAAACATTCTAGGCTCAACCTCTCACCTTCCCTGGGTCAGACCAAGTCTCTTGAGCTCATACCAATGCCCTAGGTCAACCAAGGTTGACCTAATGAGCCTACATGAGTCCTAATTCAAGTCCTATTTAAATCCTAACCTATCCTTGGCTCAACCCACATTCCACGAACCCATTTGATTGGGTTCACTAGGTCAACCTTTGACATTGTCAACCCAAGTCTTAATAGGTCAATTTAACCTATTTAAGCCCAATTAGAGCCCATTTAATGCCATAATTGCTTTCCTTTTCCTTTATTCAAGAAATCCACGGCTAGATTGTCTGATTTCCCTCCTAATTTACAATTGATTGAATTCTAGGCGTCCCCCCCTTGAACCCTAGCTTATAAAGGAAAATCTAGGGTTTCTTAGGGATCATTTTGCTCTTACTTTTCTTCCAAGCATCCAAAATGCGAGATACTTGGGGTGAGATCTATTCTAACTCCTCCCCACTTTTTCCAAGTCAAGCACGATGTCAAGACCTCGCTGGCGGCAAGATCTACGGCGAACCAAGGTTATTTTTCTTTTAAAGCTCCTCCAATTCAATAGAAGGCATATCAAGCTTTCAGATCAACTTGAGAAAGGAGCGTGGAAAATCTACAAGTGGAACAAGCCCAACATCTCGTAAATCCACCTGTGGATTAAGTAAAATTGCAAACCCTAGCCTAGGACACATATGGTTAAATAGCTTTCTTTAAAGCATGTTTTAGGCCACGCTTTTGGTACCCCATTGATGCTCTTCATATAGGCTATCTATGTTTAAAATTTCATAAAGTTTGGTTGAGTGGATCAAACAAACGAGTCCAATTATTATTTTGAGTCTCGGTTTAGGGTTCCGCCTGCTGGGGCTTGATCTCGACCGTTGATCTCATGATCAATGGTCAAGATTCCATCGTACCACATTTCAGAATGACCACAGATCTTGATCCCATGGATCTGGTCTTGGTACGATGCAATCAGAGCCGCTGAATCCATACCGCGCAGAATCAATGACCTAGAACAAAGGCTAATGTGGTTAAGTAACCGCGCCGCCTTTGCAATCATTAGCAATGATTGCGTAGCACCACAATCATCGCAAATGATTGGCCCCGTGATGCAGAGCCAATCCTGCTCCGCCAAGCGTCTGACCGTCGTCACCGTTTCTGTTTTAATTCATTTTAATTATTTTTAAAACCATTTTAAATTTAGATTTCTTCTAAAAATTATTAAAAATTAATTATAAGTCTTAAAATAACATTTGATGGTATTTAAATCCTCTTTAATTTAAAATTATTTTTAATTAAAAATAAAATATATATTAAAAAATATTATTACAATAGTAATTTGGTTATTTTCTTGTTGTTATTATTATTATTAGAGTTACAATTATTTTAACTATCATTATTTTAATCAAAATTATTTTAATTATTATTGTTTGAATCATTTTGTTGCTATTATTATTATTTTTTTTATTATTATTATTATTATCGTTTTAAATTATTTTAATCATTTTATTATATTATATTATTTAAATTACTTTTGTTATATTTTTATTTTTATTATTATGATTATTATTATTTATTCAATACATCTATTTATTTTAAAATAAAAAACTTTAACATTTATTTTTTAACCTAATTTAATAATTAATTTTAAAGGGTAATCATTTTAAATTATTTAAAAATTACTTTGAATTACCATTAACTTCAAAAATTCATACAAAATTCATTTTGAATCAGATTTTTGCATATAATACCTTCAAATTTTAAAAAAAAAAATTCTATATTTTCATTTAAAAATATTTTCTAATTTTACAAATATATTTTTATGATGTTATTTACGTATTATTTAATTATGTGTATTATTTAACTATTATTTAATTAAATAATATGTTATATACTTTAAAATTAAAAATTATTTTCAAATCTTTTTAAAACCTCCTTGGGTGACCAGTGGATCTCCCCTATATTTATCTATTATGAATTGATTTATTTTGGGATGGTAGGTAGCTTTGAGAGAGAAAGAAAGTTAGAGAGAGACTCCGGGCATTTCAAATTTTTGTTCCATTATTTTGGTTTGAATTCGGCGGCCCTCAATTTTCACGGCTGGTTTGGCCGGTGATCTGCCGACATTCTGGTGGCCTTGGGAGATGAAGATGGATCGCAATCTTCTCCTATCGTCAGAGGCTTGGGCGAATAACAGGAAAGGAATTTCAATTCTGGTGCAGCAAGCTTCTGATGTTTTCAATGGAGGTTGTAAAACTCTGGAAGTATTCAACAAGAAATTCAAAAATCTTAAAGAGAAACCTTTGATCATCAATGAGGGTGGTTTATTGCTAAAGAAGGAGACTCTCATTTCAGTGTCAGAAAAAGGAAAGGAGATTATCAAGGAGGATAGTTTTATTAATCCTAAAGCTTTCAAAATTCATGAAGGAGATAACAAGGTGATCGGGAATCTTAATTTGGAAGCTTCCTCCTCTGCTGGGCTAAGGATCTACTCAAACAAATGTTTTAATTATGCTTCGTTGTCATCTTCTCCGAGCCATAGTGACATAGTTGTATCCCCCCAGTTGGAATGCAAAACCCGGAATGAAGACATGGTGGGTGAGGTTTTGCGGCAAAAGAAGAATGCATATAATTCAATAAGAGCTCTAGAGGAAGAAAATACCGTTTTGAATAAGGCTTCTCAACCTGTAAATAATTGGAGCAATGTGGTGGTACAGTCTGTTTGGAATAAAAAATAGAATGTCAAGGTTGATAACTTGAATTTGGGATCTTTTTTATCTAATGATGGAAAGGGTGTGAAGTTACATGCTGAGAAGGAGATTGAGAATGCTACAAGACTGGAGAAAGCTTTAGTAGTGAAAATTTTTTGTGATAGCATTCCATTCCATTTGGTGAGCCCGAATTTAAGAAGGCAGTGGAATAAGTTTGGGAAATTCCACTTTACTGAATTGGGCCTTGGCTACATGCTGTGTTTGGTTGAAGAATCAAATTCCTTGGAAAGTATTTTATCTGGTGGTCCATGGTGGGTTAGAGGATAGGTTGTGGGGTTGGATAAATGGTTAGCTTCCTTCAATCCAACTTCTCTCAAAGGCATCTCAGCTCTGGCGTGGATAAAGCTGCCTAATTTACCTCTTCAGTGCTGGGATGAGGTGAACATTTGTAGAATTGCTTCTATGGTAGGCAAGCCCTACCTCCTTGACGGGAATATGTTCCAGTGGAGTAGAAGGAAGTTTGCAAGGGTATGTGTACGCATTCCCTTAGATATGAAGTTACCAGTGGGTGTTTGGGTGGAAGGCTTAACTGAAAAATTTTATCAAAAAGTTGAGTATGAAGGAGTTTCAAAAATCTGCTGTGAGTGTTGCAAGATTGGCCATACCTTAACAGATTGTGCTGATGTTATAACAAAAAAAGGAGAGGCTTTAGGCCTTCAGTTGCAGCTGGATTATCTGAAGCACAGGTCATACAAGAGGATGCTGTGAGATCAAATGCTGATGGTGGAAAAGCTGATAACACTCCCTGGATTCAAGTGAACTATGACAAAAGAAGAATTAAAAAAGTGGCAGAAAAGAGAGATTTTTTTAATTAAATCTCAGTTCCAATGAAGAAGATTTATATTCCGAAGCTTGGTCCATCAAAGAAAAATTGTGAATTTGAAGAAGATAGTTTGGGAGCTAAATCATCGGCTGTAGAAAATATTTATGCGCTGGGAGAAGCTACAAAAGAAGGTGTTGACATGGATCCTCTATCTATTTTACTTGAAGAACATCAGGAGGAGGTAACAAGAGTTGATATTTGTCTTAAAATTCTCAATAAATTTGATATTTTATCTTGTTTTGATAAAACAAGATCTACTGATGTTGTGGGGATTCATGAGGGTGGATGTGCTGAAGAAGGAGAAATTGTAGAAAGTGATATGGGTAATATAGCAGACTTGAAGGCTATGCGTGATGGAAAGCCCGAAATAAATCAGGTGATGGGAAAGGAGACTTCAGGTTCTAATAAGGCTTTGGTTGGAATTCTTTCCTCTGATAAAAAAGTTAAGCTTGCTAAAGAGCTTAAATCTCTTAGTACGGGTAATATAGTTGCACATAATAGAAAGATGGATGGAGGAAAAGCTAAGAAGATTGGGGGTCCTTCCCCCATCTTTAAGCAATGACTTCTTTGGTATTCTGGAATTGTAGAGGAGCCAAGAAAGTGGAGGATGCTCTATATCTAAAGGAGGTGATAAAAGATCACAAGGTTTTCTTTATTAGTTTGATGGAAACTAAACTAAGTTCTTTGGATAATTCTAAAATTCTGAATTTTCTTGGCAACAATTGGGAATCTTATATGCTTCCTTCTAAAGGCCTCTCAGGAGGTTTGATGGCATTATGGAGAAAAGACTTGGCATCCTTCTCAGTGATTGAAGTATAAACTCAAATGATAGTGGGGAAACTGGAGGTTCTTAACAAGGGGAGCTGGATGGTGGCAATCGTGTTTGGGAGTACTAATGCTAATGACAGAAAACTTTCATGGGATGGCTTAGAGAGACATTGCTCGGTTGATTTGCCAACCATGGTGGGAGTAGACTTTAATTGTGTTCTCTCCCAAGAATAAAAGAGATGTGGGAAGAAGCACATCATGCCTCAAGGATCGAAGGATTTGAAGAACTTCATGATCAACAATGATCTTCATGAGGTGGGGTCGATGGGCTCTAAATTTACTTGGTGCAATAATAAATCTGGAGGAGCTCGGATTCTAGAAAAATTTGATAGAAGTCTTATCAATTCCACAGCTTTGAATTCCATTCATCTTGCATTGCTGAAACATTTATCTCGGATAAATTCGGACCATTGTCCTATTCTTTTGGAGATTTTCAAACCAATGGAGTGCTATAACAAAGATATTCGGTATGAAGAGGATTGGGCTACTTACCATGGGGCTGCGGCTATAGTGCAGAATTCTTGGAAGAAAAACTGTGGGAGTGACCTGGCTACATCTTTAAATTTAAAATTCAAAATAACTTTAAGAGCTCTTTTTTTGGAGAAAATCCAAGTTCAAAAATTTTAACTCTCTACGGGACAAACGGAAGGAGGAGGTACAGAAATCCAATTTGAGGAGGCAGAAGCTGGAATTTCATTTGAAAAGCTGCAGATTTTAAGATACAAAATCAATGAGCTCAATATTAAACTTTCTAGGCTCAACACTTGGTGGAGGCAAAGAGCAAAAGCAAAATGGATGGAGGAAGGAGACTGCAATTATGCATTTTTTCATGCATTTTCAAATGCAAGAAGAAACATTAACTGGATCAGTCAAATTAAAACCATTGAAGGTACTAAGACGGAGGATGGTAATGAAATTCAAAAAACTTTTTCAGATTTTTTCAAACTAAAATGGCAGCATAAATATTGTCTACTAGATGGCTGGCCGGTGCCTTCTGCAGTCATTAACAATGTTGATCAAGGTATTCTGGATGCTGAGTTCATAAGGGAGGAGCTCCAGGTGATCGTGGAACAATCTGGGAGAAATATTTCTCCCGATTTGGATGAAATCACCTTTTCATTCATCAAGAACTTTTGGAAATGGATTAAAGATGATGTATGGCTAGCTGTGAGCCAATTCATGTCTACTGGGGTTATGCACCAGTCGTGGAAGGAAACATTAATTGTCTTAATTCCGAAGATCCAAAATCCTCAGGTGGTTTCTAATTTTCGGCCTATTAGCCTTTGTATGACTATTTATAAAATTATTGCAAAGATGTTATTGAATAGATTGGTGAAGGTTATTCACAAGATCATTTCGATGGACCAAGCAGCTTTTATTAGAGGCCGATCCTTGTCAGAACATGTGCTGTTGGCTCAAGAAGTTTTCAACAAATTTCGGTATTCTAAAGAAAGTAAAGGTCTTTTTCTAATCAAACTTTACATAGAACAAGCCTATGATAGTATGGGATGGCAAGCTTTGAGGCAAGTGCTTATTCATTTTAATTTTCCTAATAAGTTTATGGAGCTTTTATTGCAATGTATCTTAGATCCTAAATATTGCATTTTGATCAATGGGAGGAAAACTGATTAGATAGAAGGGAGGTGTGGATTTAGACAAGGTTGTTCATTCTCACGCTATTTGTTTATTTTATGCTCCCAAATTCAATCAGATGCATTATATCTAAGAAAAGGGGATGTGGGAATTTCTATTACTCCCAAGGCTCCTAGAGTATCTCACTTACTCTAAGCCGATGATATTTTAATCTTCTCGGAAGCTAACGAGAAAGAGATAGATTTGAAGAATATCATTACCAATTATTGTAAATGGTCGGGTCATAAGGTTAATCAATCTAAGTCCATGATTCTTTTTGGGAAGCATACTAACCATAACATAAAGAAGAAAATTTAAAAACTTCTTAGATTCAAGATGGTTAAGGAGATGAATTATCTTGGTGTGAAGAGGACCTTGAGAAGATTGGTGGCTTTGGATTTCCTTATGCTCAAGGAAGTAGCTGCCAATAAATTGAACAATTGGGGGAAAAAGTTCATTTCTATGGAAGGAAAGTTGGTGTTGGTAAAATTTGCATTCCTCTCGTTCCTATGTTTTTATTTTCTCTTTCTTTAGTTCCATTGAGTATTCTTAAAGAATTTGATAAAATGTGTAGAGGATTCTTATGGAGTAAGAATAATGGAAGTGCAGGACTACATTATGCTTCTTGGGAAAATCTTTGCAAGTCAAAGAATGAAGGTGGTCAAGGCTTGTTCTCGGAAGTTTCCAAGGTAGGACCCCTATGGGCAAAGTTGGCGTGGAATTTCTGCATGAAGCCAAGAGCTTTGCTGAACCAAATCCCGAGAGCCAAATATGAAGGATATGTTTGGACGGTACCAGTGAAAAAAAAATTGTTCCCCTACATGGAAGATCATTACTATGGGAGCTAATTATCTTAGAAACATTGTTAGATGGAATGTTTCTAATGGTAATTCTATCAATTGGATGTTTGATTCATGGATATTAGACAAATTCTTAGCAAAGTGGCTGACTTTTGTTAATAGTCTGGAAACAACATAGTTCAATCTTAGCTCCATCTCGGAAGGGTAGTGGAATATTGATCAGCTCCAAATAGTCTTTGGGGAGCAGCTGGTAAATCTTATAATCCAAATTCCTATTGATGCAAGAAGGAGTAATGATCATATGGAGCTAAAATCAAAATATTCTGGTAAATCTATTGCTTCCTTGGCTTTTGAAGTAGTAGCGGAGCACAGTGGAGAGATTGCTCACTGGAATTGGATGAAAAAATTAAAGTTGAGACCGAAAATTAAACTCTTTTGGTGGAGGCTTTGTAATGATGCTATTCCTTCTCATGATTTTCTATTAAGAAGGAGACCAAGTAACTACTCGGGTTTCCCGAGAGGGTGTGAATAAGAAGAGGATAGCTGCCATATTGCAGGGAGATGCTCTAAGTTTTGAATGGTGATTTCTCTTCTTAATAGCTGGGGTTTTCAAGTTCCTATATTTGATAATATTTCAGATTACTTGGAAGGATTACAGAAGTTTTTTGGTACGAAATCTTTCATTGCTAATATATATTGTACAACCGCTTGCCTCGTTTGGAAAAGTATATGCAAAATGATACATGGAGGCATTGAATATTCGGTTAATGCAGTGGATAAAATGAAAGATTGAACAAATGCAGTTTCTTCTGCTACAGTGAGCAACTTTATTAACTTCTATCCGGACAATTGGGATGTCAACCAGCACAAGCTAATATCTTCTTGGCATCCTCCTCCACCCGGGTGGATAAAGATAAATGTAGATGCCTCACTTAAGAGTAATAATGTGGCTGGATTTGGAGGCGTGGCAAGGGATGATAAAGGGAGATTTTTGGTAGTTTTGGAGCTCATCTTTTGCATTGGGACATTGCCCAAGTGGAATTGTTGGCGGTCTTCTACTTAAAAAATATCATTCGGGATTGGATTATTGAAGCTCAAGGAGTTATTATTGAAGGGGATAACTTCAATATTATAAAAATTATTCAATTGGAAGTGAAGACTTGGAAAGTTAGTAGAGGAATTGATGACAACTTGGCTTTCCTACTAGATTTCAACCAAGTTTTGTTTTCATTTTCCAATAGAGATTGTAACAAATTAGCGGATGTTTGTGCTAATTTGGCTTTAAAAAAATCTTTTATTTGGGATGATCTTAGCGTTGAGGAGATTCCTCCTTCATTCTTCTTATGCTTGAAGGAGGAATGTGATTCTTTAGGAATTACTTGAGTAGTTTGTAATAAGGAGTTTATTTGGCTTTTAATGCATAATTGCATTTCTTTTCAAAAAAAAAATGATTTCTTTTTAATTACATTATTTTTCAAAATTCTTATGTTTATGAGTATTTTAAATTATTTTAAAATTACCAGTATTATTAAATCCCTTAATTCTGGGAGATCCACTTCGTGAAAGTTTAAACTTTAATTTTACATATGAATAGCATTCATAAGGGAGGTGAATTAGTGGGTGTTTTAGATCCAATCATTCACAAATCTCATCAATAAGCGTGCTTAGTTCTTATTTTGTTTTATTTTGCTTGTGCAGGATGCACGAGCACCTAGTTTATGCCCTCCTAAATTCTAGGAATTTGAATGTTTACTATTTTTTATGTACTCCTTGCATGTTTCCTTAAGGCTTAGTCCAAAACTTGATTTTAAATCCATTCAACGTAGTGTCACCCTAAAGACAATAATTAAAGACCCGTCTAGCGAACATAGAAAATCTGTAGGAGCTAGGATAGATCCTCGAATAACTTGAAACTTTAAAGACTTAAACTTAGTGACATTTTAAACCTCCAAGAATCTTTTTGAATTATTTTAGGGCTCTTTAGACTCTTTAATTAATAAACCCTAATTTATCGAATAATTAGGCCCTCAGAGTTTCCAAAAATTGTAATAAATTCATTTTAAATCACAAAATTCCCCATAATTACTTAAACCCTTTAGAACTTAGTCCCTAACTTTAGATAATTAGGGCACTTTAGTTGGACTTCAATCTGAGCCTTAATTAAACTTTAACAAAAATTGCATTTTTTTCCTTTTTTTTAATAATTTCCTTAGTATATAGGTGGACCCCGATCCTCCTAAAATTCACTAATGTAATTTAAACTTCAATTAGTCGTACCCTAAGTATTACATTCAATCAACAAACTAAACTAACTAAAATGTATCCTAATTCACTAATATTTAAACTTTAAATAAAGTTTACTTTTCAGACCTTTAACAAACCTGAATTTTAGGTAACTTGAATTAACTACACAGCTCATGATCTATTCAGCCACACAAGCATTTACACATACGTAGAATTATTTGCTATGACACCACTTTTAGACCTAGCCTCGGCCGATGTTTACTTTTCTATTATATGCCAGGCTTTGCATGATTTTACTGCATATTATATGCAAAATTGATGTTGTGTTTACCTACTTTTACTATACTGTGGGAATAGATTTGATTGTGCATTAGATTTACCCATAGATTACGATTGATATTTTGATACTAATAATGTTTTTTGCAGGTGCTCATGCTCATGCAGTGCTAAATAAAAGGGGGCAACATTCATGATTTAAATACTAACAATGTCTTATGCATGCGCTTCAGAAATTGCTCAGCCCTCGTTAAATAAATGAGGGCTAAGTAAAAAATCATAATAATAACTGCTACAGATGCTCCAATGACTTCTTAGCCCTCGAAATAATTAAGAGCATGGCCAAGTGTGGTTGACATGAGTACTTTTATTTTCATATAAACTACTTGGGATGATATATTAATTGCTTGAGAATTTTTATTAGGATAACCTTGTACGAGAGTCTAGAATTTATTGCTTTCTATCAATGTAATCATTTATAATACTGGTTTGAGTTCTAAAAATGTCTTTGCATTGGGATATCCTTATCCAACTTGAATTCCAAAAGAAGAAGGCCTCCTCAAGAGGGAGAGTCTTCTTCAATTTAGGAGATCAAGTTCGGATGGCTTTTAGACATCCAAAGAGAAAAGGCAACACCCCTTTAAGGGAAATTATCTTTTTGTTTGGATATTCAAGCCATGATGAATCCAAGGAGACCGAGGAGGAGATATCAAAGGAGTTTATGGAGAGGAAATCTAAGAAGGCTGAAGAACTGAAGACCTAATATCCCATTCAAAGTCATTTGCATTATTCTTAGGTTAAGACATTCGGGTTGTTGGCAGTGGTACCCGACAACCTTATTTTCTACAGACCTTGGTTTACAACAAAGGGTGGTTTGCCTATGACAATTTATTAATTTATTTAATTATTTTGATGTGTTTTATTTATAAATGATTGCCTCTAGAGTTTCTTGTTTTTCTTAGTTTATTGGAGATTTGCATGCCGCTTTTGTTTTAGCCTAGATTTCGTTAGGCTTTTTAAGGACTAAAACTTTTTATACTCATAACTAATCTTTAAAATTTTAATAAATTAAATAACATGGAAATCTAATTATATAGAGAATAGCCATAATCATTCGCAGTCGCATGCATATTAATGCATTCTCCTCTCTCCTTCTAATAAGACACCTCCCTGCCTGCGGGTAGAGTCCAGATAATCTGGCCTATGAGAATGAGGTGCCAGACCTGAGGAGGCCCAGTATTTTCAAAAAATTATTTTTATAAGCATAATTTTAAAATCTTATCAACAAGTGATTTGGAGACTTTAACCAGCCCAACTAAAATAAAATTTTAATTACATTAGCTTTAGGAGCATTCACCTTATATAAGTACAAGGCCAATTAGGAAACATTCTAGATGTCAGCCTTAACTTCCAAAACTAAACTACCCATCTATCTTTCATAAATGACCAGACAATATGGTTTTAAATCAATCAGGTGATTAGCTGGCTCCCCAAACTAGTCCGGGGTAAGTCCAGGTTTTGCATTAAATTAGTTAGGACATGGGTGTTAGTGTTGTGCGTAGGAAACTAAACCTAATTTAAATTTATAATTCAAGACTACTACATTCAGTCTCGTACTACGCCTCATCGGTGGGTAAGTTTCCTATTTTTCAAGGACTATAAATCCTACCTATCAGCGTCACATGGATGACACCACTTCAATCTTTCTCTCCTGTATGTTTGGAGTGCTTGACTTTCTTTTCTCCAGTTTCTCCTTAGTGCCTTAATCCCTTTGAATGCTGGTATGAACCACATGTGTTGACTAAGAGAATTGGGCCTTTCTTCCCCTTGATTAGGAACTTCCTAGTCTCCACCCTTGTGCCAATCCCATTTGAAAGGATAATGTATGATCCTTAAACGAGAGTCTTCTTAGGCTCTGACCTAAGATGTGATTAACCACGGGGGCTTGCGCCCTTGGGAAATTAAATCCTTCTTCAAATAAACCCCACTCAAGATGATGTATCGGATAGGGAAAACCTGTTGTTACGATCAAGTCGTATATATTACTATCCATTGGGGTGTACTTGTGAGAGCCACTATCTTCAATGGATAATCATATGTGCGATCTAATCTACCCTACTATTGGCCCATTTGCAAGGAGCGCAGAGGCCTGCGATAATTTCTATCCCTCAGGGTGGTCCGTTCGTATACCCTTTGCACTCTACAACCGGGGGTGTCCTTTCGGAGATCCACAGTTTGTTAGATGTATGTATGTTGTGTGTATGCATGTGTTGTATTGTGAATGTGTTTGTGTTCGTATTTTTATCGAGTTGTGTTTTTGTTTTAGTAGTTTTGTGATTTATTTCTTTTTTAATTTTAGGGTTTAGGTTTGTATTTTGATCTTCATAGGAACCCCTTGTTTTTAGATTGGTCATTCATTTATGGGTAACTAAGGAGAAAATTTATTTTAATTATTAACTCAAATAATAAATATTTTGTCATCATAAAAAGGAGGAGATTATTGTAACTTAGTTTTCATAACTATGCTTTTATATCATGTGTATTTTTTATGATTCCAAAATCTTCTTGTATTGATTACTATTTCTCCTAATATATATTGAAAATATTTTTTAAAATTTTTGTGTGTACTAACATTTCTGGGAAATCTTACTCCAGACTATGAAGGCTTCAAGATAGATTAGATTAGGGCTTATTATAATTCAAGTATATACTTTTAATATTTTTCTTGAGTCTGAAAAACTATGATTGAAATTGGGTAACCGTGCACACACACATTGGGGGAGTGTAAAAAACCTATATTTTTAAAACTAATCATATTGTATGATTATGGATCGTACGAGACGATTTGACTTAAGTGTTCCTACATAATGGAGTTGATCGAATCATGCATGAAAAATTTTCAAAGTCCTATTCGTACTATACAAAATTACAATCGTGCATATGACATCTAGAGTAAGAAATGGCTATGTACTAGTTTGTCCTGAACGAACTCAAATTCTTTCTGAATTGATCATCCTATATGATAATAGGTTAGTATAGACGACATCCAGAGTACAAAATGGGTGTGTATCAGTTCGTCCATATGAACAGATAAATTTTTTGAACTATTCGTACTATATAAACTTGAGCTCGTACAAAAAATGTCTAAAGTACGAAATGGACTCATCCATTTTTATTGAAGCATGATTTTGGTTAAACTAATTGTATTATATAATATTGGGTTCATATAGTACGCCAGCCAGAGTACGAAATGTGTTCGTACAGAATTATACCGGATAAATCAATTTAATTTTGAACTGATCGTAATGTACAATGGAAGTTCGTACATATGACTACTAGAGTACGAAATTGGTTTATACAGGATCGTATGAGCATTTTTTGAACTGATCATATATAGGATGTGTGATTGTACTATATGATCCAAGAAGGTCAATTTGAAATTTTTCAGTTTTCTAGACAATTTTTTTCATGTCTTTCATATATATGGTCCTAAAAACTGACTATTACTGAACTCCTATGAATTCATACTATGAATTTCTTTTAAAAGTACACTTGGAAAGTATTTGAGAGAGTTTCTTGTGATTGAAGAGTGAGAGATTTCTTAAGAGGGAATTATGAGGAGATTCATAACGGTGCCCTTACTTGTTCTGTTAAGTTCTTCCCTACTTTCTTGAAGACTCTTGGAAAAATATTTTTAAAGGAGCGCTGATAATTTGACGACACCATGAGGATGTGAAAGGATGTCAGTACTTTGCCGACACCAGGAGGGTGTGAAAGGATGACAGTACTCTACCGACTCCAGGAGTGTGAAAGGATGATGGTGTTGAAACTTGTTAAATATGAATTAGGTTGTTAGACCTAAGTTTATGTCCCAGTGGCTAACCAAGAGGGGGGTGAATTAATTTTAAAAATCAATTCCTTTTGGTAAACCAATTAATAATTTTTGTGATAAAAAAAATATTCAACCACAGATAACTAAAAGAGTAAAGTAAATAAAATGAAAAAGGCAGTAGAAAATAAAAGACACAAGATTTATAGTGGTTCGGTCAAACATGACCTACATCCACTCCCTGAAGTCTCCCACTTCAGGTATTACACTATTATCACTTAATGTCTCTCCTTTGCCCCCACAGCAAGGCGGAGAAGCCTTTACAAAAACTCTCTTCCACCACTACCCGGTGCTGCAGAGAACCGTTGTCCTTTTATAATCTTCAAGTGTATGCAGAGAACCTTCTACTGTTCACACTCTCCAAATATAGGCAGAGAACCTTCACTGTTCACACTCTCCAAGTGTAGGCAGAGAACCTTTATCATTCCACACTTCTCCAAGTGTAGGCAGAGAACCCTTCGCCTGTTCACACTCCTCGAGTGTCGGCAGAGAACCGGATCTCCTTGAAAGATCTTCTCACAAAAAATCTGGAAGGACAAGAGAAAACAGTGAAGTAATCATAATTTCACAAATGAAAATCCTTACCTTTGAGTACCAAGTGAATCCTTCACACTCCAGTAGTAAGAAATCTCCTTCAAGCACTCTCTCCTTCAATCTCCCTTCAGTTTGCACGAATACCAGTAGACAAAAAGATTTCAAGACAGTTTAAGTGGACCTTTTTATAAGACAGACACAAAAAACCGTCCAAAAACTGCAAAAATTCAATTCAATACAATTATGGTCATCCCATATAATTTTAATTTAGTACGTACGAATAGTGTAAAACTGTTGCGTACAATCTTAATGTGTATGGGTACGAACTGCCTTCATACCCGATCATCATCCCGTACGATCTTGGTTCATCCAGTACGAATCATTATTTCCAAGGTTCGTTAGGACAAAAAAGAAGGACGAATCACAAGTTCAAAGAATAGAGAACATCGTCCAGGGACGAAGGGGTCAATTTGTCTAGATGAACAGTTCGAAGTAAGAATCCAGAGAAGATCGTCCAGGGATGAATAGTACATTTCGTCTAGACAAATAGTTCAAACTGAAATTCCAGAGGAGATCGTCCAGGGAAGAATAGGACATTTCATCTAGACAAACAGTTCAAAGTGAGAATCTAGAGGAAATTATTTAGGGACGAACAGGACATTTCGTCTGGATGAACAGTTCAAAGTAAGAATCTAGAGGAGATCGTCCAGGGATGAACATAACATTTCATCTAGATGATCCGAACTAAGAAAAAATTTTCCTCACCCTCTGTTCGTATTATTGCTT
Organism: Dendrobium officinale; assembly: GCA_019514585.1. NCBI lineage: Eukaryota > Viridiplantae > Streptophyta > Magnoliopsida > Asparagales > Orchidaceae > Dendrobium > Dendrobium officinale. The sequence goes on along the minus strand of CM033688.1, from coordinate 23,489,278 downwards.
TCCGAGGAGTATAACTGTTCTGATCGTCCCGTACGAATATAGTTTGTCCTGTATGATCATTTCATTTAAAATTGTGAATTTTTAAACTCTCCCCTGGTGTGTGTGTTAAGATACTTAATTACAATCACACTCTCTCAGACTCAGTTAAAAAAAATACATACTGAAAGTTACAAAAATAATAAGCAGATCTTTTATTTAAAGTCTTCAATAATCTGGAGTATGATTTTCCTGAAATGTTAGTTTATATAAGAGCCAAAAGTAATTCTTAAAAAATGTGTTAGGAGAAAGTAAACTCTAAACAAAAATATTTGGAATCATCAAAACATATAAGTTGCAAGAATGTGAAGTATGCAAAGCTGAGTAGCAACTCTCTCAATAAACTCACTCTTTTTTATGATGGAAAAACAATTATTATTTGTATAATTTTCAAATTCCTAAGTTTCTCCTAAACTCCCCCTGAATAAATAAGCATGTGAGAATAAGCTGCATATTTTTTTAACTAATCCCAATTTTTAATTTAAAAATTTTTACACACTAAAAAACATATAGCAACAATCACACTTAGACACCAATACAACAAAAAAATATGAACAACACGTTCAAAATCACTTTAAAAAAATATTTCAAACAATACTTCTCCCCCTTTTTTGACAACAACAAAAAGAGAAGAAGAGAGAAACCAAACTAATCCAAAAATGTAAGAAGTAATATGAAAAATCCTGTAATAATCGATTCTTTAAAGAGATTGAGTTATATTTGCAAATAAAATTAATTTTTATTAGAGAAATAGAAAGATTCATATGATTTAAGTTTAGATATAAAAAAGACAAGAATTAAATATCTAAATCATGAATCGGTTTAGACAATGAAATAAACAAAATCATTGCAAAATAGATGAATGTAAAATTTCTATAAATCAAAATTCAATACAAAATAAAATTACACAGAAGATTAATTTAAATTTAAAGATTAAAAACTGAGAAAATAACATATACTTGTGGCGCTTTGTACATCTTTATAATTTTTGTGACAAACTTTGTTTATCTTTTATTTGTGGGCTAATTTTGTGCCTCTTTTTCAATTTGCGAACCATTGTGTATTCTTATATTGTTGTATATTTTATACATTTTCAAGTATTTTCTTGATCTTTCCAAAATCGATAATCTAAAATTTCAAATTTCTCTAAGTATAATGATATTTATATTGAAAAGATAAATAGAAATAAGAAAACATTAAGATTTCAATAATAATATTAAAATTATGTTAGTCTAACAAGAGACATGAGATTGACATTTTTAACTAGATCGAGTTATAACACAACTTAAATTTTTGAAAAATTAGATTTTCTAATAAATTCAATTTTGTATGCAATTCTAAATATAGCACTTGTTAGATCAATATTTTCAGAATAATCATATAGACTTAACAAACATTTCTGAATGAGATCAAAAACACTAAAATAGGATAAATTTTATTGATATCATTGGTAAAAGATTATACATTGAATATACATTATATCAATACACTGACATTCAAAACACATAAAACATCAAAAACTAACAATCACAAAACATCACATAATATGACATAACACATAAAAAACATAACAGCTAATAATCACAACACATTACATCTGGTAGAGAGAATCATAAGAAGTACAATCATCACTCAAAGGGGCCATGATCTAGAGGAGGTTTCTGGTTGAAGAAGTTATAATATCTACTTATCATAGCCATATTTGAGCCTATAGCATCTAGTTGGCCTCGCATCCAACCCATGTCCTTCTTGTTACAGATCTATTTTCATGGTTTATGATTTTGATGACAGCAAACACTTTTATTTCTCTACGATTGTCTTATCTACTGACATTTCAGGTTCACACGATCAGATTGCAATTTGGAATCAGCTCAAGATTGGGTAGACTAGGTCTAAGTCAGTTTGTACCTTTTTTTCCTTTCTTGAGTCTTTTATATTTGGTGTGACTCTTGATGATTTGTAACTTGGAAGATTTTTTGTTGTTCCCTAAAGATTTCTATTTTTGGTAGCATCGTCCGGGATAATATTTATATCATCTTGGATGATCTGTCCAAAAGAAGAAACCCTAATTAGGGCATCCTCATTAAGGCAGACGTCATTAGCCGATCGGCTTGAACGATACTTGTATTGACCAGGACGATAGGCTCAATTCAAAAAGAATCAATCACCATGATTAGATTAGGTATTCATTATTATAAGAAATCGGCCATGATGATATCCACATCGTCCAGGATGATCTAACTCAATTATGCCTAAATTTATCTTGTATCTTTAGAAAAGAATTAATGACTAATTGATACAATCACATCTTCTGATACGATCGTAAGATCGGTCGGAACGGTGGCCTGGACGATTAACATTGGCCAGCATCTATTCCAGGCAATGATCAGGATGATTGAAATCGATTTTAAACTAATCGGCCGGGACGATCGTGAGATCATCCTAGACGATGTAACCAATTTTCTTCTGATCGTCCCAAATTATCTCGGGTTGTTGAGCTTAATTTGTACTGATCGGCCAGGACGATATGCCTATCATCTTGGACGATAATGTCGGAAACTTGCATTAATAAGCTTATTTTGAGATCTTCTATTTAAGCTATGACATGATACTTTTAAGAGTCTTTGACAGCCATTGTAGCATCGTTCTTTTGGGTGAAACTTGAAGAGAGAACTTGAAAGGGAGTGAGGAACGGGTGAAGTCTGAGAAAGGGAGAAGATCCTGTAAGGGAGTGTGGAGGGGGATTCCACACGGTTGCTCCGGCAGGCTTGTACCTTAATACCGTCGGATTCAAGGCTTGTCTCGAGGGAAGTTCACCAAAGAAGAAGTTCAATTTTGGTGTCAAAGGACCCGTCGACTCCGCCGTACCGGGGAAGGTGGAAGTGATTTTGTAAGGGCTTCTCCGCCTAGCTGTGGGGGCTAAAGGAGAGACACTTAGTTAGTGCAATACTTGGAGGGTGCCTCCAAAGAGTGGACGTAGGTCAAGGTTTGACCAAACCACAATAAATCTAGTGTGTTCTTTCCATTATGACTTCCGCATTTAGTTTTCTTTGTGGTGATATTAGTTTTGGTTTGAGTTTGTCTTTGGTTTTAAAAGATCTTTAATAACTAATTCACCTCTATGTTATTTAGCCTTGGGCTAGCTCATAAGGGCCTAACATCCCTAACGAACTTTTAAGTGATATCAGAGCGGGGTTCATAAAAACTGAGTTTGAAAACTTTTTGAATTTTGATCCATGGCAAATTTTGGTAGTCGTAATATTGCGGAAGGTTATTCAATCACCAGACCACCTTTATTTTAAAATATTACTTTTGATTTTTGAAAAACTCGCATGTCTACTTTCTTGCAATCAATAGATTTTCATATGTGGTATATGATTTAAACTGGTTATTCATCACCGTCACGTATTGTTAATGGAGTTAAAACTGATATTCCTTTTAATCAATGGAATAGAGAAGAATAACTCAAAGCTCAATTAAATGCAAAATCATTAAATTATTTTTTCAGTGCTTTAAATTTTGAAGATTTTATGTTAATATCCACGTTCACTACTGGTAAGGAAGTTTGGGATAAACTACACACCATATACGAAGGCACTAGTGAAATCAAGCAATCCAAGTTGAATATGTTGATGCATGATTATGAACTATTTCCATGAAACCTTATGAGATGATATTAGACATGTACACTAGGTTTATTCAAATTACTACATCATTGCATGCTTTACGAAAGGAGTTTTCAAATTTTAAAAAAGTCAATAAAATTCTTTGTTGTTTACTTAACAAATTTGATGCTAAAGTTGTTGCTATTTTTGAATCAAAAGATTTGAATGGATATTCTATTGATAATTTGATTGGCTCACTTATTACCTATGAGAAAAGTTTGGGTCAAAGACTTTTGGATGCAGGTGAAACGATTGTTCTAAAAACTGAAGATACGAGAAAAGATAGCTTAGTTATTGAAAAATACAATGACTTGTCAAGGAAATCAAAAACTTCACCAAAGCATAAGCATCAACAAAAGTGGAATAAAGGTAAAAATGATAAGGATGTTAATATTTTATCTAACGTTATTTGCTTTCGTTGTAAGAAGCCTGGACATATGAAAAATTAGTGCCCTAATTTAAGAATTCTTCCAGCAAAAGTAAAGGGTAAAGCAAAGAAAATTTTAAACTGGGGAAATAATGAAAAGCAAAAAATCTCCTGGGAAGACCTGGTTTCTGAAGCATCGGACCAGGAGAAAGATAATGGTTAAAAGCCTTGTTTGTGTTTTTATGTTGTGTTTTTTTTTGTTATTTTCAGTGTTTTTTGTTTATTTTATTTTATATTTTATTTTATGTTTTTGATTTTTGTTTATTCTTTTTTTTTTTTGTTACATGGAATTTTTCTCTAATCAACACACACATTCACTTTTTTAAAAATAAAAAATCTACTTCTTGATTTTTCTTGAAATATTTGGTAAATTATGTTTGACTTCTCTAAAAATAGTCAAAGGAAGGAAACTCATATTTTTTACTCTCAATCTCTATTTCCTAAAAGATGTTATTCTACTTTTGATTTAAAATCTTTTTCATCTTTTAAATTAGTTTTTGAAACTAAATTTGTTATCTCCCTACATTTTATTTATCGCATAGGAATCTTTTGCAAGTTGTTGAATCTAACTCATAATTTTCTTAATCAAGAAATTCATTTTGTCAATATGATGGGTTTACTTTTGTTTTTTAAATTTAAGAAAGGAAGCATATTCAAAAAATTGGCCAATGATGCCAAAAATAAAACATGCGCAAAGACGCCAAATTGAAAAAAAGAAGGAATACACAAAGTGTATCAAAAATCAAAAGATGCGCAGTGCGCCAACCATTTGTCAAAAGACATAAAATGAGCCCACAAAATTTAATGCTTACCATTCTAAGTACTTCTTAAAAGCTTAAGAAAACCCTTGATACTTTCGATACTTGATATTAAAAATCATGATTCCTGATTCAACAATTCGTTCATTAATCTTCTATTAGATATATTTTATAAAAAGAGTTTTAAAAATGACTATTTCTTTCTCTAATTTATTCAATGATTTAGATATTGAATTAAAAAGGTTTTTTTAGCTTTTTAAAGAACTTGAGTTTGGATTATCAAATTTTGAATTTCTAACCTTTTCTAAGCTATGCGTTGTCAATCCAATTCTACTAAGTTTTTTATTAAAATCAAGAGGTAATTTTCTCATTTTAAGAATATTTGTTTTGTTCACTAGATCAGGGATCATTTTTGTCTTTTAATTATTTTATTTTTATTGTTTGTCCCTCTTCTCTTTTTGATAATGTCAAAGGGGGAGAACTTATAGTTGAATTTGTATCCTTTTTTCTTTCAAAAAATTTAAAATAACAAAAATATTTTTATCTCCCTTTTTCTTAAAGTTTTATTTTAGTGAGGGGAAGATTAGGAGAAAATGTTCCTTTTTGCAAATTTAAATTATAATGTTTGCCATCATCAAAAAGGGGGAGATTATTACGGATCTTTTTTCATGGTTTATGATTTTGATGATAGCAAACACTTTTATTTATTTATGACTGCCTTATCTACTGACATTTCAGGTTCACACAATCAAACTATAATTTGGAATCAGCTCAAGATTGGGTAGACTAGGTATGAGTCAGTTTGTACCTTTTTTTTCCTTTCTTGATTATATTATATTTGGTGTGGCTCCTGATGATTTGTAACTTGGAAGATTTTCTGTTGTTCCCTAAAGATTTTGGTTTTTGGTAACATCGTTCGGGATGATATTTATATCATTCGGGACGATATTTATATCGTCCTGGACGATCTGTTCGAAAGCAGAAACCCTAATTAGGGCATCCTCATTAAGTCAACCGTCATTAGCCGATCGGTCTGGATGATACTTGTATCGGCCAGGATGATAATCTCAATTCAAAAAGAATCAGCCGCCATTATCAGATTAGGTATTATTTATTTAGGAAATCGACCAGTCGATATCCACATCATCCAGGATGATCTAACTCAATTATGGCTAAATTAATCTGGTATCTTTGGAAAGCATTAATGGCTAATTGATACAATCACATCATTAAGGATGATCATAGGATCGGCCAGGATGAAGGCCTGGATGATTAACATCATCCAGCATCTATTCTGGGCGATGATCATGATGATTGAAATCGATTTTAAACTAATCGGCCTGGACGGTCATTAGTTGGGCCTGGACGGTCGTTAGATCGGCTTGGACGATCATTAGATCTTCCTGGACGATGTAACTAATTTTCTTCTGATAGTCCCAAATCATCCCAGGCTGTTAAGCTTAATTTATACTGATCGGTTAGGATGATATGCTTATCGTCATGTATGATAATGATGGCAACTTGCATTAATGAGCTTATTTTGAGATCTTCTATTTAAGCTATGACATGACACTTTATAAAAAGTCTTTGGCAGCCATTGTAGCTTCTTTCTTTTGGAGGAAACTTGAAGAGAGATCTTGAAAGGGAGTGAGGAATAGGTGAAGTCTTAGAGAGGGAGAAGATCCTGTGAGGGGGAACTCAAGGGAGTGTGGAGAGGGATTCCACACGGTTGCTTCGGCAGGCTTGCACCTTAATACCATTGGATTCAAGGCTTGTCTCGAGGGAAGTTCACTAAAGAAGAATTTCTCTTTGGTGCCAAAGGACCCGACGACTCTGCCGCACCGGGAAAGGTGGAAGTGATTTTGTAAGGGCTTCTCCGCCTAGCTGTGGGGGCTAAAGGAGAGACACTTAGTTAGTGCAATACTTGGAGGGTGCCTCCAAGGAGTGGACGTAGGTCAAGAATTGACCGAACCACTATAAATCTGGTGTGTTCTTTCCTTTATTACTTTCGCATTAATTTTCACATTTGGTTTTCTTTGTGGTGATATTAGTTTTGGTTTGAGTTTTATCTTTGGTTTTAAAAGAACTTTAATAGCCAATTCACCTCTCTCTTATTTAGCCTTGGGCTAGTTCATAAGGGCCTAACATCCCTAATGAACTTTCATTGCTGGTGTTGCGTGTCCTGCTGTTGTAGATGAGCTTCAATTTGATCAGAGCGGTGATCAAAATGAGTCTCAAGATGATCAAAGCGCTGGACCAAATCCTAAATTTTTTGTCTATCAGTAGGTGCAGTTGTAGGTGTAGCTCTTCTCTTATCCTCCTCAGAGTCACTACTTAGTATATGTGGATCTTTATTAAACATTGCTCGGAAAGATCCATCATTATAATAGATCAACTCCTCTAAATTTTGAACAGGGTGAACTAGGTCATAATTCTTTTCCAAAATGTAAGTCACAAGATGTCCTAAGGCTATATTCTTCTTTCTCTTGTAAGAGACATGGCAAATCTCAAAAAATCCATACATGTAGTAAATGATCAGTTGAGCTTCATTTATAGGTTGGCTAGTCATAATCAGATATGTCACTGTAAAAAGAAGAGGAGTAATATTTATGCGATCACCAGTTTTAGGAATAATAGAGGTATGAAGAACATGCTGGATAGTTCAGGCATTTCTATTAAGAGTTGATACCTTAGGTAAATGAACTGCCCCTCTAAACCCTCTAATAACATGATTTATTGTAGTCCAGTCAAAGTCAAAGGAAGAGGTCAAAGTATTGGCCCTAATCCCATGAGTCCTTAAGTTTAAGAATATCCCTAAATATTCTTTTGTAATATCTACCCTCTTCTTAATAACATAAGACCTAATCACACTATGGTCAAAATTAAAAGACATGTTTGCAAGGAAGTAGTGAAATGTTTCCATGTTGTAGAGGTGGATTAGAGTCAGAATAAAAGAAAATTGGGTAGAAGCAAAAAGATTCATCACTTGAAAAGTGAGTTGTTCTTGGAGAAGGACTCTAGAAGAGGTGATTTTGGTGGATACGAACCTAAGAAAAGACTCCTCATTTTCTTTAGACAGAAAGTTCTCTCCTGAGTTTCTAGAGGGGGGTCCCTTAGCAAGTACCTTTTGCCTGTCTCTTTTTCTTGAACTAGCCACGGAAAAGATCAAGGAGGTTTGAAGTTTGAAAAGGTTTTTGAAGTGAATGAAGTTTGAGTTCTAAACCCTTCAACTTAAAGAAAAAAATGAACATTCATACGAACAAAAACATTTCGTCCTGTATGATATTGGATTCATACGTATGAAATAAAATTTCATATGTACGATTAGATATGTCCAAAAATGTAATGAATTTTCGTAAACATGTAAGTTACGACGCATCCTTTCGTACAGACTTTTGACAAAATGATCATACAGACGAACAGATGTTCGTCCGGGATGATAAGCTATTTAAGATCATTTTTATGATGATTTGAAATATCCCCTATATTGTATTGCCACGTGTTCGTATGTACGAACTAAATGTTTGTACGTACGATCAGAATTAAAAAATTGATCTTACCCGTATAATCATCTACATGCGTACGTATGATTTAATACATATCATCCGGACGATCCTAACAATCGTACATACGAACAGTATTGAAAACTGAAAAACTACATGAAAAAACATTTGAATCAGTAGTTAATACGCTACACAATTTATCCAATACAAAAATAAGTTAGTACAGACAAATTTCACACTTAGAAATTTTCATTCCAACACTCAAAATCATGAATCTAGATGTTAAAATACACAAAACAAACAGACAGAAGATTACAAAATCAAACACGAACAAAAAAATCACAAAATCAAAAGACACACAACACACTAACAAAATACACATCAATGATGCAGAACCATTTTAATTAAGCATTCAAATCAATCACACCAAGCCTTGTTCTTAATGTACTGAAAGTATTAAAGACTAGTGGTTTTGTAAAAAAATTTGCAAGTTGATTTTCAGTTGAAATATGACTTAGTTCAATTTCTCCCTTGGATACATGATCCCTTATGAAATGATGCCTAATGTCTATATGTTTGGTCCATGAATGTTGAATAGGATTTTTAGAGATACAAATGGCACTAGTGTTATCACAATAAATAGGAATTATGCATATTATTGATCCTAAATCAATCAACTTTTGTTTCAACCAAAGTACTTATGTCACATAATTTCCTAATGCAATGTATTCAGATTTGGTAGTAGATAGGGCTACTGAATTTTATTTTCTATTGGACCAAGAGACTAAAGAATTTCCAATGAATTGATATGTTTCAGAAGTACCCTTTCTATCAACCCTAAAACCTGCAAAATCCAAATCTGAATATCCAATTATTTCAAATGAATAGCTAAACTTAGAATACCAAATTCTTAAGTTTTGAGTTCCTAAGAGATATCTTAAAATCCTTTTTACTACTGTTAAATGTGATTCTTTTGGATCTAATTGAAATCTAGCACATACACAAATACTAAACATGATATTGGGTCGGCTAGCTCTCAAATAAAGCAAAGATCTAATTATCCCTCTAAATTTATTTTGATCAACAGATTTTTCCTAAGGGTTCTTATCCAACTGAACTGAGGAACTCATAGGTGTACTAATAGGTTTAGCATTATCTATTTTATGCTTTTTGAGGATGTCCTTAATATACTTCAACTGATTAAGAAATGTACCCTCCTCAATTTTCTTAATGCTAAATCCTAGAAAGTAACTTAAATCCTCCATTAAACTCATCTCAAATTCACTACTCATTATTTTAGAAAAATCTTCACAAATATTTTTATATGTAGAACCAAAAATGATATCATCAACATAAATTTGTATAATGAGTATGTCCTCTCCCAATTTCTTCAAGAAGAGAGTTGTGTCTACACTTCCTTTTTCAAAAAATCTCTTAAGTAGGAAGGTGCTCAACCTCTCATACCAAGCCCTAGGTGCCTGTTTTAATCCATAGAATGCCTTTTTTAATTTGAAAACATGATTTGGATGTTTAGAATTTTCAAAGCCTGGAGATTGTTCCACATAAACATCCTCTTGAATCATCTCATTTAAAAAGGCACTTTTAACATCCATTTGGTACAATTTAAATCCTCTAAAACAGACAAAAGCTAATAAAACCCTAATTACTTCAAGTCTAGCTACAGGAGAAAAAGTCTCCTCAAAATCAATCCCTTCAATTTGATTATACCCCTTATCCACTAATCTAGCCTTATTTCTAATAACTATTCCTGAGCCATTCATTTTATTCTTAAATACCCACTTAGTTCCAGCTATACTTTGATCTTTTGGCCTTGTAGTTAATTCTCAAACTTCATTTATTACAAATTGATTTAACTCTTCTTGCATAGCCAATATCCAAAATTCATCCGAAAGTTCTTGATTAATATTTGTTAGTTCTATGGTATAAATAAAAGCTGAATGATTGACTTCTTTGCTTATTCCATGCCTAGTCCTAACACCCTCACTAGGATCACCTATAATCAATTCCTTTGGGTGATTTTTAGAAAATCTAAAATCTCTAAGCAATGTGTTTTCTATCTCCAAATTTTCATCCAATTTAATTTTCTCAATCTAATGGGAGTTAATTTCTATCTCATCCTCTTCAACTAATGGCTCTTTCAAACTTCCAGATTCATCAAAAATAACATGTGTGGTCTCTTCAATTATCAAAGCTCTCTTATTGAATACTCTATAAGATTTTCAAACACTAAAGTATCCTAGAAAATTTTCTTCATCTAATTTTAGATCAAATTTTTCTAAGATAGATTTTCCATTGTTATGTATGAACACCTTACATCCAAAAATATACAAATGTGATAAATTTGGTGTTCTTCCCTTTAGTAAGTCATAAGGTGTTTTATTCAAGTTTATTCTAACATTCACTCTATTCAGAACATAACATACAGTGCTAACCGCCTCAGCCTAAAAATATTAAGGAAGTGAATATTATGCCCATATTGCTCGAGCGGTTTCTTTTAATGTTCTGTTTTTCCTTTTGACTACCCTATTCTGATGAGGGGTTCTTGGTGTAGAAAAGTTATGATCAATCCTTTCTCCATACATAAATCCTCAAATTTTTTATTTTCAAATTATCCTCCATGATCACTTTGAATTGTCAAAATGTTATATCCTAGTTTCCTTTGAATCCACGTAAAAAAAATCTCATCAAGTAATTTTAATTGGTTTCTACAAGTAGTACATTCTCAATAAAAAAGTTTTTAAGATTTCCAATCATACCTGACCCAACCACCTTTCTTCTGGTGTTATCTCCAAGTGTAACCTTGCCTCCATTCTTGGCTTCCAGTAATATGAATTGTGCAGTATCTCCAGTCATATGCTTTAAGCATCCGCTATCCAGGTACTATATGCTCTCACGAGGTCTTGTGTGAGAGCGATCCTGCAAAAACATCAAACGTTAGACCTGGGGATCCAAACAAGATTGGGTTCACCTTTTTGCGAAGTATAAACATATGCATGTATGATATGCCTAGGTTTATGCATCTTAGGCTACCACACCAAATAAGTTTTTCTTTCCAATCTACATGTGTGTGCTATATGTCCAATCAAACCACAATTATGACACTTTACTCCAAGAAATGGATTTCCTAATTTTTCTATAATTATTCTATTTCCTACTGAGTTTTAAAAATTTTGGATACAAAATAGGATTTGTAAAATCTTCAAGTGTTGGGGGAATCCTATTTTCTTCGAGAGCTTTTATCATCAGTTTATAAAAGGTATTCATATCTTCCAATATCTGGTTTGTATAATTTATCCGATAGGTTTTGCTCTTAGATTCATCTTTAAAAATTTTAAATTCTTTTTCAAGTTCTACATAGGATGGTTTTAAATTTTTAGGGTTCTTATTCAAATAGTCAAACTCATCAAGTAATTTTAATTGGTTGTCATCAATTAAAGCATAATCTTTCCTAAAGATCTCATGTTCTCTTTGTAGGTCTTGTAATTCTAAATTTAGACTAGTATGTATTTTCTTTAACTTTTTATATGCAACTTGTATGTGTTGTGAGACTTCTAAAAGTTCATGGTAAGTCAAGTTACATACATCTTCTTGATCTGACTGATCAAGATTATCCACCATTAAGCACAGATTGGTGACTTCCTCTTCATTTTCAGCCTTTGACAAGTGTGAAGCTGAGTCCGCCTTTGACTTCCTCTTCCTCTTCTTTGCTCGTAAGCAATTAGTGATCCAAGAAGATTATCAATATAGTAAACCCTTAGATCTTTAAATTCTGTAATCACAGTTATTTAAGCATCATAAGTAGTACGTAAACAACAAAGTATCATATTAACCATTTTAGCATTTGTTAGTTCCCTACCCAATGCATATAAATAGGTGATTATTTGTGTGAATTTTGTGTACATGTTAGAAATATATTCATTGGGTTTCATGGAAAATAGTTCATAGTCACGTAACAAGATATTAAGTCTGGATTATTTAACTTCATTAGTCCCCTCATAAGTTATACAAATTTTATCCTATATGTCCTTTCCACTTTTGCAAGTAGAAACTCGCATGTAATCGTCTGATTTAAGAGCACAAAAGAAACTATTCAAGCATTTAGTGTTAAGTTGTGCTAAGTCACGTTCTTCTTCTATCCAATTCTTAAAGGGAGTTTCAACTCTAACTCCATCAACTAATCTAGTTGGTTTTGTATACCCTTCCTGAACTAAGATCCACATTCGATAAGCTAATGACTGTAAAAATGTTGACATGGTATTTTTCAAAAATTAAAAGGAATATTATCGAATAAGGGAGATCTAGTTATAGAGTAACCTTCAGGTGTATTTCAGTTTCCAAATGTAGCCATGGTCGTTAATCAAAAAGTAGTCTAAACTTATGATTTTTAAACTAAGCTCTGATATCACTTATTGAAACTTGTTAAATATGAATTAAGTTGTTAGACCTAAGTTTATGTCCCAACGGCTAACCAAGAGGGGGGTGAATTGGTTTTAAAAATCAATTCCTCTTTTTAAACCGATTAATAATTTTTGTGATAAAAAAATATTCAACCACAGATAACTAAAACAGTAAAGTAAATAAAATAAAAAAGGCAGTGGAAAATAAAAGACACAAGATTTATAGTGGTTCGGTCAAACACGACCTACATCCACTCCCTGAAGTCTCCCATTTTAGGTATTAAACTATTACCACTTAATGTCTCTCATTTTGCCCCCACAGTAAGGCGGAGAAGCCTTTATAAAATCTCTTTTTCACCACTACCAGGTGCGGCAGAGAACCGTCATCCTTTTATACACTCCAAGTGTAGGCAGGGAACCTTCCGCTGTTCACACTCTCTAAGTGTAGGAAAAGAACCTTCACTATTCACACTCTTCAAGTGTAGGCATAGAACTTTCGGTCTTTCACACTTCTCCAAGTGTAGGAAGATAACCCTTCGTCTGTTCACACTCCTCGAGTGTCGGTAGAGAATCGGGTCTCCTTGAAAGATCTTCTCATGAGAAATCTTGAAGGACAAGAGAAAAAAGTGAAGTAATCATAATTTCACAAATGAAGATCCTTTCCTTTGAGTACCAAGTGAATCCTTTACGCACTAGTAGTAAGAAATCTCCTTCAAACATTCTCTCACACTCTCTCCTTCAATCTCCTTTTAGTTTGCACGAAGACTATTAGATAAAAAGATTTCAAGACAGTTTAAGTGGACCTTTTTATAAGACAGATATGAAAAACCGTCCAAAGCTGCAAAAATTCAATTCAATATGATTATGTTCGTCCCATAAGATTTTAATTTTGTACGTACGAACAGTGTAAAAACTATTGCCTACGATCTTAATGTGCTTGGGTACGACTGCCTTCATAACTGATCATCGTCCCGTAAGATCATGGTCTGTCTGGTACAAATCATTATTTCTAGGGTTTGTTAGGACAAAAAAGTATGATAAATCACAAGTTCAAAGAACAGAGAATATTGTCCAGGGACGAAGGGGTAAATTCGTCTGGACAAAAAGTTTGAAGTGAGAATCTAGAGGAGATCATCCAGGGACGAACAGTACATTTCATCTAGACGAATAGTTCAAACTTAAATTCCAGAGGAGATTGTCCAGGGATGAAAAGTTAGAATCCAGAGGAGATCATCGAGGGACGAACAGGACATTTTGTTTGGACGAATAGTTCGAAGTGAGAATCCAGAGGAGATCGTCCAAGTATAAATAGGACATTTTGTCTAGACAATCAGGACTTAGAAAAGATTTTCCTAACCCTCTATTCGTGTTATTGCTTTTCGAGGAGCATAATTATTCTGATTGTCCTGTATGAACATAGTTCATCCTGTACGATCAATACATTAAAAATTATGAATTTTTAAAACTCTGCCCCGGTGTATGTGCTAAGTTAATTAATTACAATCACACTCTCTCAGACTCAGGTAATAGAAATACATACTCTAAGTTATAAAAAATAATAAGCATATCTTTTATTTGAAGTCTTCAATAATTTAGAGTATGATTTTCCTGAAATATTAGTACACATAAGAGCCAAAAACAATTCTTCGAAAATGTGTTAGGAGAAAGTAATACTCAAAATATAATATTTGGAATCATCAAAATATATAAGTTGCAAGAATGTGAAGTATGCAAAGCTAAGTAGAAACTCTCTCAACATATGGTATTATGTCGAGCTCAGGAGGGTGTGAAAAGACGATAGTTCTCTATTAACATCAGGAGGGTGTGAAAGGATGCTAGTTCTCTGTCATCACCAAGAGAGTGAAAAAATATAATGGTACTATATCGCACTAGGGATTGGTGGAATTAAGGTAAAGTGTAAGGGCTTCTCTACCTTGTCGTGGGAGCAAAAGGAGAGTCACATTGGTATAGTGCAATACTTGAAGAGGGAGTCTTCAAGGAGTGGACGTAGGTCTAGTTGGACCAAACCACTATAAATTTTTGCGTTCTTCTATTTTTATTTTTATTGCATTTTTATTTTTCTGCACTTTTAATTTTGTGACTGAAAAACTAATTTTGAAAAAAAATTCATTATTCTTAAAATCATAAAATGGTTTCCTATAATTTATAAATAGATTTTTAAATTACTAATTTACCCCCCCTCCCGCCCATCTTGGTTAGCATTGAGACAATTATAATAGGTCTAACAAACCTATTTAGACTTACATCATTATCTAGGTAATTTATGCTCTAACTAGAATTTTTTTGCGAGCATCCCTACAATGCCAATCAAAGGTTTAATTTGGGAACCCATGTAAGTTTGAGTTCCACCTTATTCTTTCTAGATGGGATAAATGCATACTAAGCTATGATGTGTATAATTTTGGCCTCCATACTAGATGTGTTCTATGGCGTATAGTGTAAGTACATGCTATGTGTTAAGAGAGTTGCTATTTGCATGTTTTACATTCTTGCAACTTGTATAGTTTTGATGATTCCAAATATTATTATTTTATGTGTAGTTATCTCCTAACACTTTTTGGAAGATTTGTTTTTGCTCTTGTGTGTACAAACATTTCAGAAAAATCAAACTCCAAACTATTGAAGACTTCAAATCCAATTCAGCATGAGATATCTTGTATTTTGAAGCTTGTAATTTTTGTATGAATTAAGTTTGAGAGTGAGTGATTGTAATTGAGTGAATAAACAGGCACACACACTTGAGGAGATCTTAAAAATTTTGTACTGATCGTATGGGACGAATACAATTCGTACGGGACGATCAAGTCAGTTATCTCGTTGTAACGGCAATGGAACGAACAGTTTTTTGGAGGGAAATTTTTTCTAAGTTCTGTACATCCAGGATGAAATTATTTTTATCCCAGGATGAGCTAGGCTCTATAAAATTTTCATCCAGATGAAATTATAATCATCCCCGAACGAGTTGGGCTCTGTAAAATTGTCGTCCAGACAAAATTATAATCGTCCCCAGACGAGTTGGGCTCTGTAAAATTTTCATCCATATGACATTTATAATCGTGCTTGGATGAGTTACTCTCTATAAAAATTTCATCCAGACGAAATTCTGTTCGTCCCAGGATGATGGGAACCGACTTAAGTAAGTTGGTTACATCCTGTAGTTATTTGGGAATCGGCCTATAAAATAACTGTTTGTCCAGACGAACCTAATTCATACGGAATGATGATCGTGTACGAACATAGTTCGTACCAATATTCATTAGGATCATTTATGACACTTTAAGTAAAATCGTCCACGACGATCCACGATCATACGGGATGATCCATTTCGTGTTGACTTGAAAATTTGTAGTTTTTGGACGGTTTTTCTTCTCTTCTATATATAATCCAATTTAGACTGCCACCAAATCTTTTTTGCTCATTGATCTTCATGCCTATTGAAAGAAGAGTCAAGGAGAGAGTGTGAGAGAGTATTTGAAGAAGGATTCTTGCTACTGGAGCGTGAAGGCTTCACTTGGATTTTAAAGGGTAAGAGTCTTTGCTTTTGAATTGTGATTACTTCACTCTTTTCTTTCTTCTTTCTAGATTTTTTGTGAGGAGATCTGTCAAGAAGATCTGGTTATCTGCCGACACTTGGAGAGTATGAATAGATGAAGGGTTCTCTGCCCACACTAGGAGAGTGTGAACAGCCGCGGGTTCTCTGCCCACACTAGGAGAGTGTGAAAGGATGAAGGGTTCTCTGCCTACATCGGGAATGTATGAAAGGATGAAGGGTTCACTGCCTTCACCTGGAAAGTGTGAAAGGACGAAGGGTTCTCTGCCTACACCAGGAGAGTGTGAATGGATGAACGGTTCTCTACCAGCACTAGGGATAGTATAAAAGGATGATGGTTCTCTGCTGCACCGGGTAGTGGTGAAAAGAGTTTTGTAAAGGCTTCTCCGCCTTTCTGTGGGTGCAAAAGGAGAGTCACTAGTGGTATTAGTGCAATACTTGGAGGGTGCCTCTGGGGAGTGGATGTAGGTCTGGTTTTGACCGAACCACTATAAATCTGGTGTCATTATTTTTCCACTACTTTTTTATTTTTGTGATTTACTATTTTAAAACTGTGGTTGAAAAACTATTTCTACAAAATTCATTAAAGTTTAATTTCGGTTTAAAATACTCAAAAGAGGGATTAATTTTTAAAATACCAATTCACCCCCTCTTGGTTAGCCGTGGGACATAAGCTTAGGCTTAACAACCTAATTCATAGTGAATGGGTTTCAACACTATGTGTCCTACCATGCAACAAGAATAGCACTTAACACCTAAAAAATGGATTCACTAGCCTATATGAGTGGTAGTGCTTCCTTCTAGGGATATGAGATGCATGTTGTATTTTAGGGTTATACCATTATGCTAGTGTAGGAGGTGGTTTATTATTTTGAAGAGCATGAATTTTCACTTTTAAAAACTCATTTGCTCTCTTAAAACTTTTAACTTCAAGTTTCAATGCATCCTCATTGTGGTTTAGTTTGGTTACAAGTGTTTCTGATTCCTTAGATGCATCCTCTATCTTAATATATTCAATTTTTAAGTATTCATATGACTTGATTAGTTCAATATGTTTCTTATTCAAATAACAAAATTCATCTAATAGAGATGCATGTTCTTTACTTAATGAAATAATCTCGAATTTAAGATTAGCATGCTCTCTATCAAATCATTCTCACATTTTATATCAGAGAATTTTTTTTTCAAATTGGCATGCATTTTGTTTAGCTTCCTATATGAGTCATGAATTTTTTCAAAAGTAGTAAATAACCCATCATAGGATATTTGACATACCTCATCTTGATTAGAATGATCAAGATTATCATCTACCATAAGGCACAAATTTGTTACCTCCTACTTAGCTTCATGTTCTGATGAATCTAAGGTAGAGTATGACCAAAAGGATTTTTTCTTCCTCTACTTATCCTTTTTGAAATTAAATTTTTCTTCACCCTTCTCCTTGGTAAGGCGAGTCTTTATATTTGAGTAGTTAGATCTTATGTATCATATTTTTCTGCGTTCAAAATAGATAGTGTTAGAAGAAACTTTAGTACTTGTTCCTAATTTACCTTTGTTCCAATATTGATGACATCTTTTCTTTAGCTTTAAAAAGCTCTTCAATTGTTGGGTCATCAATGCTATATCATCGTCTTCTTTAGTTATGGAGATGTTGCTATCAGAATCATCAGCCTTCAATGTGACAGTCCTCTCCTTCCTCCTATCACTTGAATAAAAAAAAATCCCTTGCTCACTTTTTTCATGTAAGCAATGAGAAAGACAAGTAGATTATCAATAGAGTAAACATTTAAATCTTTAGATTCAAAAATTATGATGACTTTCACATCAAAGCTATCGGACAAATAATGAAGAATTTTATAAGATTTTATGATTTTGTAGTTCTATATCTAAAGCATGTTGGGATGTCACTATTTGAGTAAATATATTATACATATTAGAATTAGTCTAATTAAGTTTCATGAAAAATAGTTTGTAATCATGCATCAAAATATTTAATCGGGACTACTTGACTTTATTAGTGCCCTCGTAAGTTATATATAACATATCCTTGATTTACTTGCCAGTAGTACATATAAAGTCTCTCATATAGTCATCTGATTTAAGTGCATAGAAAAAACACTTCAGACATTTAGCACTAAGTTGTCCAAGAACTCTATCCTCATTACTCCATTCCTTAAATGATGTTTAAACTTTGATGATATTCATAAATCTAAATGGTATAAAAAATCTTCTTAGATCATATACCACATTCTAAAAGCACTAGACTTTAAAAAGGTTGACATTCTTATTTTCTAAAAAGTTTAAATTGAATATTATCGAATAATGGTGGAATAGTTAATGAATAACCCTCCATGATATTCCTATTACCAAAATATGTCATTTGATCATTTTTAGGGATTTTTAAATCACTTATTCTAAGACCCACTTTGATACCAATTGAAAGTTCAATTTAGGTGGTTAGACTAACTTAAACTACCCAAGACATACCCAGAAGAGAGGTGAATTGATATTTTAAAAATTTCTTTTTCAAAAAAAAGTTCTTTATTTTCAAAACGATGTCAAGCTATAACTCAAGTGAAAGTAAATATCAATGAAAAAAAATGAAATTTATATTTTTGATTGAACAAAACAAATATTTTTATTCCTTTTGATTTTTAAAATTTGTATACTAATTTTTTTCACAAAAATAATCCAAAGCTATCAAAATATCATCAACTTAGATTTCATGAAAATAATATGTAGGAAATAAAAATATAAGAAATAAAAGTGTGAAATAAAGGGAATGAGCACACCATAAAATTTATAGTGGGTCAATCAAACCTTGATTCTACTTCAATATGTCCTCCTTTCCAGGTAATGCACTAAACCTTTAGTGACTCTCCTTTAGCTCCCACAATAAGACAGAGAAGCACTTACATAATCACTTCGACCCTTCCACATTGCGTCTGAGAACCTAAATCCTCACCCTCTTGATGAGGTAGAGAACCTAGAATCCTTGTCACCCACTGTGAGGGAGGGAACCATAAATCCTTTTCACCCTACTAGAGAGATAAAGAACTTGGATCTTCGACCTTATTCCCAGAACTAACTAAAAGAATAACAAAGACACTTGTGTGAACCAAGGCAAAAGCTCGTCTGGAGCAACCGTGTGAACCCCCTCACACCACTTCTCCCTCTCACACAACTTCTCATTCTTCTTATCCAAACTCTAAGACCTCTCAAAGGATTCTTACAAAACTCTTTCAATAGTAAAAAAAATCTTTAAAGTTAAATAAAAGTGTTCAGATATGAGACCTTAAAAAACCATAATTTTTTTATTCTATCATTTTTGTTCATAAAGTACGATTTAGGTTAGTATAGTACAATTAGGTCCAAAACCTATTTCATTAGTACGTCTTAAATAATTATAGTACGATATGTTCAAACTTTGTATATCAATTGTATAATATGATCATTAGATTGTAGGTAGAATTAGTTCATTTATCTTAAGATAATATAGGATGAACTCTAGGATGATTGAAAATCATCTATGTCAATCATCTAGAAGAACTACATTATTGATTTAAGCATTTAATTGAGTCAACTAGCATATGGTATGATTAGTTTCAAAAATCAAGGTTTCATCTAGGATGATCCCGGGATGACAGTTCTTCATCTCTGTCAATTGTCATGTACGATCTATATTATATAGTATGATCTGTTAGATTTATTAAACCTTGATTTGATTAGCTGATAACATGTATTATTTTAGGTAACATTTTAAATATCATACATTATAAATGGGTTCATACATTATGATATGTTCAAATAAATATTAAAATACTTTCATAAATGTGATTGGCAGCTAGGGCTTTCGAGTTAAACTAACCGTCCTGTATGATCTAGTTCATATAATATGAATAGCTCAAAAATATTAATGACTTAATTAGCATTTTTAATTAATTTTCAAAATGACTGATCATACAACATGATATAGTTTTTATGATATGATTAGTTCAAAAAATTTGAAATGTATTTTCTCACCCCTGTGTGTACACAATTTCCAAATTAGCTTACACATTTACATGACATGCCTAAACAAATATAAAAATAAAGAAATGAAAATTACATACTCTTACAAAACATCATCCTATTATACCCATACTTGAGCCTTGAATCATCCATTGTATGATATATGATGAAACCATAAATGTTAGTACACATAAATGTAAATATGTACTTTAAATACTAGGATAAATAAAGAGACAATCAATAATATATTTTTTTAAATAAATACCCTCAGAGGGGCCTACGTGTTAATAATAAAAATGATTACAAAATCTTTAAGGGAGACTAAATGCTCACTATGCTCCAACGAGCTACAAAAAAGAAAAAAGAAAATACCTATGAGCAAAAAGTCTCCACTAAGCAAAATTACAAAAGAACCTAGGAACAATCTACAGATGCTACAGGGAAGAATCCAAAAAAGAAAGCTGAAGATGGGGAAATGAAGCTCAAGTTTACTACAAAAAGGGGTGATCACAGCTTTAAACCAAATCACTTGCAAAAAAAAATGCTGCAAAAGAGAAGATTATAACACCAAATAATATATAAAATAGAATTACAAAACGTTAAATTAGAGAGGGAAAAATGAGGAGCAAAACCACTTAAACAGAAATGATCAAAGCACCACTGAAAGTTAGACCAAGGATATAGAGTATAAGAGCTCGGGATTAAAACAATATGATTAGCTTCATCAAGAATATCTCCAAGCCACTCAATCCAACCCTCAGGAGCAGAAACCATCGAGCTCTCTAAATGACCCGAGCATAGAAGTATAATTAATAGAACTCCAATACAGGTACAAGGAACCATCCATCCCAAAAGAACTGCAGCACCATAACAGACCAGCAAAAGCTAAGCAACACAAATTCAAGCTATGAAGAGCAAAGGCCAAACCCTCGACAAAGTAACCATAAGTAAAACCAAAGGCAATCCAGCACCTAAACTGAGGAAACAGCTCCCCCAACTTCCCAGTTAAGAGACAGTCAAAAGTAACAAAAACCCCAGCCAACTGAATATAAACACTCCCAGCAAACCAAAGAAGCACCCTGAGGGAGGGAGAGCACCAAAGAAAAATAATCTCAGCAAAAATAGCATTGCAATAATTGCTCATATCCATTGCCAAACAGACAGCAGTAACAATGAACAAAACCAACTGAAATAGCTAAACAAAATCGAAAGGTACCCCGTGAAAAGCAGTTAAGAAGATGAGATCCAAAAGTTGGGCACAACAGATTACAAATAACCAAAAATACACAAAGGACCAGCTTTGAGAGTCCTAGACCACAAGAAACCAGCAAGGAGAAACCCAGAACAGAAAGAAAATATCAGACATAAACAAAAAACTAACATTCCAGTTAATGATCCCCCAGCAGGGGGAAGACAAACAACCACTAAGAAGAATAAAAGCAGCAATAATAGAAGGCCAAATACTCATGAAAATGAGCACCTTGCTACAGAAATTCCAACCAACATAGGGAAAATTCCAGGAATAATGGAAGCAGATCACAACGTCCCCATCAAACTGTAGGATAAGGCAATAAACCCAAACAAAAAATAGGGACCAGCTAACCGAACACCAAATCAAAAAAAAAATGAAAGCCCAACCACGAGATATTAAAGTCTAACATAGGAGCAACCACAAGCATCAAAATTAAGTAAACCATGAAGATGGGCAAGGCTAGTGTCCCAAATAAAATCACCAAAACTTGTCCGACTACAACCCCACATCTCCAACCAAGAGGCACAAGCATTACCATCCTTACTGATATAGTGAAAAGAATAATTAAGCGACAACAAAAAATTTTAATTTCACTAACCATATAGAAAAGGTTCGGGGAACAAGACATCTCATCATCGGCTTGAAAGAGATGAAAATCCAAGTCAGCGTTAACCTCAATATGCAAATTAGAAATATTAAGGGAGATGCACAATTGAATACCATACACAATGGCCTTAAAATTAGCAGTATTATAGTTACCCTGAATAGGACCCACAAAAGCAAAAATGAGACCACCATTACCATCTCTAATCACACCGCCACAACCACCAAGAGAAGCATTACTAGTTCCAAACACATTAAGCTTAAAGAAATTAATGGGAGGTTTATGCTAGTAGATAACATGAGACATGTCAGGAACACCCCCAACTTCAAACTTATGGAATTACCAACAAGGTGACAATTTTTAAAGTTCTTAACATAAATCAAATTAACCGTCAACAGAGCTAACACCTTATCCTTCACTTTTGGAATAACATTATGGTGGTTCATTTTCACATTATTGAAAAGGGAATTATTCCTTTCCAGCCACAAAAACCACAAAATAAGAGAAGGAATAAGGTGAGAAATGTGACCTTTGGAATTAATGAACCATAACTTAAACATGGCTTTAAGAGACAAATGAGAATTAGAACAGTTCAATTGAAACAAATCATCGAAATAAAAAAAAATGGTGCATACTCTCCTTATGAAAACAACATTGGCATTTAGAGGCCAAGATACAAACATTATTATTAAGATTATCATCCATAGAAATAAATCTATGCAGAACTCTCCAAACAAAAACAAAGATAGTACAAGGAATAGTTTTATGCCATATATTATGGAAGATGCTATCTTTATTTTTTCTATGAAGGTATGCCAAGCACTTTTTAAATGAAAACCACCATCTTTAGAAAGATCACACAACAAAATATCTCTAGAAGTAGTATTGATATGTAAGTTTAAAATACTATGGAGGATACATTCAGGGACCTCATTGGCAAGCTTATTATAGTCCCACAAATTATTATTCAAAAAGTTATTGACCTTAATAGAAGAAGTAGAAGAAGAGTTCAGCATAGAGTTAATAGACTTATTACCTAACCAATGATCCTGCCAAAAGAAAATATTACCATCGCCAAGGCCCCAAGATATGAAGGGCTCAACCTCCCATTTAATACTACAAAGCCTTTTCCAAACTCTAGAGTCACCTTGTTTAGAGAAACAATTAGTAGGATGATTTCCACTACAATACTTAGAAACCATAAAATTATCCCAAAGGCTGACATTAGCATTTAAATTAAACCAAAGTTTAAAAGAAAAAGCTTTGGCAAGGTCCTTAAAGTTATTACACCCAAGACCACTTTCAGTCAAAACACCACAGCATTTCTCCCAAGCAGCCCAATGAATTTTAACACTAGAAGAAGTGCCTCTCCAAAAAAATTTATTAATAATCTTGTGAAGTTTATCACAAACAATTTGAGTAGGAAAAATAGAATGAAAATTATAAACTGGAAAAGCACAAAGAATACTTTTAATAAGCACAACCCAACCACCAAAGCTAAGGAAATTAGATTCCCAAGATAACAGTCTGTTTTGAATAGAAGAAATGAGATCATCAAACAAAAAGGATTTCTTGCTACCAACGAAAAGAGGCACTCCAAGATATTTAATAGGCAAATGAGCATGAGAAAAGCCAGTGAGATTACTAATAGATAAAATACGATCATTAGAAATTCTCTTAGGGGCCATGAAACAATATTTGTTTTTGTTAAAGGGCAAACCACTAACCATCTCAAAATAATAAAAAAAATCCATAAGCTTCTGAATTCTATTAATAGTCCCATTAGCAAAAACAATAAAATCTCCCGCAAAACATAAATGTGATAGAGGGACCCCTCTCAAAGTTTTAAAGTAAAAATGATTATTGGCATTGAATAAATTAGTAAGACCTCTAGAAAGAAACTCGGCAGCTATAATAAAGAGAGCAGGGGGAATGGGGTCACCTTTCCTTAAACCATGAGAAGCTTTAAAGAAACCCGTGTTAGAACAATTAACAATAATCGAAAATTGACATTTTCAATACAGTTCTTGATAAGCTTGATAAAACCTGAGTTAAAACCAAAAAATTCTAAAATAAGGTAAATGAAGTTCCAATCAATATTATCATATGCCTTAGCAATATCTAGCTTCAAAATTAAATTATCACCTCTTACTTTAACATCGAAATCTTGATAGAATTCCTGAGCCAACATGATATTATTAGTAATAGACCTACCTTTCACAAACCCCATCTAATTTGGAGAAATAATTCTAGGCAAAATATTAGTCAGGCGATTCATAATAATTTTAGAAATCAACTTATTGAAGAAAGTGCTGAGACTGATAGGACTAAAATCATTCCAACTAGTAATAGTAATATTTTTAGGAATAAGCACAATAGAAGTAGAAATAAAAAACTTAGCGATAAGAGTACCAGCAAAAAAATCTAAAATAGCATGGAAAATATCATTACCAATAATATGCCAGCATTTTTGAAAAAACATAGTGGTAAAACCATCAGGCCCAGCCACATACTCCTTATTCATATTAAGCAAGGTCTCTTTAACATCCTCAAAAGAAGGAGGACTAGAAAGAAATATATTCTCCTCACTAGAAATAAGGGAAGGAATGAAAGAATGATCAATAATTTGATCCGAAGTAAAAACTTTGTTAAACCTAGCTTGAAAATTATTCACAGCTAAATTAGCAATCTCCTCTGAGTTCTCAGTAAAAGACCCATCTTCCCTTTGGATTTTATTGATACTATTTTTTGGCTCTTTTTCTCTTAACCAAAGCATGGAAATACTTAGTGTTGTTATCACCTTCAAGCAAATGCTTAGAAGTAGATTTTTGCCTATAATAAACCTCTTCCTGGGCTTGTAAATTAAACTGATCATCTTTATAAATTTTTTAAGAGAGAAAGATTAGTATCAGAAGGATAATTTTTACAAGCTAATTCAAGAGAGTTAACCAGTTGCTCAGCTTGCAGAATATTAGAAAAAACATTTTTAAAAACATGATGGTTCCACCAATTTAAAAATTGTTTTAACCTTTTTAACTTAAAAAATAGTCTCCTCATACCAAAAATAGAATTATCGGGATGAAGAGGAGCATGCCAATTAAGCCGAACAACATCCAAGAAAGAATAATGATTTAAACACATGTTTTAAAATCTAAATTGAGAAGAAACATTACCATGATTATACTTAATGCTGATAAGTAAAGGGGAATGATCCGGCAAAGTTCTACTCAAATGCTGCACATTAGTGGAGAAAGGAGAATTAAGCCAAGGGTCATTAAAAAGAACACGATCCAATATTTGCCATAAATGACCCATATTCCAAGTAAAGTTATTACCAACAAACCCAATATCAGTAAGATTGCAAGAAGAAATCATATTATTAAAATTCTCCATAGAACAAAAAGGAGGGGAACCTCCAATCCCTTCAGAAGGGTTAGAGATAGTATTAAAATCACCACCAACAAGCCAAGGTAAATTAAAAATATTATGAATATTCAAAAGTTGATCCCAAAGCATTTTTCTAGAATAAAGAGACAACGCAGCGTAAACAAACGAAGCACAACCGTTAAAATTAAGAACCTCTACCTTACAGTGCAAAACTTGAGTAAAGTCACCAATGACATCAATTTTAACTGAGTCTTTCCAGAAAACCCAAATCTTGTTTGCAGCATTGGAAATAGCATGGATAAAGCCCAAAAACCAAGAAGTGCTAATACGTCTATCAGAAGAGATAAGAGGCTCAAGAAAAACAAGAATAGAAAGGTTATGAACATGACACAAGTTCTTAACACGAATTCTAGAAGAAGGACAACCAATTCCCATCACATTCCAAAGAATAGTACTAAACATAATAAACCAAATTAATGAGAAATATGTGATCGAGTGTTTCTAGGAGGTTAAAGAGAAATATGCTTAGGTTTCCTTCCTCTTTTACTATGAACTTTGATAAAACTCAAATCATTATCTTCTTTTGCAAAACATTTAGCAGCAATATGCATTTCCTTAGTATCATTCAAAGCATCATTATTATAATAAGAAAGAGAAAGAGCCTTACTACCACATGGATGATTCCTTAAAGAGGATAGATGAGAACATTCACTCTCCATAAACTTTTCCTCCTCCTTAGTAACATCACATCCTCTCAGAATAATTTCTTTATTGCTATTCTGAAGAGATGAAACAAATTCTCCTTCCTCTAAAATAGCATCTTTAGGAACCACTTGAATAGGCAACACTTCCTGCTCATTTACAAAATTAGCAAAGGTAGAAACAATCATCTTTCCATTAAAATCATTAGTATTTAAATTAACCATCCAAGTACGAGAAACAACAATATTAGTAATAGTATGAGCTTAATAATTATTCAAGTCTTGATCCTTGATATTTTCAAAAACAATATTAGTATCAGCATGAGTTTTAACAATATGACCGTGATCAATAATCAAAGAACCATCATTAATAGAAGCAATAATAAGGATATCCAAATTAACCCCCATCGGCATTACATTAGGATATGAGGTATTCTCTTTTACATCAACTTGAATAGGATTAGAGTTCACCTGAGTTGACACATTCATTTTGTTTCAACGAGCATTTATTCATACCATGTCCATGCATTTTGCAAAATGAACAAAAAATAGGTAAATTTTTGAAATTCTAGTTTTTAGAAATACCCCTTAACTTCTAATCCAATCCAAATTTCCGTAGGATGTTTCTTGAAGACACCAAGTTCAACTAAAACCCTAGCAACCGACGGCCTAGAAACAACAACGGTTGCTTGATCAGTTTGCAATGGTCTCCTAAATATAGAAGCCATACCAAAGAGAATATGATAATTAAAGAAATAAAGTCTCAAATTCGAAAAATAAATCCACACATGAGAAATAGGGGATTCCTCCCTAACATCAAAATTAGGTGACCATTTAAGTAACCGCATCTTACAAGCTTCAATATATTAAGATCTCCTAGCAAAAATTTGGCTATAATCAAGATCGTTGGCAATTTGTATAGCTACGTGTCTTTGATCAAGAAGACCAATGTGAAAAGCTTCAAATAGCTTTAAGTTTAGAAAAAAATTTTGAATGACATCTAGATTAAGTCGTCGCAAAAAAAATTTACCAACAAGCATCAAAGCAAACGGAGCAACCAACAAATAAACAACCGAATCCTCAAACAAAAGAGCCGGACATCCCTTAAAAGAGGACTGCACAAATTTTAGATTCAAAGAAATAGATGTAGAGCCAGTAAAAACATCTTTAAAAGAGCGCGACTTCTCCTCACCAAGCAAGGAAATGAGAAGGTTAGGGAGCGATGACGAAACAGGCATCATCGCCCAGCACCGATCCAAAAAGAAACCTAAAAATGACACTAACATAGCACAAAGTGCACAAAGAGAAAGCCATCAAACTTAAAAATCTAAGAGAAGAGGCACAAAAAGAGCAAACCAGCGCTCCCAACGATGCATAGAAAAATCGCTCAGGAATCGCCAGTAAAAACCAGAGTAGAGAGCCGTTGCTTTTATTATTATTCATTTTTGAGACTATGAAAATCACAAGCTCGGGATCTTAAATTACAACAGTAAGTAGCTACTTGGAAGTTAGATAATATTTGAGTGAATTCATCCAAGGTTTTCACCTTTGCTAAAAGATGAGAGTGTTTATGGATGCTAATTGAATTTAAAAGTTGAATCCCTAAATTCGATCAATAACAAAACTAACAACCCTTTCTCAAATACTTAAAATCCTGATTAGAGAAATCACCTCAATTTTAACCTGAGTAATAATTAAGATGAGAATAATAATTGGAACTCCAAGCCAAATTAAGTAGAAAATTGGAACTATCCTCCTTAAAACTATACAAATGAAAGGCTTAATTATCCCACTAGTTATAAGTCAAATGATCAAAATAAGGATATGAATCATTCATTAGAAGTTCTAGTTTTGCAGATGGGTACTCAATTGTAAAGTCAGGCTGCTACTATAAAAAATATTGAAAATCAATCAGGGCAGTTAGCTAGCTCTTTGAATAGTAAGCCACAGGGAACCTTGCATAATAACATCAAAGTAAATCCTAAAGAAAAGTTTAAGGAACTTTGTAAATCTATTTAGTTTAGGAGTGAAAAGAATTAAAGGAAGTGATTATTAAAGAGGAGAAGCCTATAAAAGAAAGTCTTAAGCAAGAACCATCAGAGTCTAATAATTCTGAGGAATAATTATAGCCCACAAAGAAAAAAAACTATTATAAAGGTACTTGAGAGATCACCACCACCTTTTTCTCAGTGATCATTAAAATAAACTTAGATAGATAGTTCTATAGATTTTTAGAGGTATTTAAAAAATTAATAATTAATAAAACTTTTTTCTAAAATTATAGAGCAAATGCCCAACTAAGTAAAATTTATGAAAAAAAAGAGAAAATTAGGAGACTTTGAAATTATAGGACTTACTAAGGAGTGTAACACCATCATTTAAAAGAAAATTTCCCAAAAGCTTATGGATTCTATTAGTTTTTCCTTTAGTGTCTCCACTAGTCATAACTCCTCATTTATAAATCATGATTAATACACACTTGACACTACTAGACTTTCCTATGTGCACTCGACACACTAAACTTGCCCTTGAGTCAAACTATTAGGTTTATGCATAGCAATTCCACTTCCAACCAACTAGACAATGACATGTGTCTAGGATATGACGAAATGAATACAGTGTAAAGCTCAATGATGGCATTGACTGGTGGTTGGCAGAAGTAGTATATAGCATGCAATAATGTGAGGCTTTGGCCAATAGTGGCAATGCGCATAATGTGATTGAATTATAGGGTGAACAAAATAATTCACTAAAATTTTACTCACAATTCTTTTGCCATCAAATCAAATACAAAAAATTTCAAACATTTTGTATTAAAAATACTTTATATACCTTTTACACAAATCAAATAACCCCCTAAATCTAAAATATAACTGATGTAATTTTCTAAATATAAATATTTTATTCCATATAAATAATATTTTAAGAAAATATATAATGTATTAGCAAAAATAATTCATGAAAGACAAAATGCTACCGTTCAAGCTTGAGGGTATTGAGCGTGGGGTCATAAGTGCTTTCTAGGTAATATTTGGGACAACTTTTGATCATGAATTTTTTCTTAATTTTATACTTTTAAAAAATTAGGATTGAAGCTCTATTGTCTGCCTTCTCGGCTATAAGGCCATCTGCAAATAAAAAACTCATTTTACATTCTAAAATGTAGTAATTAATGTTCAATCGAACTCTATTTTCTTACACCAAAAAATAATATTTTTTATATTCTCTCTCATATTTTATTTTATATTTTTTTAATCATATATTTATATTCATCAAAATTTCAAATTAGACCAACATGTAATTTTTAACAAATATAAAGCTTACTCGATAAATTAATTTGGAATATAAATATGCATTTAATAAAATAAATATAATTAAAAAAAATAAAAATTACATTAGAACACATAAATAAGAATAAAAAAATATACATGTAATTAACTAAACATTAGAATTTATATACTGCTCACAAAAATGATCAATCAATGCATTTCACTGAGGGATTTTGGCATCTTTATCCCTGATTGGTCTATCCGTTCAGGAGTAGTAGAGAAGTGTGAGAATCTTAAAGTGCATAGATCATATACTTGTCAATTCCATCTTGGACTAGTTGAGAAGCATTAGGAACTTAAATGACAGAGGTAATTGAGTTGTCAAATTCGTTCAAGACTAGTTAAAAATCATGATAATCTTATTGGATAGATATCATTGACTTGTCAATTTTGCTCATACAAATGATCAATCAATGCATTTCATAGTGCGATGTGGGCATCTTTATCCTTGACTTGTATATTCGTTCAAGAGTAGTAGAGAAGCGTGAGGATCTTAAAGGACATTGATCATTGACTTGTCAATTCCATTCTTGACTAGTTGAGAAGCATGAGGATCTTAAATGACAAAGGTAATTGAGTTGTCAAATTCGTTCAGGACTAGTAAAAATCCATAATAATCTTAAAGGAAGAGATCATTGACTTGTCAATTATGTTATATACTAGTTGAGAAGCATGAGGATCTTCAAGGAAGGAGATTCATTGATTTGCCAATTCTGATTAGGACTAGTTGAGAAGTGTGAGAATATTAACTGACAAAGAATCATGCTACTAAAATTTTTATAAGTAGAGGTTGAGGAGAATGTAATGCATTGGTTGTGTTTCTACCTCTCAATCAAACCTCTTCTATCTGCATCACCTGTATACCAATGGAGGCCTCTCTAATAAAAGAACAATTCTTGGTAGAAGCTGAACCTTCTTATAGTAATATGGACATTGAAGAATGAATGAAAGTACCATAAGAGGAACAAGGTGAGAAACTATATGCTATGCCTTTTCATGCTAATTTTGTAACAATACTTCAAGAATTTTTGAAGCTTCTAGCTTTCAGATTCTCCCAAATAAGAGGAATAACGAAGGTTAAAGAGCTATTTTATAACTATGCCCAACCATGCACAAAAGTAACAATAAAATATGCCATATTAAATCATCCTTACATAGGTTTTCCTTGTCAAATAAAGTATGAGATCTATAGGGCATACATTGAATTGGAAGTTTATGATTGTTTCAAATACAGAGATTTGACGATATCTCCAACAATCTTGCTGACATATGGACTACTGAACTCTATATGAATTGGAATTGAAAAGAACATTGGCATGATTGGAGAAAAACTACAAAAAATTATAAAGTATGCCTTGCTAAATTAAACCATCTCCTCCTTAATAGATTGGGAATATAATGGAATCAACAAAACACTTAACTTATATAAGACAAGAAGTATTGAAACCAATGTAGAATATGAGTACTTTGATAATATTGACATCTTCTTCTTGAAAAATTAATGGGATTTGACACAAAACATCCCTCTTGAGAATTAGGTAGCTCACTGTAGAGCAGTAACTCAAGCATCTAATTGGTTCTCGAATCATGGTAGTGATTTTGTCAGATATGGGCTTGTTAGAGAAACATTGTCTGAAAATATATTTTTAGACACCCTATTGGTTGAGACATTTTTTTGCAATTTTAGTTTTAAAACCAAAAAAATATTGATGGGACGAAATATTTCTTATACAAATAGGGAATAATAATTAAAGAGTAGTAACTCCATAAATGACGAGATAAGTACTCGTAGTTTTTGTGTTAATTTGATAACTCCATCTATCGTATTTTTCTATTTATTTTGCAGCATAATATAACTTCTCTTTCTAGTTTATATAATTGGGATGTGCACTTAATTTTTCAAAAAAAAGGTAATTTTTAATTATTCTATGTCCTTTCAAATTATATGTGAATTTTATATTAATTTAATATTTTAATTATGCAATAACATTTTAATTTATTTAAAATGAAAAATCTAATTTAAATAAATTAATTAAATTTTAATATATTAAAATCATAAATTAATTACATAATATATTTGAAAATAATTGAATGCACTACATTTTATAAAAAAAAATTAATAACATAATTCAACATTTTTTTTTGGGAAATATTTGGGCAAGAGCCCGTATATTAAAAAACAAAGAGGTTACAAATTAGTAAGAAAACAAAAATGTCCAACTAAAAAGAAGGGGCAGAAGCTTAAAAGAACACAAAAATACAACACAAAGATGCTGGAAATAAAAATTTCACACATCTAGAATACAAAAAATAGCTCCATATCAAAATAGCCAAGACTCAGAAATTATAAAAGAATCAGTGGCAGACAAAAACCCTTGGTTGCCCGAAGACCATCCAAGGGGCAGTCAATCAATCACGAGCGAACATATGGAGCTTCATCATCGTCCAGGCTAAACAGAACCAACCGATTAAACGGGTCAAGAAGAAGCCAGTCATATCAAAACTTTTTCAGTAATTTGTTCGAGTTTTTCCACTTTGAAACTTACCCAAAAACCACTCTTGTTATACTGATCATCAAGGATGATGTACTTTGAATTGCAAACCCAAATCTTCTATTGTTCATTTCTTTCCAAATTTGGTATATAATGCAACAAATTATCATCATATTATAATTTTTAATCGTAGGAGATCCAACATAAGCAGTATCCAGCCATTGTAAAAGATGAAGCACAGTAAGTCTAAGCAGGAAAATCCTAGTCTCAAGAATGAGACTACCCAAGATAGAGTAAGAGATGGGGCATTCAAAAAATAGATGGTTAACACTCTCAGTATTGGTGTGACAGAGACTACAGGTAATTGTTACATGTATATTTCTAATTCTCAAAGCTTCATCTTTTTTCAAACCACCCACTAGAGTAAGCCAAACAAAAATTGAATGTTTCAGGATGTGCTTTTTATGCCACACCAGTTTACACCAAGAGCAAGATGGTAAATCACAATAAAATTCCTCAATATAATCTCTAAATTTAATTGTGTTTCGATTATTCTAGAGCAAACAGGGTCCAGCACTATCACTAATAGGGATACTACTAACCATATACCTTAGCTGCAATGGGGCAGTAATAGGAAAGTTCCAGTGCAAGTTCATAATGTAAGAACTTAACAAAGGTTGATTAAACTGGTCAAGTGAAGCCCCTCCACAAAGTTCAAATAAGGTAGCATTATTACACCAATGATCCCAGTGAAAGGATATTGGAGCATTAGGCAGAATTTTAAACTGAAACTTGGATTTAACAAGAGCAGCAGTCTTACAAACAGAAACTCAAAATTTAGTAGCTTTAGAGTGAGGAGGCTTCCACGGAGAAGTGTAATATCTGGAAAGCCACGTGGATAGGGGTGAATGAAATTACTAAATGACAAGAGGGGGGGTGAATTGTGAAAATCTTTTTCTCAATAAAAATAACCCTAAACTGGAGTTCTAATTTTTTTATTATTTTTGAAATTTTACAACAAAACTTTAAGAAAGTTTTCTTCCACAAATTTCACCATGCAATAGTTATGAAAATTAAATGCAAGTAAAAAGTAAATGACGATAAGGAAAAAACACACCAAAAATTTTTATAGTGGTTCGATCAAAATATGACCTACGTCCACTCCCCGGAGTCCTCCGCTCCGGGAATTTCACTATAAAAAATAGTTCTCCTTTTGCCCCCCTCGGCAAGGCGGAGAAGCCTTTACAAACCTCCCTTTCACTAACCCGGCGTGGCGGAGTGCCAAACTCTATTTTCGCCCTCCTGGCGACGGCAGAGAACCTTCTCGTTTTTCTCCCTCCTGGAGAAGGCAGAGAACCTCGAGGTAACGGATGTAGACGAGCCTTTCCCTTGGAGATCCTCCCTCAAATCCTTCTAGGGCCATAGGAGGAGCAAGATGCAGCAAGCTTGGAGCAACCGTGTGATCTCCCTCATACCTCTTCTCCCTCACAACGCTCACCTCCTCCTTCCTCTCTCAACCCTCAAGAACTTCTCTAGAGCTCTCTCTCTTGGAATCCCTCTCTAACCACGTTCACCCCCTCTGTGATTCTTACTGAAAAAGGACTTGATTGACATCTAAAACGGGCTCCAAAAACCTCTAGTTTCAAAAGTAGCCGTTACTGTTCGTACAGTACGATGCAACATCGTACAGTACGATCTTCATAAACAGACTTCGTCCTGGTACGAAGATGTACGAACAGTTAAAAAATAATACGTACTGTACGATATAATATCGTACGGTATGATCCACAAAATACTATTTTTACAGGACGATGGTCTGGACGACCAGATGTCGTCTCTGTTCATCGTATAGTATGATCACTATCGTACAGTACGATGAGACAAAAAATAAGAGATCATCCAGGACGATATCCGGGACGATCAAACTTCATCTCCGTTCATCGTATGGTACGATCCAGTTCGTACAGTACGATGTTCGAAATTTAGTTAGGCCTGGATTTCATGCACTAATTACGGGTTAATTTAAATAAGTATTTAAAATAGATCGTATAGTAAGAACATGTTCGTACAGTATGAACGACGCAAAATCACTTACTTAAACTAAACTACGGCTAGGGTTTTGGATCTGAACATATCGTACAGTACGAAGATATTTATACAGTATGAACTATTCACAGAATCGTCCAAATTGCTTGGATCGTACGGTACGAATTAAAATCATACAGTACGATCTCCAGAGAAGAAATTCTATTACATTTTGCTTTTAAAAACAAACTCTCCCCCTATGTGTGTGTATGGTTGCTCTTACTCTTATGCATTTTGTGGCCAGACTCAATAAAATAAAAATAAAATAAATAGAAAAATACAATGTCTGACTCATACTCCTAATCTACCCATTCTTGAGTCTTCCTTTCGTCCTTTGTCACTTGTGATCTTCATGAAATGTTAGTACTCAAGGACAATAGCAAATAAAATAGTATTCAATGAAAGTTGTTCCAAAACACTCATTATTTGGCATCATCAAAATCTCAAACTCGGGGTCATGGGTTGCAACAGTGAAGAGGAATTATACATTATGTCAGAATAGTTGTAAGCAAATTGAAGAGCAATAATAGAAGGAATACCCAATCCGCCTTT
Organism: Dendrobium officinale; assembly: GCA_019514585.1. Lineage (NCBI taxonomy): Eukaryota > Viridiplantae > Streptophyta > Magnoliopsida > Asparagales > Orchidaceae > Dendrobium > Dendrobium officinale. Next base: position 23,454,487 of record CM033688.1, on the reverse strand, counting down.
GTGTTTTGTGATACAAACTTTATTCCAAGATACCATATGCAATTTTTTGCTACAATCAATATCCCCAAAGAACAAAAATCTGGAACAAGATTTCTTAAACAATTTATAGATAGTTTTAGGGAATATAGAACCTCTTATACAGTTGGCAATAGTATTTTGGATAGTAAATTTCAGGTATTGCAATCTACCCGCAAATGATAACAAATTAGCCCTCCAACCAGTCAACTTCTTATGAATACTATCTATGAGAGGCAAAAAATCTTCTACTTTGAGCATGCAGAAGGATAATGGGATACCGAGATATGTGATCTTAGGACAAATATTAAAAATGGAGAGAGATTGACATATTTCTTCTTGATTCTTCTGATTCTTAGAAAAAAATTATAGAGAATTTATCAAAATTAATATGTAACCTAGAAGCATTAGCAAAATCACTAAGGATTCTAGCTAGTTTGTTGCAATTCTCTAAACTTGCTTCCCTAAAAATCAACACATCATCCTCATAAAGAAGGTGTGGGAGATGAAAATTATCATAATAAAAGCCTTTAAAACCTCTCTCCTCTAGAAGGTTAGAAAAGGCATCCATGACCAAACAAAAAAGATAAAGATTGAGTGGACATCCTTGTCTAAGGCCAGTAGTAGACGAAAAATATCCCTCCAGAGCACCATTAATAACAATGGAGAAATTCACATAAGCAATACATGCTTTAATCCAGCTAATAAAAAGGTTGGGAAAACCTTTCTGAGCCATACGAGTTAATAAAAGTTCCCTCGAAATAGAATCAAAGGCTTTTTTAATGTCAATTTTAGCATATAACATATTACCTCCACCCTTTTGCTATATGAATAGAGAATATCATTGGCAAGCAAGATACTATAACTAGAAATTCTGGATTGGCCGAAGGCCTTATTATGAGGTGCTGTTGGGAGCTATAAAAAAAACTTGGACTCTAAAAGGTTCTCTTCAACACCTTTCTCTTAGTGATGGATTTTTTCTTCTTCGGTTCTCTTGTGCAGAGGACTTTGACATGGCATGGTCTAGAGGCGTGTGGTTCCTACCGGGGAAGCCATTTGTGCTCTAGAAATTATTGTAAACCTATTTTCATGACCTGTGTTTTGATGATTGACAAACACTATTGATTCTCTTGGACTACTTGTTTCTTCTAACTTTTCAGGAATCAAAGATCGGACGAACAGACGAAGCCAGTTCAGGATTGCGTAGGTTTAGGGTTGAGTCATTCTATACTTTTGTTTTTCAATTCTTGAGTCTACTTGTAATGGTCAAAGAGACTGATGCTAAGTAACCCTACACACACACACACACACTTGAGAGACTTAGAATGTCTGTTTTTACTCATATCGGCCAGGATGATTTTTTACATCGTCTTGGACGATCAAGCTTAAAACAGAAAGACTAAATAAGGATTCTTAATTAAGGCAGCCATCATTAACATATCGGCCTGGATGATACGTGTATCGTCCAGGACGATAAGCTCAAAACAGAAAGAAGTTGCCGCCATAGACAATTAAGGTATACTGTATCTTTAAATTATCGGCCAAGACGATCATTGATCGGCCTGAACGAAATTATCAAATTATGCCTTAATTGATAAGGAAATCAAGGGAGTAATTAAGGATGATTGATATGATCATATCGTCCTGGACGATCGCAGGATCGGCCAGGACGATCTAGTCAAAAAACCTTAAGTTACTTCAGGATGATAATTATCGGCCAGCTCGTATACAGGGCTATTCTCAGGATGATTTTCCCATGATTTGAACTGATCAGCTAGGACGATCGTGATATCGGCCAGGACGATCAAGCCAATTTTCAATCGTCCAGTTTTGCATCCAGGGCGATGCTCTAGCCGATCTTCTGAGATTTATACTGATCGGCCAGGCTGATGTCCATATCGGCCTGGACGATAAAGTCAGCAACTTGTAATTAATGAGCTCCTTTGAAGCTCTTCTATTTAAGAGTTCTTGTTCAACATTTTTGAGAACCTTTGGCTACTGCCTTGACCTGAGAAGGCCTTGAGGAGAGAAAGAGAGAGAGGGAGAGAGAGCATCTTGTGAGGGGGAGCTTGTGAGGGGATTCACAAGGGTTGCTTCAAGGATCGCTCTGCTTGTTCTTCGTCTAGAGTTTCTCATCCGTGGAAGGGTCGGTAGAGGTAAGGAGTTAACTTTTGGTTGTGGTTCTCTGCCAGCTTCAGGAGGAAGCAAAAGGAGATAGGTTCTCTGCCTTGCCGGGGTGGCAAAAAGGAGGTTCTTGTGAGGGCTTCTCCGCCAAGCCGTGGGGGCTAAAGGAGAGTCACATTTTGTAGTGCAATACTCGGAGGGTGCCTCCAAGGAGTGGACGTAGGTCGAGTTGACCAAACCACTATAAATTCCTGTGTTCTTATTTTCTTGCTTCCGCACTTTTATTTCTGCATTTATTTTTGTGGTGTGATTTTGGTTTATGTGATTTTCATTCTTTGTGAAGAGAATTTTTTAAAATACCAATTCACCCCCCCCCCCACCTCTTGGTTAGCTTGTGACTAAGTTCATAAGGGCTTAACATCCCTAACGAACTTTCAAGTGGTATCAGAGCGGGATTCGAAAATTTTAGTTTGAAAACTTTTTGAATTAGATCCATGTCTAACCTTGGGAATCGTAACACTACGGAAGGGTATTCTATTACCCGACCTCCCCTGTTCATTAACCTACCGTTTGATTTTTTGAAAACCCGCATGTCAACGTTTTTACAATCTACTGATTATCACATGTGGATGCTTATTCAAGAAGGTTATTCTCCACCTTCTCGTGAAATTAATGGTTTTAAAACTGAAATCTCTTTTACTGAATGAACTTTTGATGAACGTGATTTAGCTCAATTGAATGCAAAATGTTTGAACTGCTTTTTCTATGCTTTAAAATCTGAGGATTACATGCGTGTCTCCACTTGCAAAACTGGTAAAGAGATTTGAGATAAATTGTGCATCACCTATGAAGGTACTAATGAGGTTAAACAATCCCGTTTGAATATTCTCTTACATGACTACGAACTTTTTCGTATGAAACCTGATGAATCAATTTCTGACATGTATACCAGATTTACTCAGATAGTTACTTAACTGCATGCAATAGGAAAAGAACTTTCAAACTATGAAAAATTTAACAAGATTTTGAGATGCTTGCCTTCGTCTTATGATTCTAAAATCACTGCAATCACTGAATCTAAGGATTTGAATACATATTCTATTGATAACTTACTTGGCTCATTCATTGCTTACAAGCAAGGGGTGAATCAAAGAAATCTTGATGCAGGTGAGAAGAAAAAGGAGAAAACAATTGCACTAAAGGCGCACAAATTGGATTCTGAATCTTTCGGGTCTGAAAGCGATGAAGTTGCCTTCATCACAAGGCAATTCAAAAGCTTTCTAAAGAAGAAACAAAAGCATCATCAAAGTTGGAGAAAAGGTAAGGATAATTAACATGTTAAAGGATCTTCTGATGTTGTTTGTTTTGAATGCAGGAAGCCTGGACATGTGAGAACTGATTGCCCTACGCTTAAAGATCACTCAAGCAAAGGAAAGGGTAAGGAGAAACCTAAGCCAAGGAAGGACAAGATGAGAGTACAAAAAGCATTTTGGGCGGATTCGGCATCGGATTCATCAAAGACAGAACCAGAAGATGAGACATCAAAATTGTGCTTGATGGCATACAACAATCCTGATCAAGAAGAGGTATGTGAACTTTCCTACGATCAACTTCTTGAAGTTTCAGAAAACATTCATGCATTATATAGGAAATTAAAGAAAACACATGCTAGCTTGAAATTAGAATTTTTAAATCTACAAAAAGAGCATGAAATTTTGATTAAATATCATCAAACAATTGATTCAAATCATATGACTTTACTTGATGAATTTGATGAGTTAAATAAAAATCATTATGAGTTAGTTAAAAAGCTTGATGCATTAAAAGTCTCACACACATCACTTGAATCTGAGTTTAAGAAGTCTAAGGAGATGGAGAAAAATTTGAGGATTGAAAATGAAGTTTTAAAGAGCACTAATTTGAAGATTCAAAATGATTTAGAAGCATGTAAGAAAACTAGGATGACACCTACTTTTGATCAATTGTCAAAACCTAGGAAGAGGCATTATAACTCAAACCACTTAAGAAATCCCTTTCCTGGAGTTAGATATTTTTCATGTGGCATGCTAGGACACATCTCGCACACTTGCACCATTCATCATAGTACACATTGGGAGTGGAGACCTAAGGTGCATGATCCATAGCATACCACACATGCGTTGCATTCTTCTCTTCATAAGAAGGAACCCAAACCTGCTTGGGTTCCTAAATCTAACATTTGGTAATTTTGCAGGAAGGCTCTCACAAAAGGCCTCGTGAGAGTATGTGGTACCTGGACAGTGGATGCTCTCGACATATGACTGGTGATGCCAGCCAGTTTGTTGTACTAGAGTCCAGGACTGGAGGCAAGGTTACTCTTGGAGACAACACCACCAAGAAGGTGGTAGGAGCAGGTATAATCGGTAATTCCAAGAACCTTATGATTGAAAATGTTTTGCTTGTAGATGGATTGAAGCACAACTTGCTCAGCATCAGTCAATTCTGTGACAAAGGCTTCATCGTGCAATTCTTTGCAAACTCATGCATTATAAGTTTAAGTAACAACACTATTTTGCAAGGAAAGAGGATCAACAATGTCTACATGCTTGATTTAAATAACATTGAATGTGCTGCTTCTTTTTGCTTAAAAACTGTGATTGATGATTCTTGGTTGTGGCACAGGAGGCTTTGTCATGCAAGTATGAAAACCCTTTGGAAAATGACCCAAAAGGACCTAGTTAGAGGTGTCCCCAAACTTAAGTTTTCAAAAGACCTCCTTTGTGATGCCTATCAACTAGAAAAGCAAGTCCACTCCACTTTTCACCCCATTAAGGACATTAGCACCTCTAGACCTCTAGAAGTCCTTCACATGGATTTATTTGGACCCATTAGCACTGCCAGTCTGGGAGGGAAAGTTTATGATTTTGTGATTGTTGATGACTACTCGAGGTTCACTTGGACTATATTTCTTTCACATAAAAATGAGCCTTTTGAGGAGTTTAAAACATTTTCTACTTGGATTCAAAAAAAGCTAGGTTGTGAGATTTTGACCATCCATAGTGATCATGGGGGAGAGTTTGAAAATGAAAGATTTGGAGTTTTTTGTGAGGATAAGGGGATTAGCCACAATTTTTTAGCCCCTAGGACCCCTCAGCAGAACGGGATAGCTAAAAGGAAGAACCGGACCTTGGTGGAAGCCGCTAGAGCCATGCTTGCTGAGTATTCACTTCCAAAATACTTTTGGGCTGAAGCGGTTAACACAGCTTGTTATGTGTTGAATAGGGTGAATGTTAGAGCCAAATTAGAGAAGACACCCTATGAGATCCTTAAGGGTAGAACACCCAATCTTTCCCATCTTCATGTCTTTGGTTGTAAGGTGTTCATTCACAACAATGGAGTCTCACTTGGGAAAATTTGATCCTAAATCTGATGAATGAGTATTCTTGGGATATTCTAATGTTGGGAAGTCTTTTAGGGTGTTTAACAAGAGAACTTTGATGGTGGAAGAGACAACCCATGTAGTTTTTGATGAGTCCGATCCTAAGAAACATGGAGTAGATGATGATGATGTTGGAGAGATTACAAGTGGAGTAGAAAATTTGGGGAAGGGGAGAGAGCACCAAAGTAATGAAGGAGTAGGAGGAGTCACCCAAGGAGTAGTAAAAATTTTGATGAAAGGGGTGAACCTTCACACACTTTGCCTAGAGATTGGAGATACTCTACAAGTCACCCCAAGGATTTGATCTTAGGAGACCCTTCTAGTGGAGTTAAGACTAGACATGGACTTAGGAAGGAGGTGAACCACTCTGCCTTTATCTCTATGACTGAACCCACCACCATTAATCAAGCCCTTACTGATGAGTTTTGGATTTTAGCAATGCAAGAAGAATTGAATTGAAATTTGTTAGGAATGATGTTTGGGAGCTTGTGGAAAGACCTAAGGGACAAAGTGTAGTTGGGACAAAGTGGGTCTTTAAGAATAAGGTGAATGATTCAGGAGTGGTGGTAAGGAATAAAGCAAGATTGGTGGCTAAGGGGTACAATCAAATAGAAGGGATAGACTTTGAGGAGACTTTTGCCCCTGTAGCTAGATTGGAAGCCATTAGAGTGCTATTAGCCTTTGCCTGTTATAAAGGATTTAAGCTTTTTCAAATGGATGTCAAGAGTGCCTTTTTAAATGGGGAAATAAAAGAAGATGTGTTTGTAGAACAACCCCCAGGTTTTGAGAGTTCCCAATTTCCAAATCATATTTTTAAATTAAAAAAGGCTTTGTATGGTTTAAAGCAGGCACCAAGAGCTTGGTATGAGAGGCTTAGCACATTCTTACTAGAGAGGGAGTTTGTCAAGGGGAGCGTAGACACCACCCTTTTTCTTAGGAGAGTTAGAGATGATTTACTCATTGTTCAGATTTATGTGGATGATATACTCTTTGGATCTTCTAATAAGAAATTGTGTGATGAGTTTTCCAAAATAATGAGTAGAGAGTTTGAGATGAGTTTGATGGGAGAGTTGTCCTACTTTTTGGGGTTTAGCATAAAACAATTGGAGGATGAAACATTTTTAAATCAAACAAAATACATAAAGGACATTTTGAAGAAATATGAGATGGACAAAGCCAAGCCAATTAACACTCCCATGACTTCTAGTGCTCCATTGGATAAGGACCCAAGTGGTAAGTCTGTTGATCAGAAGAAGTATAGAGGCATGATTGGATCTTTACTTTACTTGACTGCGAGCCGACCTGATATCATGTTTAGTGTTTGCCTTTGTGCTAGATTTCAAGCTGACCCTAAGGAGTCTCACCTGACTGCTGTTAAGAGGATTTTTAGATACCTTTTGGGGACACAAGGCTTAGGGATTTGGTACCCTAGACATAGCACTTCTTTTGAAATTATTGGTTTTTCTTAAACTAATTTTGCAGGATGCAAGGTGAATAGAAAAAGCACTTCTGGAACTTGTCAATTCATTGGACAATCTGTGGTCTCTTGGTTTAGTAGGAAGAAAAACTCTGTTGCACTTTCCATTGCTGAAGCTGAATACATCGCCCTTGGAAGTTGTGTGGCCCAAGTCATTTGGTTCAAACAACAGGTATTGGATTTAGGATTACCTGTAGGCCCCATCTCAATCTTTTGTGACAATACTAGTGTCATATGCATCTCTAAGAATCCTATCCAACATTCAAGGACTAAACACATTGACATTAGGCATCACTTCATTAGAGATCATGTGACTAAGGGAGACATTGAGTTACACCATGTGACAACTGAAAACCAACTGGCGGACATCTTTACTAAACCACTGGCCTTCAACACTTTCAGTTCCTTAAGGACCAGATTGGGTGTGATTGACATAAATGCATGAAACTTGATTTTTTAGTTATTTTCTTTTGCTTTTGCTTTTTTTGTTTTCTATTTTTTCTCTTAGCTTTTTGGTGTGTTTTATTTTTCTTTTGTCTCTTTTTACTTAGTCTTCAAAATCATCGCTGATATGATATTATATTCCTTGTCCTTGCTTTTGAAAATTTGTAGTCAATGTGTTTTTTATCTCCTAATCTCTTAGATGGTAGGAATATTTTGTGATTGTGTCTCTTTCTCTAACCTATTTTAGTGGCATAGTTTTCTTTTCTAATAAAAAATCTATCTCAAAGTAAAAATTGTTTATAAAATTAAGATCTTTTCTTAAGCTTGCTTAAACAAATCTATCTTGTAATTATAATGTTTAAAGTTTTTTTGTCACATCAAGATCCCTCGTTACTCTTGTCCTTGATTATTAACTCTGTTTGTGGTAATTCTTCCTTATGTTAGAGAGAGAGCTCCTATTCTCTAATATCTAAGAAGATATACTCACAACTAAGATTTTTTTTTAAAAGGTTATAAAAGAGAATGTAGCTTGCAAAAAAAAAAAAAAAAAATGTTTTGGCCAATGATGCCAACAAAAGAAGCGCAATGACGCCAAAATTGAAAAAAACTATAAAAAGATGTGCAAAGCACCAACTCATTTGACAAGAGGCATATAAAATGAGCCCACTCAAAAGCAAGCTATTCTCTCTTTTTAAATCTTTTAGAACTTAGAAGTTTTGGTTCTCAAAGGCTTGATTTCGATTGTTTTCCGATCGTGACAAATTTACTTTGGTTCATTATTTTTAAAGATAGTTTTTTTCTTAAGCCAAGTGATGGATGGATTTTTTTTTTATATATCCAATTAATTCTTTGAGTTAGGTCATTGATTTCAAAAGACGATTCTACCCTAAGAAAACGTCTGAGCTAAGGGTAACCATGATCGGATATTCTACTATTCTATGGATTGATGAGATTATTAACACATTAACTCACAAGTTTTTAAATCAATCACATAGAATACTATATCATTTTCATGCCTTGGCAAAAAAAAAAGGGGTTTTTGTGATTTGCTTTTGTGCTTTTGTTCCCTCCTTTTTGATATGTCAAAAGGGGGAGAAGTTTATGATGTTTCTTTTTTTGTCGATCCTGAACTTTTACTGCTAATTATTTTCGTAGTGTTTTGCCATCATCAAAAAGGGGGAGATTGTTGCAAACCTATTTTCATGACCTGTGTTTTGATGATTGACAAACACTATTGATTCTCTTGGACTACTTGTTTCTTCTAACTTTTCAGGAATCAAAGATCGGACGAACAGACGAAGCCAGTTCAGGATTGCGTAGGTTTAGGGTTGAGTCAGTCTGTACTTTTGTTTTTCAATTCTTGAGTCTACTTGTAATGGTCAAAGAGACTGATGCTAAGTAACCCTACACACACACACACTTGAGAGACTTAGAATTTCTGTTTTTACTCATATCGGCCAGGACGATTTTTTACATCGTCCTGGACGATCAGGCTTAAAACAGAAAGTCTAAATAAGGATTCTTAATTAAGGCAGCCGTCATTAACATATCGGCCTGGACGATACGTGTATCGGTCATGACGATAAGCTCAAAACAGAAAGAAGTTGCCGCCATAGACAATTAAGGTATACTGTATTTTTAAATTATCGGCCAGGACGATCATTGACGATCATTGATCGGCTGGACGAAATTCTCAAATTTATGCCTTAATTGATAAGGAAATCAAGGGAGTAATTAAGGATGATTGATACGATCATATCGTCCTGGACGATCGCAGGATCGGCCAGGATGATCCAGTCAAAAACCTTAAGTTACTTCAGGACGATAAATATCGGCCAGCTCGTATCCAGGGCTATTCTCAGGACGATTTTCCCATAATTTGAACTGATCGGCCAGGACGATCGTGATATCGGCCTGGACGATCAAGCAAATTTTCAATCGTCCAGTTTTTTGCATCCAGGGCGATGCTCTGGCCGATCTTCTGAGATTTGTACTGATCGGCCAGGCCGATGTCCATATCGGCCTGGACGATAAAGTCGGCAACTTGCAATTAATGAGCTCCTTTGAAGCTCTTCTATTTAAGAGCTCTTGTTCAATATTTTTGAGAACCTTTGGCTGCTGCCTTGACCTGAGAAGGCCTTGAGGAGAGAAAGAGAGAGAGGGAGAGAGAGAGGATCTTGTGTGGGGGAGCTTGTGAGGGGATTCACAAGGGTTGCTTCAAGGATCGCTCTACTTGTTCTTCGTCTAGAGTTTCTCGTCCGTGGAAGGGTCGGTAGAGGTAAGGAGTTAGCTTTTGGTTGTGGTTCTCTGCCAGCTTCAGGAGGAAGCAAAAGGAGATAGGTTCTCTGTCTTGCCGGGGTGGCAAAAAGGAGGTTCTTGTGAAGGCTTCTCCGCCTAGCCGTGGGGGCTAAAGGAGAGTCACGTTTTATAGTGCAATACTTGGAGGGTGCCTCCAAGGAGTGGACGTAGGTCGAGTTGACCGAACCACTATAAATTCCTGTGTTCTTGTTTTCTTGCTTACACACTTTTATTTTCGCATTTATTTTTGTGGTGTGATTTTAGTTTATGTGATTTTCATTCTTTGTGAAAAGAAATTTTTAAAATACCAATTCACCCCCCCTCTTAGTTAGCTTGGGACTAAGTTCGTAAGGGCTTAACCTCCCTAATGAACTTTCAAAATGGCACCCAAAGTTCAAGCGAAAGAGGGAAAATTTTTCCTCGGTGCCGATATAGGTCAAAATTCACGATTTGCCGCTTGCATGCCGGAACTAAGAGGGCATTTCGAGGATTGCGAGTAAGAGGCGTCCCGTTAGCAGTTGATAACTTGACTGAACAAAAGACTTAGTTAACCTTTTCAAGAATCTGTGTTCTAGTGGATTGCAATGCTACTTATCCAGATGAAATTTTGGTTTCCCTGGACGGTGATGTGGTAGGACTGAAACTGCAATACGAATGGAGGCCTTTCCCTTGTGAGCCATGTAAGTCTTTAGGGCACTACTCTTCCTCCTATCCGTCTAATCCTGTCAAGGAATGTAATGATCAAAACTATGCGGTCCCAAAACCCAACCCACGTGGAAGAAGTTTTTGTAGGAACCCCAAAAGTCGGAATTCCTCCAGGTCTCAGCTTTCTTCCAAGCCTCCTCAAGCTGACTCTAATCCAAAAGTCCCCTTAACTGACCCTCCTGTCACTTTTGATTCTTCTAATCATGTAGAGCATACCAACAATTTAAGGCACCCTCTTGACTACCAAACACATTCTCCACCTCCATTGTCTAAGACTCTTATTTCTATTACCTCTGTTGAAGAATCCCCTAACACCGAGCCACCTACTATTGCAGTTAATGTTTCAAGTATCCCTAATTTAAATTCTCCAAATAATTCAACATTTTAATAACTTAATTTAAATTTCAATTATTTTATAATATATATATTTTTTATTTTCAACTAAATTTTTTTTTCGTCTGTGAGTGTTCACCCTCGGGCGAATGGCATACGTTTTGATCGATCGAATGGAGGGAATGACGGACGGCAAACGGCTAACGAGTTTATGATGCAAGTGATTCCTACTGTCTGCCTTATCTTCCCCTATTGTAAATGGAGAGATTGTAAATGTCATGGCATGCCTGTGCTTTCGCGCTCTGTAATAATGCAGTTAGTCTCTTCGAGGGCATTCTCAACTCTCTCCTTCCCCTTCATCAAATCATCTTCCTTCCTCTTCCTCTCCAACATCAAACCCTCCTCCTTCCCCCTTCGCCTTTTGTCCTCCTCCTCGACCCACTATCCCCTTTACTATGAGCTCATTCATTACCGCCCCGACCCCCGCCATCCTCACCGCCTTCCAAACTCTTATACCTCCATAGTCGCTGCAGCCTCCGGCGACGGAGAAAATTCATCGTCCTCTGGCGAAGCCCCCGGTGACACCGACCCCATGGATCGTGCCAAACGCCGGTACTATCGTAAAAGGCAGAGGTGCATGTACGGCGGCTCCGGTTCGGACTCCGATTCCGGACGTCGATCCGATTTTGTGGAGCTGAAGCCTGAGATCATCGACTTCCCTATATTGCATGCCCGCGAGCAGGAACTCTACTTCCACGACGCGTTTGCCTTACCCTGGGAGAAGGATAAGCACTATCGAATGGTGTACCAGCTCGAGAAGAAGTTCTTCCCGGAGCAATCCTTTGACAAAGCTTTTGTTGACATATCCGAGGATTCGTTCCAGCTACACAAGAAGGGGAAGAGGACGCCTAATAAGGATGAGGGAGAGAAAGGGGATGCGAGAGCCTTGGTGTTCTTTGACGAAAAGAAGGAGAAGGGGGAAGAGAGGAAGGACGGGGGAGGAGATGTGTCGGAGAAGAAGGTGGAGGAGTTTTTCCGGTCCTTGAAGAAGGTTCCGAAAGCTCAGAGCCGAAGCGATGTTGCCGGGGAGGTTATTGGTGAGCCATTTCTTTCGCGTAGGGGAACTGGACTTCCTGCAAAGTGGGATGGGCCATCTGGAACTGTAGTTCTTGTGGATAAACCTAAAGGTGTGTGATCGTTTTCCCTTTTTTTCTTCAGTTTCTCATTTCATTCAAACGGCTATAATGCTCTATAGTTTAGAACACGGTATGTGTATGCCCCCTGTATCTGCTAACTATTTCTTGCATTTGTAAAGGGAACACTTGTACTGCAACTTACCGCTTACTAAAAATATTCAGATTTATGTGGATGATATACTCTTTGGATCTTCTAATAAGAAATTGTGTGATGAGTTTTCCAAAATAATGAGTAGAGAGTTTGAGATGAGTTTGATGGGAGAGTTATCCAACTTTTTGGGGTTTAGCATAAAATAATTGGAGGATGGAACATTTTTAAATCAAACAAAATACATAAAGGACATTTTGAAGAAATATGAGATGGACAAAGCCAAGCCAATTAACACTCCCATGACTTCTAGTGCTCCATTGGATAAGGACCCAAGTGGTAAGTCTGTTGATCAGAAGAAGTATAAAGGCATGATTGGATCTTTACTTTACTTGACTGCAAGCTGACCTGATATCATATTTAGTGCTTGCCTTTGTGCTAGATTTCAAGCTGACCTTAAGGAGTCTCACCTGACTGCTATTAAGAGGATTTTTAGATACCTTTTGGGGACACAAGGCTTAGGGATTTGGTACCCTAGACATAGCACTTATTTTGAGATTATTGGTTTTTTTGACTCTGATTTTGCAGGATGCAAGGTGGATAGAAAAAGCACTTCTGGAACTTGTCAATTCATTAGACAATCTTTGGTCTCTTGGTCTAGTAGGAAGCAAAACTCTGTTGCACTTTCCACTGCTGAAGCTGAATACATCGCCCTTGGAAGTTGTGTGGCCCAAGTCCTTTGGTTGAAACAACATGTATTGGATTTAGGATTACATGTAGGCACCATCTCAATCTTTTGTGACAATACTAGTGCCATATGCATCTCTAAGAATCCTATCCAATATTCAAGGATTAAACACATTGACATTAGGCATCACTTCATTAGAGATCATGTGACTAAGGGAGACATTGAGTTACACCATGTGACAACTGAAAACTAACTGGCGGACATCTTTACTAAACCGTTGGCCTTCGACACTTTCAGTTCTTTAAGGACCAGATTGGGTGTGATTGACATAAATGCATGAAACTTGATCTTTTAGTTATTTTCTTTTGCATTTATTTTCTATTTTTTCTCTTAACTTTTTGGTGTGTTTTATTTTTATTTTATCTCTTTTTACTTAGTCTTCAAAATCATCGCTGATATGATATTATATTCCTTGTCCTTGCTTTTGAAAATTTGTAGTCAATGTGTTTTTTATCTCCTAATCTCTTAGATGGTAGGAATATTTTATGATTGTGTCTCTTTCTCTAACCTATTTTAGTGGCATAGTTTTCTTTTCTAATCAAAAATCTATCTCAAAGTAAAAATTGTTTATAAAATTAAGATCTTTTCTTAAGCTTGCTTAAACAAATCTATCTTGTAATTATAATGTTTAAAGTTTTTTGTCACATCAAGATCCCTCGTTACTCTTGTCCTTGATTATTAACTCTGTTTGTGGTAATTCTTCTTTATGTTAGAGAGAGAGCTCATATTCTCTAATATCTAAGAAGATATACTCACAACTAAGATTTTTTTAAAAGGTTATAAAAGAGAATGTAGCTTGCAAAATCAAAAATGTTTTGGCCAATGATGCCAACAAAAGAAGCGCAATGACGCCAAAATTGAAAAAACTATAAAAAGATGTGCAAAGCACCAACTCATTTGACAAAGGGAATAAAACGAGCCCACTCAAAAGCAAGCTATTCTCTCTTTTTAAATCTTTTAGAACTTAGAAGTTTTGGTTCTCAAAGGCTTGATTTCGATTGTTTTCCGATCGTGACAAATTTACTTTGGTTCATTATTTTTAAAGATAGTTTTTTTCTTAAGCCAAGTGATGGATGGATTTTTTATATAAATATCCAATTAATTCTTTGAGTTAGGTCATTGATTTCAAAAGACGATTCTACTCTAAGAAAACATCTGAGCTAAGGGTAACCATGATCGGATATTCTACTATTCTATGGATTGATGAGATTATTAACACATTTACTCACAAGTTTTTAAATCAATCACATAGAATACTATATCATTTTCATACCTTGGCAAAAAAAAAAGAGTTTTTGTGATTTGCTTTTGTGCTTTTGTTCCCTCCTTTTTGATATGTCAAAAGGGGGAGAAGTTTATGATGTTCTTTTTTTGTCGATCCTAAATTTTAACTGCTAATTATTTTCGTAGTGTTTTGCCATCATCAAAAAGGGGGAGATTGTTGCAAACCTATTTTCATGACCTGTGTTTTGATGATTGACAAACACTATTGATTCTCTTGGACTACTTATTTCTTCTAACTTTTTAGGAATCAAAGATTGGACGAACAGACGAAGCCAGTTCAGGATTGCTTAGGTTTAGGGTTGAGTCAGTCTGTACTTTTGTTTTTCAATTCTTGAGTCTACTTGTAATGGTCAAAGAGACTGATGCTAAGTAACCCTACACACACACACACACACTTGTGAGACTTAGAATTTCTGTTTTTACTCATATCGGCCAGGACGATTTTTTACATCGTCCTGGACGATCAGACTTAAAACAGAAAGTCTAAATAAGGATTCTTAATTAAGGCAGCCGTCATTAACATATCGGCCTGGACGATACGTGTATCGGTCATGACGATAAGCTCAAAACAGAAAGAAGTTGCCACCATAGACAATTAAGGTATACTGTATTTTTAAATTATCGGCCAGGACGATCATTTATCGGCCAGGACGATCATTGATCGGCCTGGACGAAATTCTCAAATTAATCCTTAATTGATAAGGAAATCAAGGGAGTAATTAAGGATGATTGATACGATCATATCGTCCTGGACGATCGTAGGATCGGCCAGGATGATCCAGTCAAAAAACCTTAAGTTACTTCAGGACGATAAATATCGGCCAGCTCGTATCCAGGGCTATTCTCAGGACGATTTTCCCATAATTTGAACTGATCGGCCAGGACGATCGTGATATCGGCCAGGACGATCAAGCCAATTTTCAATCGTCCAGTTTTGCATCCAGGGCGATGCTCTGGCCGATCTTCTGAGATTTGTACTGATCGGCCAGGCCGATGTCCATATCGGCCTGGACGATAAAGTCGGCAACTTGCAATTAATGAGCTCCTTTGAAGCTCTTCTATTTAAGAGCTCTTGTTCAACATTTTTGAGAACCTTTGGCTGCTGCCTTGACCTGAGAAGGCCTTGAGGAGAGAAAGAGAGAGAGGGAGAGAGAGAGGATCTTGTGTGGGGGAGCTTGTGAGGGGATTCACAAGGGTTGCTTCAAGGATCGCTCTACTTGTTCTTCGTCTAGAATTTCTCGTCCGTGGAAGGGTCGGTAGAGGTAAGGAGTTAGCTTTTGGTTGTGGTTCTCTGCCAGCTTCAGGAGGAAGCAAAAGATAGGTTCTCTGCCTTGCCGGGGTGGCAAAAAGGAGGTTCTTGTGAAGGCTTCTCCGCCTAGCCGTGGGGGCTAAAGGAGAGTCACGTTTTATAGTGCAATACTTGGAGGGTGCCTCCAAGGAGTGGACGTAGGTCGAGTTGACCGAACCACTATAAATTCCTGTGTTCTTGTTTTCTTGCTTCCGCACTTTTATTTCCGCATTTATTTTTGTGGTGTGATTTTGGTTTATGTGATTTTCATTCTTTGTGAAAAGAAATTTTTAAAATACCAATTCACCCCCCCCCCCCCTCTTAGTTAGCTTGGGACTAAGTTCGTAAGGGCTTAACCTCCCTAATGAACTTTCAAAATGGCACCCAAAGTTCAAGCGAAAGAGGGAAAATTTTTCCTCGGTGCCGATATAGGTCAAAATTCACGATTTGCCGCTTGCATGCCGGAACTAAGAGGGCATTTCGAGGATTGCGAGTAAGAGGCGTCCCGTTAGCAGTTGATAACTTGACTGAACAAAAGACTTAGTTAACCTTTTCAAGAATCTGTGTTCTAGTGGATTGCAATGCTACTTATCCAGATGAAATTTTGGTTTCCCTGGACGGTGATGTGGTAGGACTGAAACTGCAATACGAATGGAGGCCTTTCCCTTGTGAGCCATGTAAGTCTTTAGAGCACTACTCTTCCTCCTGTCCGTCTAATCCTGTCAAGGAATGTAATGATCAAAACTATGCGGTCCCAAAACCCAACCCACGTGGAAGAAGTTTTTGTAGGAACCCCAAAAGTCGGAATTCCTCCAGGTCTCAGCTTTCTTCCAAGCCTCCTCAAGCTGACTCTAATCCAAAAGTCCCCTTAACTGACCCTCCCGTCACTATTGATTCTTCTAATCATGTAGAGCATACCAACAATTTCAGGCACCCTCTTGACTACCAAACACATTCTCCACCTCCATTGTCTAAGACTCTTATTTCTATTACCTCTGTTGAAGAATCCCCTAACACCGAGCCACCTACTATTGCAGTTAATGTTTCAAGTATCCCTAATTTAAATTCTCCAAATAATTCAACATTTTAATAACTTAATTTAAATTTCAATTATTTTATAATATATATATTTTTTATTTTCAACTAATATTTTTTTTCGTCTGTGAGTGTTCACCCTCGGGCGAATGGCATGCGTTTTGATCGATCGAATGGAGGGAATGACGGACGGCAAACGGCTAACGAGTTTATGATGCAAGTGATTCCTACTGTCTGCCTTATCTTCCCCTATTGTAAATGGAGAGATTGTAAATGTCATGGCATGCCTGTGCTTTCGCGCTCTGTAATAATGCAGTTAGTCTCTTCGAGGGCATTCTCAACTCTCTCCTTCCCCTTCATCAAATCATCTTCCTTCCTCTTCCTCTCCAACATCAAACCCTCCTCCTTCCCCCTTCGCCTTTTGTCCTCCTCCTCGACCCACTATCCCCTTTACTATGAGCTCATTCATTACCGCCCCGACCCCCGCCATCCTCACCGCCTTCCAAACTCTTATACCTCCATAGTCGCTGCAGCCTCCGGCGACGGAGAAAATTCATCGTCCTCTGGCGAAGCCCCCGGTGACACCGACCCCATGGATCGTGCCAAACGCCGGTACTATCGTAAAAGGCAGAGGCGCATGTACGGCGGCTCCGGTTCGGACTCCGATTCCGGACGTCGATCCGATTTTGTGGAGCTGAAGCCTGAGATCATCGACTTCCCTAGATTGCATGCCCGCGAGCAGGAACTCTACTTCCACGACGCGTTTGCCTTACCCTGGGAGAAGGATAAGCACTATCGAATGGTGTACCAGCTCGAGAAGAAGTTCTTCCCGGAGCAATCCTTTGACAAAGCTTTTGTTGACATATCCGAGGATTCGTTCCAGCTACACAAGAAGGGGAAGAGGACGCCTAATAAGGATGAGGGAGAGAAAGGGGATGCGAGAGCCTTGGTGTTCTTTGACGAAAAGAAGGAGAAGGGGGAAGAGAGGAAGGACGGGGGAGGAGATGTGTCGGAGAAGAAGGTGGAGGAGTTTTTCCGGTCCTTGAAGAAGGTTCCGAAAGCTCAGAGCCGAAGCGATGTTGCCGGGGAGGTTATTGGTGAGCCGTTTCTTTCGAGTAGGGGAACTGGACTTCCTGCAAAGTGGGATGGGCCATCTGGAACTGTAGTTCTTGTGGATAAACCTAAAGGTGTGTGATCGTTTTCCCTTTTTTTCTTCAGTTTCTCATTTCATTCAAACGGCTATAATGCTCTATAGTTTAGAACACGGTATGTGTATGCCCCCTGTATCTGCTTACTATTTCTTGCATTTGTAAAGGGAACACTTGTACTGCAACTTACCGCTTACTAAAAATATTCAGTGATCTACCAGTGAATTTTACAAACTTGTCTTCTTGAATTATTTTTTCATATCCCAAGAATTTTTGAAGAATATCAAGTGTTTATCAGAGCCTGATTACCTCTGTCTTAGCTGATCAAAGTCAACACCTTATATTATTTTCAATACTTTGGCCTATTTATGGGTTGGAAATTTAAATTCTTCTTAATGTGTCACTTTATCACTAAGGTTGTAAAAGAGGTAAGCTAGAGCAACTCAAGTATTATTTGGCTCGGCTTGTTAAGCAATCGGCCAAAATTTTCCATTTTTGTTCAGTTCATCAACTTATTGAGCCAAACACATATTGTTTAAGAATAAATGGTCTACCTAAATGTCATATATAATTTATAGAGTAAATTTCTCCCTCTCTCTCTCTCGCTATATATATATATATACACACACACACAGACACACAAAATTTGCAAGTATATATGCATACGCATAAACATACACATCTAAATATACATGCAAACATGTATATATAGGCATATTTTTATGTATAAATAAACATAATTTAACTACCACCAAGTTGAACATGATAGAACAGGGCATTGATCACATTTAATTCATAATGTAAATGGGATTATAAAAATTAGTCAAACACAAGCTAATTGTTGAAGGGAATCATTACATATTTTATGGTTTCAATAATCATTATTTCGGATGCTTACAATGCTTATATTTTTTATTACTAAGATATTGCAAGTCATGACAGGTTGGACTTCATTTACTGTTTGTGGGAAACTCCGACGCCTAGTCAAAGTGCAAAAGGTGCTCTAAACTGAACATCATGACCGTCATGAATATTGACCGATTGTAGTAAACTTCCAAATTACAGGTTGGGCATGCCGGTACACTTGATCCCATGGCAACTGGTCTTTTAATTGTTTGTGTGGGTAAAGCAACCAAACTGGTTGAAAGGTACACTTTGTTTTGAATCTCAGAAGACATTTTTCTTGAATTAATGAGATTTTTTTTATATATATTTACACATCTATATTGGTGACTATCACTATATGGAGTTTGTTTAATTGAATTACTGCATATTTTTCAATGGAAGGCATTACTTATTTTTAATTTGCTTTCACTTGGAAGGGCAAGGAAGGTCACTAAATCAAAGCGTTATGCAACGTATGCACTTTGCTTTGGTCAAAACGTTCAAAACGTTAATGAAGCGCAATGAGTTTGCTGCTTATGGTGCATCTTTGTAATGCGTAAAACACTAATAAATGACATTTTTTAATGGTGTGGATATTTTTTTTGCTAAAGTTTTTTTTTTTCTAATTGACATGACTACTTTTCTTATTAATAGAGTGAAATAATAGCTTAATTATAATCTAAAGTTTGATCAATATTCTCTTTCAGCTGAGAACACTTCAAATACTCCATTTTTTCTATCATAAGTATCTTTATCCTAGTTTTCATTTTCAGCTGCTAAAGTTTTGATGCCAAATTTCTTTTGGTCTACTATTGCTATTATTTCCTACAAAATGTATTCCATTTTTGTTGAGGTAGTTACTAGAACTAACTGCCAAATTCTCTTAAATACTAGTATTTTGATTGTTCCACTAAGTTTCTAATCTTTCTCTATTAATATATCATGTGATGTTGCTCTCTTTTGCTGGAGAACCTCAAAGTTAAACTACAATTATATACATTTTTTACATAATGGTCCGTTTCTACTTATGATATTCTTTGATAAGTAATGTAAACATTATAAGGTTGCACTTAACCCTTTACTTTGTTCCTTCCACTTTGCAGTAATGTTTCTTCCACTGGTCATTGAACTTCATTTTATTTTGGTGCCATATTGAGGAGGGTTACCATGCAATTTTGTTATGGTTGTCATTTTTTTATGTCGTTTTATTACTAGTTCTGTGATTTCACTCAATAGGAAGATAAATTTGGTGATGATGAGCATGCTAGTGAGAACATAATTTTCAGCTGTTGTATGTGTTGTTTCATTTTATTTCAAGTAATTTATGCTTGATGAAATGATTCAGAACGCTCGACAAAACGATTTACTGTAAGGCTTTGTGCTCGACCGGGCTGAGTCGATAGTGTGGCAAATTCGGTAGATTCGACCCTGGAATGAAATCTATTTGATGTTGTATCTCTCTCATTGGCGGCAATTCGGTAGGTTGCGGTTCTGCACAAACATCTTGAAATTGTTTTAGTAAAGAATCCACACAAGTTGGGAATGATACCTTGTCAATATCCGGGGATTTCTCCTTCATAATCAAGGCCATTATACTACTCGATTCTCTCTAGGCATTCAATAAAGCGGCGGCAGACACAACAAACAGTCCAGTCTTGCCTTTCTGCTCCTTTGCCTCCTACCCAATATTCTGCGGTAGTAGCCTTAATTTGCGACCCTTCCACTCGAAGGAGTAACTATTAGCCCGACAATCATAGATAGCACCCACATCATATTGCCACGTTCGTCCCAGTATGATATGACATACATCCATATCGAGCACATCACATAATACTTCACTGGCGTAATGCTTCCTGATCGAAAAATTCACCTTGCACAGCTCCGTCACGGCCATATCGACACCTTTCTTGACCCAACTGATCTTGTATGGATTTGGATTCTTGGTAGTTTTGAGCTTTAATGCTTGTACCATAGCGCGTGATACGACATTTTCAGTGCAACCACTGTCTACCAACAAGTCACATACTTTCCCACTTATAGTGCATTTTGTCCGGAATAAGGCATTCCTCTGAGAAACGCCAGGTTGCTTAGGGGCTAATAACAACTTTTCAAGCACACAGATCAGTGGTTCGCCCACATCAGCTTCCACGTCTTCTTGAGCCTCCTCATTCTCCGGTTCGGTGGACTCTTCTTCGGTATATGCATCTAACAGTTGTAATTGCGGTCGAGAAGGACATTCATTTGATTTGTGACCTTGTTGGAAACATCTAAAGCATTTGATGTTTGAGGGCTTGGCATATGGATTGTCCTTGGTAATTGACTTACCCTTTCCTGCAACTTTGTTGTCCAATAATTTTCCTGAATTTCCTTACTGCCCCATAGTTCCGCCAGATACATTCGGTTGCTTACTAACTTGAGGTGAGGCGGAATTGGTTACCCGAACATTATCAATGGCCTGTTCTGAGTTGATGCTACTGCGACGGAATGACTGACCTCTGTTATGTCGCATTGCCTGTAATTCCACCTTCAAAGCGTAATTAACCGCTTGGGATAGTGACCACACGGCATTGAGCTCGAGCTTATCTTGTATGGACTCCTTTAATCCACCAATGTAGCGGGCTACTAATTGGTTAGCTGTCTCATTCAGATTGTTTCTTGCACTTAGGCGGTAGAATTCTTCAGTATAATCATTTACTGACTGACTGCCTTGACGACAATGTTGGTATTGATGATACAACATTTGCTCATAATCCGTCGGCAAGTAATGCCCACATAATAGCTGCTTCATTCGCCGCCAGCTGTTAATAGGTCCTCGACCTTCCCTTCGTCGCGTTTGAGCTACTTGTTGCCACCAAGCACTCGCCCCGGCCTTGAGTTTACAGGCGACATATTTCACCTGCTTGTTATGCTCTATCTCCATGTATTCAAAGAAAGTTTCTACAGCCCTCTCCCAATCCAAATAATCTTCTATGTGCAATTTCCCATCAAAGTAAGGAATATCCAATTTCACCCGAAATTCATTATGAGGCCTCCTTACCTCTCTGTTCCGCTAATTGTTCCTCCGCCTTTGGCCATCGTAGACCGCATCTTCGGAATCCGAAAGCCCAGACTGCCTGTATTCATCCACCTCTTCGCCTGAATCGGACGCGTCTTCCACTGGTGGTTCACGCCGGAACCGTCTTGTGGTCTCAACGCCCCGTCGCGCTCCTTGGTTATCCCGCAGAGGAGCTATTCGATCCAATCTGATAGAAATCGACCTCAGCTCCTGCCGAATTTCATCGTAGAATTTATTCAAGTCAGATTCAAGCTCTTCCGTTCGCCGCCCCAAACCTAGGTGCGCTTCCCAGAGAGCTTCCAAGCTGTTGTCGCCGGGAGCCACCCGCCTGCTGCTCTCGGCCATCAAGCTCTGATACCAATACTGATGTAGGATCGTTCAGCTAACAGCACAAACATGCAGGATTCAATGGAACAGTAAGAGCTCTGCAAGCTTGCAAGAGCCGGATACTTCTATTGCTTTTGATAATCAAGATAAAAGCTACATTTCATCTCATATTCTTTGCCTATATAGAACCTCTGGCTAAAAACGGAAAAAGCAATAAAGGTGTAAAATATGCTGTCTAGTGAAAAGTAGTACTATAAGAAGTGGAGTAGAGAATTCCACTAACTAACTAACTAAAGTCATAGAAGTAAATATTCCGCCAGAGAAGGTTAAGGAAACGTCCCTGCACTGAGCTGATGGTATGATGTCCCGCATCAGATGTTGGTTGTCTCTATTCTCCATTTTTCTTTATGTTTGGGGGTTGCCAATAATTTTTTATGCCTTTTGCATCTTGTGCTATTTCAAAAGCTTTTGTACATGTGCCAAAAATTCCAATAAAACTTGGACAATATGTCATAATAGATATAACTAGGGTTTACTAAATTGTCTGTTTACAATCAGCTAGTACCTTGAAAATCTAAACAGCGCCCTTCTAAACCCATTATTTTACCTTTGTAAACATGTTGCCCTTGGTTTGTACACTTGATTGTCTTTATAAGCAGTTGATTTTGACTACTAATCTGATCCTTCTTGAAATAATGATAAATCACGGGCCTTTGATGTCAAGGGGTCACTTATTTATAAAAACTTTACAAATAAGTCCTTGTGTCTAATTATGCATATTAAATTCGTCCTTTCATGATAGAGCAATTCTCCAAATTCCTGAAATGGTCTTACTTATAAGATGAGCTAGATGACCTTATTGAGATGAAGTGATGAACTGAAATGATTGTGGTGTTGGAAATTAAACTTAATTTGGCCCGTTATTATTTGGGCTTTTGATTGAAGCCCATAATCTAGAGAAATCTATTAAAGAAGACTCTAGAGATCTATGCATTTAATGTCATTTATGATAGGAGATATGAGAATACTCTAGAGGGTCTTTTAAGGAGTAATTGTTAGAAAAGTCTAGAATATGCATTTAATGTTATTTATGATAGGAGATATGAGAATACTCTAGAGGATTATTTGTAACCATTAGATTGAAATGTGTTGGCATAATCCCAACGATGTACTACTAGTATAAATAGTGGTTGTGTCTTTGAGTTGTATCAAGCCAAAAATTTGAGAAATAAAATTTCTACTTTCTTTCTTCTATTCTCTTTAGCCTTCTCTTGTTCCAAAAGCATTTTTTCATTCCAACAAAGTGGTATTAGAGCCAAGTTCCTTTCTAGAGATGGCGAATGGAGGTATGGCTTCCTTCCAAGTTCCATTGCTCAAGACGACGGATTATGATAATTGGAGTATAAAGATGAAGGCACTTCTCGGAGCGCATGACGTTTGGGAGATTGTAGAGAAAGGCTACGATGAACCAAGTGACGAGTCCGCTCTATCCTTAACACAAAAGGATAGTTTAAGGGATTCAAGAAAGAGAGACAAAAAGGCTCTCTTCCTCATCTATCAAGCGTTAGATGATGACGGTTTTGAAAAAATCTCAAGTGCTACATCAGCCAAACAAGCGTGGGAGAAGCTCCAAGTATCGTACAAGGGTGAAGAGAAGGTTAAAAAGGTACGTCTTCAAACCTTAAGAAGACAATTTGATGTCTTGCAAATGAAAGAAGGCGAGACGGTCTCCGATTATTTTTCAAGAGTTCTTTCCATTTCTAATCAACTAAAAAGAAATGGTGAGAAGCTAGAAGACGTGACTATCATTGAGAAGATTCTTCGATCGCTAGAATCTAGATTTGATAGTATCACAACTATCATTGAGGAGACAAAAGATCTACAAGAGATGACAATAGAGTAACTCTTGGGATCATTGCAAGCTTATGAAGAAAGAAAGAAGATGACTGAAGGGATTACCGAGCAACTCCTCAAGCTAGATCTCAAATCAGCCAAGAAAGACGAAAGCTTCAACAACAATAATAAAAACTATCGTGGAAGAGGTCGTGGACAAGGACGAGGTCGTGCAAATGAACAAGAAAGAGATTTCAACAATAATAATCAAGAAAGAGAAGAAAAAATTCAACAAGAGGGCGTGGAAGAGGACGCTCAAACTCGAGGTATGAGAAATCTCAAGTTAAGTGCTACAATTGTAATAAATTTGGGCACTTTGCTAAAGAATGTAGAGCGCCAAAAAGTAAAGTGAACGAAAAAGTCAACTACGTAGAAGAAGAAAGAAAAGAAGACGGCATATTATTGCTAGCCTACAAAAATAATGAAAAATGTGAAGATGGAACGTGGTACCTGGATACTGGAGCAAGTAATCACATGTGCGAAAAACGGAGCATGTTCGTGGAGCTTGACGAAACGGTCGGCGGCAATGTATCCTTTGGAGATGACTCAAAAATAGAAGTGAAAGGCAAAGCTTGTTATAAAGATGTCTCTTGGCTATGGCATCTCCGATTTGGTCATCTCAACTTTGGAGGACTGGAGCTTCTTTCAAAGAAAGAGATGGTGCGAGGTCTCCCTTGCATCAAGCACCCCGATCAAGTGTGTGAAGCATGTCTACTTGGGAAGCATTTCAGGAAAAGTTTTCCAAGAGAATCAAGTTCGAGAGCTCAAAAGCCATTGGAGCTCATACATACAGATGTTTGTGGACCAATAAAGCCATGCTCACTCGGTAAGAGCAACTACTTTCTTCTCTTCATTGATGATTTCTCACGAAAAACATGGGTGTACTTTTTGAAGCAAAAATCAGAGGTGTTCGGCATATTCAAGAAATTCAAGGCAGCCGTCGAGAAAGAAAGTGGACTCAAGATCAAGGCTATGCGATCGGATCGAGGAGGAGAATTCACTTCAAAAGAATTCCAAGAATTCTGTGAGGCCAATGGGATACGACGATCTCTAACTGTCCCAGGGTCCCCTCAACAAAATGGAGTAGCAGAAAGGAAGAACAGAACCATCCTTGACATGGCGAGGAGTATGCTCAAAAGCAAGAAGCTGCCAAAGGAATTTTGGGCAGAAGCGGTCTCCTGTGCAGTTTATTTGATCAACCGTTCACCAACAAGAAGTGTGTGGGGTATGACTCCACAAGAAGCATGGAGTGGAAGAAAGCCCGGCATCTCCCACTTAAAGGTGTTTGGAAGTTTAGCTCATGTGCACGTACCTGATATGAAAAGAAGTAAGTTAGATGATAAAAGTGAGAAGTTCATCTTCATCGGCTACGACAACAACTCAAAAGGATACAAGCTATACAATCCAAATATTGGAAAGACAATTATCAGCCGAGATGTTATATTCGATGAAGAAGGAGAATGGGACTGGGGATCATATGAGAAAGATTACAAATATGAAGATGAAGATACGGAGCAACCAAGGATGGAGCAAGCAAGAGAGGAGCCTACTACTCCAACAGCAACACCAACTACAGATTATCAAGAAAGCTCGAGTGAAAGAATACCACGGTTCAGGAGCTTAAGAGACATATATGAGGTAACAGAGAATCATGAAAATCTTACACTCTTTTGCCTCTTTGCAGAATGTGAGCCCATGAATTTTCAAGAAGCCATACAAAATAAGGAGTGGAAGGATGCTATGGACGAAGAAATTAAGGCCATCGAGAAGAATGACACATGGGAGCTTGCATCACTTCCTCACGGACACAAGGCAATTGGCGTGAAATGGGTGTACAAAGCAAAGAAGAATGCTAAAGGAGAAATTGAAAGATACAAGGCAAGACTAGTGGCCAAAGGCTATAGTCAAAGAGCCGGCATCGACTATGATGAGGTATTTGCTCCTGTTGCTCGCTTAGAAACAATTAGACTAATCATCTCCTTGGCAGCTCAAAATAAATGGAAGATACATCAAATGGATGTAAAATCAGCCTTCTTGAATGGAGTTCTTGAAGAAGAAGTATATATTCAACAACCTCCAGGATACGAAGTCAAAGGGAAAGAAGACAAAGTTCTCAAACTAAAGAAGACGCTCTATGGGTTGAAACAAGCACCATGAGCATGGAATAGTCGGATAGATAAGTACCTGCAAGACAAAGGTTTTATAAAATGCCCTTATGAACATGCTCTTTACATCAAGAATAAGAATAAAGATGTTTTAATCGTTTGCTTGTATGTTGATGATTTGATCTTCACCGGAAACAATCAAATGATGTTTGAAGAATTCAAACAAGCAATGACTAAAGAATTTGAGATGACTGATATTGGGCTTATGGCCTATTATTTGGGCATTGAAGTCCATCAAATGGAAGATGGAATATTTATCTCACAAGAAAGCTATGCAAAGGAGATGTTGAAGAAATTCAAGATGGATAATTGCAAACCTATAAATACTCCTATTGAATGTGGAGTTAAGCTGTCAAAGCATGATGAAGGAAAAAGAGTCGATCCTACATTTTTCAAGAGCCTTGTTGGGAGCTTGCGCTACTTAACATGCACAAGGCCTGATATTCTCTATGCTATCGGACTTGTCAGTCGTTATATGGAGACTCCAACCACGAGCCACTTAAAAACTGCTAAAAGAATCCTGCGCTATATCAAAGGTACAATTCATTTTGGCTTACTATATTCCTCATCTAACGATTTTAGACTTGTAGGATATAGCGACAGTGATTGGGCTGGCGATATGGATGATAGAAAGAGCACCACTGGTTATGTGTTCTTCATGGGAGATACACCTTTCACCTGGATGTCAAAGAAACAACCAATTGTCAGTCTCTCTACTTGTGAAGCAGAGTATGTAGCCGCAACATCTTGTGTTTGTCATGCAATTTGGCTTCGAAACTTGTTAAAAGAGTTAAGCCTGCCTCAAGAAGAAGCAACAAAGATTCATGTTGATAATAAGTCCGCAATAGCATTGGCCAAAAATCCAGTTTTTCATGATAGAAGCAAGCACATTGATACACGCTATCACTATATCAGAGAATGCATTACAAGGAAGGAAGTGCAAGCGGAATATGTAAAGTCACAAGACCAGATTGCAGACATCTTCACCAAGCCACTCAAGTATGAAGACTACATCAAGATGAGAAATCTTCTTGGAGTCACAAAATTAAGTTTAAGGGGGGATGTTGGAAATTAAACTTAATTTGGCCCGTTATTATTTGGGCTTTTGATTGAAGCCCATAATCTAGAGAAATCTATTAAAGAAGACTCTAGAGATCTATGCATTTAATGTCATTTATGATAGGAGATATGAGAATACTCTAGAGGGTCTTTTAAGGAGTAATTGTTAGAAAAGTCTAGAATATGCATTTAATGTTATTTATGATAGGAGATATGAGAATACTCTAGAGGATTATTTGTAACCATTAGATTGAAATGTATTGGCATAATCCCAACGATGTACTTCTAGTATAAATAGTGGTTGTGTCTTTGAGTTGTATCAAGCCAAAAATTTGAGAAATAAAATTTCTACTTTCTTTCTTCTATTCTCTTTAGCCTTCTCTTGTTCCAAAAGCATTTTTTCATTCCAACATGTGGGTAGTTCTCTACCTATTCATTTTGCAACTTCTTGTCTCCGACAAAGAACTTGTTGCTCTGCTCTACAATAGGGAAAACAAAGGGAGGAAGAGTTTGTGGAAGATAAGTTTTGCGATATATAGGTGTGTGCTCTTACCATTAGCATTGATTAAGTTCATCTATACATTTTCTTTTTTTTTTTGTGGAGTTTTTATCATAAATTCTTTATTTTCAAAGTTTTATGAGGAGTTCTTTCATGGCCATATTTAGAAATATTCATCCTGTTTGTCATGGTTATCTTCCTTTTTCTTTTCTCACGATTTTTTCTTATTTGTCAATAATTTTAGGGTTTCCATCTCTTTGAACATGGAGAAATGCAGATTTGTAATGAACGGCATTTTCAACACTTGAAATATATAACAATCAATAACTGATTATATGCATGATCAGGTGTTCCTAATTAATGGCTATTTTGTAACTACCGTTAAGCGGTGGGTACCAAGGTACCACTTTAAAGGCGGTCAATTATTTTGGAATACTTAGGTGACATACAAAAGCATGATTTTGGAATTATTTAAGAAATGAGAAGCTGTGAGGAAAGGGATTATGATATTGGTACTTGGTAATCTTCATGTCATAGCATTTATTCAAAATTTACAGTACTTTGTATATTAGGCTCTAAATGCCATGGTATCAAATTTTGGAATCAAAGTGAAATACGTCTAGATTTTAATTGCATTCATATGTACTGTTAGTTTTCATTTTTAAATGATTTTGAGAGTACTTATTATTGTGCGATCGAAGGTGCAAATGATTTCTAATGCATCTTTATACCTCTTGTAGTCTTCTCTCTCCTGCTATAAAGAGAGAAATGATAATGAAGGTTGTGATAGTCATTATGTCTATTTATCTTTTAATAAGATTATTGGTTGTATTTGTAGATTAAAAAAAAATCTAAGTGTTTCTATATTTTGCATCATATTTTGATTAAAGTGCAAGTATTCGATGAACTTCTTAAATACCTAGAAGATTGAAGTGATTCAGATATTACAACAACAACAACATCAACATCAATCCGTTATATCCTGGTCGGCTACATGCATTCTATTGAAGCGATTCATAAAATTTTAAATAAATTTGTTGTTTATTTTCCCTTCCTGATTAAAACTGTTGCTTTAGTTCTTATAAAGCTTTTGTACGTTTTTCAGATATCAGGGTATGGCTAAATGTTATAGTGGTGTTTTCCGTTTAGGAGAAGCTACATCTACTTGGGATGCTGATTCTCTAGTATGTCTTCTTTACTTTTATCACCAACATTAATTTTGGGCCGGACGTGTGATAGTTATGTTTTTTTTATTTCGTGGAAGCAAAAGCAACAAACAATAATATAAAAATTATAGCAAAATCAAAACGATGGTTTATTTTTTATTAAAACTTCAATAAGAAAAAATAAGATACAAATGATCTACAATTCAAGAGGTAGATCGGCTCTACCCATCAACCTAGATGCTGCTAGAAAACCCTCAAAAGAAAAAAAAATACAACAAACACCCACAAAACGCATCAATAGCATGATCGAAACCCAAGACAAATCCTCCTTAAATAACCCTAGCCACCATAGCACAAATTGAACCTTCTTAAACAATTAAATATAATTTAGGAAACTTTCCTAAATAATTAAACATAATTCAGGAAACCTTTCTAAATAATAAAATACTTCCTAAATAGTATAAACATAATGCAGGAAGCCTTCCTACAACAATTAAACATGATTTATGAAATCTTTTTAAAAAATTAAATATAATTTAGGAAACCTTCCTAAATATTTAAATACTTTCTAAAAAGTATAAACATAATTTAGGAAACCTTCTTAAATAATTAAGCATGATATAAGAAAACTTCTTAAATAATATAAACATAATATGGAAGCCTTCCTAAATAGTTCCCCCTTAATTAAGAACTTTCCTAAATAACTCCCCATTGATTAGAAACCTTCTAAATATCTTTCCCTGGGCCCCACAAGGTTGCCCCCCCTGGCGTATCAATACTCTCCTCCCAAATTGCCACCTTATCCTCAAGGTGTAAAGAAGGGAACTGTCTTCTGATCATCTGTTTTAACAACAAAATCTTCTTCTATTCGAGAACCACTTAGCACATGGTCAAATATCATTTATTATCTGCTCATGCTTCACTCTGGAGAATATACCATCTTTCAATAATTTAACATCTTTACCAATGCCTTCACTTTTTATCCACTTGCTCCAGTCATAAACTATTTTTTCCACTCAAAGCCATAAAGGTTAAAAAGAAATTGCGCAAAAAATTAGGTGACAACATGGAACTATATGGATGCAGTGAGAAGCATAAAGGTTATTGAATCAGTAGTCACAGATCCATGATAAACAATTAGCAGCAGCATAAGTTCCAGACTCTTTGTAAAATAACTTCTAGAGTACATCTTGTAGTTCTTTGCAAACTTTACATGTTGCCAAATGAATCCTTGTCCAATAGCTCTATATATTGTTCTGCCATGTAGGATTGTCCATCAAAAGTAATGGGATTTTATTCTAAGCAAGAATGTAAAGAATGCTAAGTCAATTGTAAGTTGTATGATGATTATGTTGCCCAATATAGTTCTGAATCCCCTTTTCAGCCCAATCTCCATAATCATGGGTAAGACCATCAATAAACCAAGCTAGACAGCAGATTGAGATGCTATAACAACCTTCAGAGGATTCTTTTCCCTCATTAGTGCTTGCTTCATAATGGCAGACTCAATCCCACTTAATGACAGGTAAGGCTTGCCATAGAGAAAAATGTGGACTATGATAACAACCATCATTGAGCTAACATAGAACCATGCAGTCGTGAAGTAGCAAGAAAGCATGCTGAAGAAGTCAAATCAGTGGTCCAAGTGATAAATATCTCTGCTAAGTATTTGTTCTCCATTGCTACATGCAACCTTTACTTCAAACAAGAAGATTTGGTTAAGTCCAACCTCACGAACTTTTCCATCCTGAATGTACTCGTGGTGGGTGATATTTTCTTTGCCTAAATGTCGAGTTGAATCCTACAAAGATATCCTCACTTAGGTTGATTCCACAAGAAGTCTTGCTTCTGTTACCTCTAATGATGTGAAAAATCTTGTTAAATACATCTGCATGCCTATATTGGAAGCAGACCTTCAGTGGAGTAACTAGAACTCTTTGTCCAATTGTCACAAAACTTGTTTCTTGGTTTGACATTAACCATCTCAAAGATAAAATACTTCTTGTAAATATGTGCCCATTTAAACCAAGAATGGTTGGTGGGCACAGTCCATGATCTTCATTGAATTTATCCAAAAGATTCCTATTTTTAAAGCCTCTTCCAAATAGTTATCCTAGTTCATATCAATTGCCTGAAGAGCATCCCCTCTTGTAAAGACAACTGTGTGGTTTTGATTTTCTAGCTCACTTTCACCAATCTTTGCTGCTCCAGTTAATTTGATGCAATAGATTTCTTGATCAGCATTATAAGCTTGACTTTGCAAGTTTATTTCTTTACCCTCTTCATTCACATCTTTCCCTTTGTCGATCTATTTATCGTCGGAAGAAGCTTGTGTATCACTTATTGAACTCTCACTCTTTTCCTCAATTATTTGCATATTCAGCTTTTTCACCCTAGGATCGCCACCGCTCCAACAACTTCTTCCTCCCCCAGTATAGCGGTTGTTGTGATCCGTTCATGTTTCTCCAATGTTTCAAGGGTGAGACTCCCACCTTTCTTCCATCCACTTCACATGACCCGATCCCCATTGCTCGGCCCGCCCTCCTCCTTCGATTGTCCACTCCTCTTGCCCAAAAAGCCTCTCATAGTGGTCGACCACTCCACCACCTCTATAATAAAACTCCCTTCCCGCTGTCCCCCCATCCAGAAACCCTATTCCCCCCTTCTGAGAGCCATAGGAGGTGGCTCTTGATGAAAGCTCGTTTTGTCGAACTCTTCTTGTCCGATCTCTTTCCATTAAGAATCGGTTGAGGGAATCTCGATCAAATCTTTATTTGTGTTAGCAATGGGAATCATCGGTGAGGTTTTGGATCGCATCTCCATGAGCTTTCTCATCTTCTCATCCAGAATTTCCTTTCCCTTTGGTTCTGCCCAAGGAATCGCCAGTGAAGCTTTCATCTGCATCTCAATTATTTTCTTCATCATGTATTAAAAATTCCCAAACCTTCCATCCATCGTTGAAATACGTTCATTCATCTATCCCACATCCGCTCGTAATTTTCCTACTTTCCCTTCCAACTGTTCTTCCAACGTCAAAAAATCAGCAACTTTAATTTGAACCTGACCTCCAAACAACAAAATTCAGCAAACGGAGAGGAAAAACTCAGCAGAAATCAATAAGGAAATATGATATTTTGGTCTAAAACACCGCTCTGATACCAATTTGTTACGTTGTGGATACAAAAACAGCAAACTATAATTTAAAAACAGTAAAACCAAAATTTTGGCTGATTTTTAATTAGCACTTCAATAAGAGAAAACAAGATAGAGATGATCTGCAATTTGAGAGATAGATTTGCTCTCCCAATCAACCTAGACGCCGCTAGGAAGCCCTCATTGAAAAGAACTACAACAAACACCCACAAAACTCATCAAGAGCATGATCTAAACCCTAGATAACTCCCCTTTAAATAGCCCTAGACACCATAACACAAATAGAATTTTCCTAACCAATTAAACATAATTTAGGAAACCTTCCTAATCTATGAAACATAATTTAGAAAACTTTCCTAAACAATTAAATACTTCCTAAATAGAATAAACATAATTTTGAAAACTTTCTCAAACAATTAAATACTTCTTTAACATTATAAGTATAATTTAGGAAACCTTCATAAACATTTGAACATGATTTAAGGAACTGTGTATGCTCATATGAGATCCTGTATATACCATCTAACTGTTGAGTCTAGTAATTAGGATGTTAAGCCTAAGTTAATGTCCCAAGGCTACCAAAAGGGGGATGAATTGGTAGTTTAAAAATTTTAAGCCCTCTTTTAAAAATATGTAGAACCAAAATAAAATTGTTTCTTTTAAGTTTTGTAGAAAATGTTTTTCAACCACAGAGTTTTTAAAACTAAAAAATTAAAAGCGGAAATGTAAAAACAGTAAAGTAAATGACAACAAATTTATAGTGGTTCGGTCTAAAACCAGACCTACATCCACTCCCCAGAGGCACCCTCTGAGTATTGCACTAATACCAATAGTGACTCTCCTTTTGCACCCACAGCAAGGCGGAGAAGCCTTTACAACACACTCTTTTCATCACTCCCCGGTGCGGCAGAGAACCGTCGTCCTTTTACACAATCCCCAGTGTTGGCAGAGAACCGTCGTCCTTTTACACTCTCCTAGTGTGGGCAGAGAACCCTTCGGCTATTCACACTCTCCAAGTATAGGCAGCGAACTCTTCGGCTATTCACACTCTCCAAGTGTAGGCAGCGAACCCTTCGGCTATTCACACTCTCCAAGTGTAGGCAGCGAACCCTTCGTCTGTTCACACTCTCCAAGTGTCGGCAGAGAACCGGATCTCCTTGACAGATCTTCTCACAAGAATCTAGAAGGAAGAAGGAAAAGAATGAAGTAATCCCAATTCACAAGTAGAGATTCTTACCTTTGAACTCCAAGTGAAGCCTTCACGCTCCAGTGGTAGGAATTCTCCTTTGAATGCACTCTTACACTCTCTCCTTGGCTATTCTCTCAAAAGGCACAAAGATCAAATGACAAAAAGATTGGGTGGCAGTCTAATTTGGACTATATATACAAAAGACAAGAAAAACCGCCCAAAAACTGCAAGTTTTCAATTCTGTATGCAGTGGATCTTCCCGTACGATCGTGGATCGTCCTGGACGATTTTACTTAAACGATTTGAAACGACCCTATTTGTATATGTGTACGAAATGTCTTCGTACAGATGATCGTCCCGTACGAACAATATTCGTCCAGTACGAATGGTTATTACAAGGCCGGTTCTAGAAACTGCTGAAAACCGTTCTAAGTCGGTTAATCGTGTGGACGAAAATTTGTTCGTCTGGACGAAAATTTTACAGAGGACCAATCGTCATGTAAGATAATTAATTTCGTCTGAACGAAAATTTTACAGAGACCAGATCGTCCTGGACGATAATTAATTTCGTCTGGACGAAAATTTTACAGATGACTAATCGTCATGTACGATAATTAATTTCGTCTGGACGAAAATTTTACAGAGACCAGATCGTCGTGGACGATTATTAATTTCGTCCTGTACGAATAGGACTTAGAAAAATTTCTCAAGCCAGTTCCTATTCGTTCCATGTGCTCAATAGGAGATAACTGTCTGATCGTCCCGTACGAACAGATATCATCCCGTACGATCAGTATAAATTATATATGATCTCCTTATGTGTGTGTGTATGTTTTTATTCTCTCAAATTACAATCAATCCCTTTCAATTTTGATTCAAAGAAAAATACAAGCTTCAAATTTACAAAGTATTTCATGCTGAAATTGATTTGAAGTCTTCGCAGTCTGGAATTTGATTTTCCTGAAATGTTAGTACACACAAGAGTAAATACAAATCTTCTAAAATTGTTAGGAGATAACTACATATTTGAATAATAATGTTTGGAATCATCAAAACTACATAAGTTGCAAAAATGTAAAGCGTGCAAATAGTAACTAACTTAACAATCTTCCCCTTTTTGATGATGACAAAACAATTATTGTTTGTATGATTTCAATTTAAACAAATCTCCTAAACTCCCCCTGAATTGATGTATACATGAAAATAAGGAGGCATTTTGAACCAAAGAACACAATTTTTTTTTTTTTTGATTTTAAAAATTTTTTTTAACAAAAATAAAAAATCAAATCTAGATAAGACCACAAGCCAAAAGACACAATATCAAAATACAAGCAAAAACATATAAACACAATAATTTCTCCTCCTTTTTGACAACAACAAAAAGTGAAGAAGAAAAGACAAGAAATGTAAGTAATTATATGAAATTCATTTGAGAATTTAATCTAAAAGTGATTGACATAAGGTATGCAATCTAAAACTAATAACATTAGGTAAATCATAGAAATTCATAGAATTTAAGAAGTGATATAACATTGTAAGTAAGGAGAATTTATCAAAGACATGATTCAATTTAGACATTTGAATATAGAAAATCATTACAAGAGAGATGAATAAAAATTATATATTTCAAAGTTCAATAGAATATAAATGAACATAAGATCAATTTGAATTAAGAGATTGAAAGAATTTGGAAAGAAGAGAATTACCACATGTGGCGCTTTGCGCATTTTTTTCAAATTTTTGTTTTGGCACATTTTTGTGCATCTTTTGACATTGCATTAATTTAGTACCTCTTTTTCATATTTTGCGAACCTTTGCGTATTCCTTTTGATTTTTGTACTCTTTGTACAATTTTCAAGAGTAATTGAAATCAATTCTTTCCAAGATCAATAATCTAAAATTTTAAATTTTTCTAAGTGCATAAATATCACTTGAGCAAGGAAATACAAAATAAGAAAACATCTAAATTGGAATAATAATATTAACTTTTATGTAGTCTAAATGAATAGACATGAGATTAAAAATTTTTTAATTATGACAAGTTATAAACAAATTTTAAATTTAGAAAGAGTTGATTTTCTAATGTAATTAATCTCAAATCACAATCTAATTTAAGCACAATTAAGATTAAAAATACTAATAAAATTTATAAAACTAAACACATTTCAAAAACAGTTTAAAATAAAATCAACTACAACATATATTGATATTTATGAAAAGAATTACAAGTTCATTTCATAATATCAAAATAAAAAAAAATACACTGAACTTTTAATAAAAATATACTAAAAAAAACACTAAAATAAACACTAACACATTATTAAGTTAGAAAGCCTTCATATTTAAAGAAAACGATACGTTCGTCCTGGACGAAAACAGTTCGTCCTGGACGAAAATCATCGTTCGTCTGGACGAAAATATTCCGTACAGACGATCAAATTCGTCCAAAATGTAATGGCTTTTCGTAATCAACACAATTTACGATGCGTCCCTTCGTACAGGCTTTTCGACTTTACCGATCGTACAGACGAAAAAATTTTCGTACAGACGATCAAAAAGTTAATTCGTTTTAATGTCTGTTGAAAAACCGTCCCCTACAATGAAACGACGTCTGTTCGTTTGGACGAACAAAAAGTTCGTACGGACGAACTTCACAATTATAACTGTCTTATCCATTCAACAGCTGCATTCAATCGTCTTGACGTTTCAGAGAAAAAAATTTCGTCCTGGACGATCATCAGATCGTACAGACAAACTAATTAAAAACTGCTCTCAAAACGGTTAAAATTCTCGCAAACTGAATTTTGCACACATCGTCCAGTACGAAAAATTTCGTCCCGGACGATTTCCACAAATTTTTGGATTTTTAAATTTTTATTGAAGAAAATCAAACAAAACATTCAAAACATAGAAAACAAAGACAAAACCACAGACTCTAAATTAAACTCATTCAAAACACTCAAAAATCACAAAATTCATAACAAAACCAAAAATAAATAAACTAAGAAAACATAAATATTAATGTTGCAAAAACATTTTTATTTAAGCATTCAAATTAATAACACCAAGCCTTGTTCTTAATGTA
This sequence comes from Dendrobium officinale, assembly GCA_019514585.1. NCBI lineage: Eukaryota > Viridiplantae > Streptophyta > Magnoliopsida > Asparagales > Orchidaceae > Dendrobium > Dendrobium officinale. Next base: position 23,418,410 of record CM033688.1, on the reverse strand, counting down.
CTGAAGGTATCAAAGGCTAAAGGTTTTGTAAAAATGTCTGCAAGTTGATTTTGACTTGAAACATGTGAGAGTTCAATTTCTCCCTTGGATACATGATTCCTTATGAAATGATGCCTTATGTCAATGTGTTTGATTCTAGAATGTTGAATAGTATTTTTGGAAATGTAAATAGCACTAGTATTGTCACAATAAATTGGAATAGTGCCTATAGTTAATCCTATATCAATCAACTGTTGTTTTAACCAAAGTACTTGTGCCATACAACTTCCTAATGCAATGTATTCTGCTTCTGCAGTAGATAGGGCTACTAAATTTTGTTTTCTACTGGACCAAGAAACTAATGAATTTCTAATGAATTGACATGTTCCAGAAGTGCTTTTCCTATCCACTCTACAGCCTGCAAAGTCAGAATCTGAATAATCAATAATTTCAAATGAAGAGCTAAACTTAGGATACCAAATTCCTAAGTTTTGAGTTCCTAGTAAGTATCTTAAAATCCTTTTCACTGCTGTCAAATGTGATTCTTTTGAATCTGATTGAAATCTAGCACATAAGAAAATACTGAACATAATATCTGGTCGGCTAGCAGTCAAGTAAAGCAAAGATCCAATAATCCCTCTATATTTTTTTTTATCAACAGATTTTTCCTTAAGGTCCTTATCCAACTGAACTGAGGAACTCATTGTTGTACTAATAGGTTTAGCATTGTCCATTTCATATTTCTTGAGGATGTCCTTAATATATTTAGTTTGACTAAAAAATATTCCTTCCTCAAGTTGCTTAATGCTAAAACCTAGAAAGTAATTTAAATCTCTCATTAGACTCATTTCAAATTCACTACTTATTATTTTAGAAAATTCATCACAAAGATTTTTATTTGAAGATCCAAAGATGATATCATCCACATAAATTTGAACAATGAGTATATCTTTTCCAAATTTCTTTAAAAAGAGAGTTGTATCCACATTCAAAAAATCTTTCAAGTAGGAAGGTGCTCAACCTCTCATACCAAGCCCTAGGTGCCTGTTTCAATCCATATAATGCCTTTTTTAACTTAAAAACATGATTTGGGTATTTTGAATTTTCAAACCATGGAGGTTGTTCTACAAAAACATCTTCTTCAATAACCCCATTCAAAAAGGCACTTTTGACATCCATTTGAAACAATTTAAAACCTTTAAAACAGGCAAAGGCAAGTAAAACCCTAATTGCTTCAAGTCTTGCTACAGGGGCAAAGGTCTCCTCAAAATCAATTCCTTCAATTTGATTATACCCCTTAGCAACTAATCTAGCCTTATTTCTAATGACTTCTCCTGAGTCATTCATTTTTTTTTTTGAACACCCACTTGGTTCCAACAACACTTTGATCTTTTGGCCTTGTAGTTAATTCCCAAACTTTATTTCTTACAAATTGATTCAACTCTTCTTGCATGACCAATATCCAAAATTCATCAGAAAGTGCTTGATCAATATTAGTGGGTTCTATTGTTGAAATAAAGGCTGAATGATTGACTTCCTTGTTTAATCCATGCCTAGTTCTAACACCCTCACTAGGTTCACCTATAATCAATTCCCTTGGGTGATTTTTAGAAAATCTCAAATCTCTCGGCAAAGGGTTTTCTCTTTCCAAATTTTCTTTCACATTTTTTTCTAAATTTAATCTATCAATCTTTTGGGAGTTTTCCTCAATCTCTTCTTCAACAACATTTGGCTCTTCCAAATTTCCAGATTCATCAAATACAACATGTGTGGTTTCTTCAATGACTAAAGTTCTTTTGTTGAATACCCTATAAGATTTTCCAACACTTGAATATCCAACAAAAATTCCTTCATCTGATTTTGGATCAAATTTTCCTAAGGCAGATTTTCCATTGTTATGTATGAACACCTTGCAACCAAAAACATGCAAATGTGACAAGTTAGGTGTTATACCTTTTAGCAACTCATAGGGTGTTTTATTTAAATTTGATCTCACATTTACCCTATTCAGAACATAACATGCAGTGCTAACCGCCTCAGCCCAAAAATATATAGGAAGTGAGTATTCTGCCAACATTGCTCGGGCGGCTTCTATTAATGTTCTGTTTTTCCTTTCGACTACCCCGTTTTGTTGAGAGGTTCTAGGTGCAAAAAAATTGTGATAATTTCTTTTTCTTTACAAAAATTTTCAAATCTTTCATTTTCAAATTCTCCTCCATGATCACTTTGTAAAGATTATTTCACATCATAGTTTTCTTTGAATTCAAGTTGAAAAATTTCTGAATTCCTCAAATGATTCACTTTTATGAAAAAGAAATCTAACCCAGGTGAATCTTGAGAAACAATCTACTATAACAAATCCGTATATCTTCCCTCCTAGACTTACAGTTCCTACTGATCCAAAAAGATCCATGTGAAGAATTTCCAAAGGTTTACTGGTCCTAAGATCCTTATTGGACTTAAAAGAGGACTTCACTTGTTTTCCTAATTGACATGCATCACAAAGATGGTCCTTAGTAAAGTCTAGTTTTGGTATACCTCTCACTAAGTTCTTTTGGGTAATTCTCCTAAAGTTTTTCATACTAGAATGACAAAGTCTCCTATGCCAAAGCCATGATTCATTAGAAACAGTTTTTAAACAAAAAACAATAGGAGATTGAATTGAATTCAAATCTAGCATGTAAACATTGTTTACCCTTTTTCCATTTAAAACTTCTTTTCCATTTAGGCTTATTATGCAGCTAGTAGGTAAAAATTTTACATTATATCTCTTGTCACACAGCTGACTAATACTTAACAAATTATATTTTAAGCCTTCAACCAATAACACATTGTATATGAAATTTTTTTTGAAATTTTCAATCATACCTGATCCAACTACTTTCTTTGTGGTATTATCTCCAAGTGTAACATTGTCTCCATTCCTGGCTTCCAGCGTTATGAATTGAGCAGTATCTTCAGTCATATGCTTTGAATATCCGCTGTCCAGGTACCATATGCCCCCACGAGGTCTTGTGTGAGAGCAATCCTGCAAAATTCTCAAATGTTAGACCTGGGAACCCAAACAAGTTTGGGTTCACTTTTTAGCAATTTATAATCAGATGCATGTATGATATGTCTAAGTTTATGCATCTTAGGTCTCCACACCAAATTAGATTTCATCTTCAAAGTACAGGTGTGCGCTATATGTTCTAAAAATCCACAATTATTACATTTAACATTAGGAAAAGCATTCCTAAGTTTTCTACCATTTGTTTGTTTTCTAAGGGATTCCATATATTTAGGATAATATTTTAGGATTTATAAAATCTTCAATTTTGGGGGGTATCCTATTATCCTCAAGAGCTCTTATTGCCAATTTATAAAATGAATTCATTTCTTCCAAGAGTCGATTTGTATAACTGATTCGATATGTTTTCCTCTCAGATTCATCTTTAAATTTTTTAAAATCTCTTTCAAGATCAGCATAGGATGATTTTAGATTTTCAAAATTCTTATTCAAGTCATCATATTCATCAAGTAGTTTCATGTGGTTGTCATCTATTAATGCATGATCTTTCCTAAGGATTTCATGTTCCTTCTTAAGCTCTTCCAATTCAAAACTTACACTAGCATGCATCTTTTTCATTTTCCTATATGCATCATGCATGTGTTCAGAAACTTCAAATAATTCATCATAGGTTAAGTCACATACCTCTTCTTGATCTGAGTGATCTACATTGTCTGCCATTAAGCAAAGATTGGTGACTTCTTCTTCTTTTTTAGTCTCAGATGAGTCTGAAGCTGAGTCCGCCCAGAAAGCTCTTTGAAATTTCTTCTTACCCTTCTTTACAATTGGTTTCTCCTCTACCTTCTCCTTGCTAGGAGTGGCTTTGAGTTTTGGGCAATCAGTCTTGATATGACCTGGTTTCCTGCATTCATAACAAATTACTTCATTAGAAACCTTGTCATTTCTGTTAAACTTACCTCTGTTCCATTACTGGCGTCTTTTCTGCTTCATCTTTAAAAAGCTTCTGAATTGTCTAGTCATCAGTGCAATATCATTTTCATCCTCAGGTTATGAGTGTTCACTCTCTGACTCTTCCACCTTCAGTGCAATATTTTTCTCCTTTCGTGGTTCACTTGCATCAATCTTTCTTTGACTTACTCCTTGCTCATAAGCTATGAGTGAACCAAGAAGATTGTCAATAGAGTAAATGTTAAGATCTTTAGACTCTGTAATTGTAGTAATTTTAGCATCATAAGCAGTAGGTAAAAATCGAATTATTTTATTAACCATTTCAGCATTAGTTAATTCCCTACCAAGTGCATGCAAAGAAGTGACAATTTGTGTGAATCTTGTGTACATGTCAGAGATAGATTCATTAGATTTCATGCGAAACAATTCATAGTCATGTAACAAGATATTGAGTCTTGATTGCTTAACCTCATTTGTCCCTTCATAAGTTATACAAAGTCTATCCCATGTGTCCTTTCCACTTTTACAAGTAGAAACCCGCATGTAGTCTTCAGATTTTAAAGCACAAAAGAAACTATTTAGACATTTGGCATTTAATTGTGCTAAGTCACGTTCTTCTATAGTCCAATCTGCAAAAGGTGTTCTACCATAACTCCATCAACTAATCTAGTTAGTTTTGTGTATGCGTGTTTTCCAAAAATCAAAAAGAATATTGTCAAACAGTGGAGGTCTAGTGATAGAGTAACCCTCAGGTGTGTTTCGGTTTCCGAATGTAGCCATCTACGTTAATCAAAAAGTAGTTCAAACTTATGATATTGAAACGAGGCTCTGATACTACTTGTTGAGTCTAGTAATTAGGATGTTAAGCTTAAGTTAATGTCCCAAGGCTACTAAGAGGGGGGGTGAATTGGTAGTTTAAAAATTTTAAGCCCTCTTTTAAAAATATGTTGAACCGAAATAAAATTATTTTTTTTTAAGTTTTGTAGAAAATGTTTTTCAACCACAAAGTTTTTAAAACCAAAAAATTAAATGCGGAAATGTAAAAACAGTAAAGTAAATGACACCAAATTTATAGTGGTTCGGTCTAAAACCAGACCTACATCCACTCCCCAGAGGCACCCTCTGAGTATTGCACTAATACCAATAGTGACTCTCCTTTTGCACCCACAGCAAGGCGGAGAAGCCTTTACAACACACTCTTTTCACCACTCCCCGGTGCGGCAAAGAACCGTCGTCCTTTTACACAATCCCCAGTGTTGGCAGAGAACCGTCGTCTTTTTACACTCTCCTAGTGTGGGCAGAGAACCCTTCGGCTATTCACACTCTCCCTAGTGTGGGTCAGCGAACCCTTTGGCTATTCACACTCTTCAAGTGTAGGCAACGAACCCTTCGGCTATCTACACTCTCCAAGTGTCGGCAGAGAACCGGGATCTCTTTGACAGATCTTCTCACAAGAATCTAGAAGGAAGAAGGAAAAGATTGAAGTAATCCCAATTCACAAGTAGAGATTCTTACCTTTGAACTCCAAGTGAAGCCTTCACGCTCCAGTGGTAGGAATCCTCTTTTGAATGCACTCTTACACTCTCTCCTTGGCTATTCTCTCAAAAGGCATGAAGATCAAATGACAAAAAGATTGGGTGACAGTCTAATTTGGATTATATATATACAAAAGACAAGAAAAACCGCCCAAAAACTGCAAGTTTTCAATTCTGTACGCAGTGGATCGTCCCGTACGATCGTGGATCGTCCTGGATGATTTTACTTAAACGATTTGAAACGACCCTATTTGTATATGTGTACGAAATGTCTTCGTACAGATGATCATCCCGTACGAACAGTATTCGTCAGGTACGAACGGTTATTACAAGGCCGGTTCTAGAAACTGCTGAAAAACGTCTGGATTCTAATTTTACAAAGGGTTAATCGTCATGGACGAAAATTTTTCGTCTGGACGAAAATTTTACAGAGGACCAAATCGTGGACGATAATTAATTTCGTCTAAAAGAAAATTTTACAGATGACCAATCGTCATACGATATATAATTTCGTCTGGACGAAAATTTTACAGAGACCAGATCGTCCTGGACGATAATTAATTTCGTCTGGACGAAAATTTTACAGAGGACCAATCGTCATGTACGATAATTAATTTCGTCTGGACGAAAATTTTACAGAGACCAGATCGTCCTGGACAATTATTAATTTCGTCCTGGACGAATAGGACTTAGAAAAATTTCTCAAGCCAGTTCTTATTTGTTCCATGTGCTCAATAGGAGATAATTGTCTGATCGTCCCGTATGAACGGATATCGTCCCGTACGATCAGTATAAATTATATATGATCTCCTTATGTGTGTGTGTATGTTTTTATTCACTCAAATTACAATCACTCTCTTTCAATTTTGATTCAAAGAAAAGTACAAGCTTCAAATTTACAAAATATTTCATGCTGAAATTGATTTGAAGTATTCGCAGTCTGGAGTTTGATTTTCCTGAAATGTTAGTACACACAAGAGCAAATACAAATCTTCTAAAATTGTTAGGAGATAACTACATATTTGAACAATAATGTTTGGAATCATCAAAACTACATAAGTTACAAAAATGTAAAGCGTGCAAATAGCAACTAACTTAACAACTAAAATGCTTTTCCCGTAACTCTTATTACGTTAGTTTTGATATTTCCCAAGGTTGTGAAAACCGGACCGGACAACGAACCGGAAGAATTAGATGTTCATGGTTTGACCGGTTCGACCGGTTGAACCGGGGTCGAACCGGATGATGTAATAAATAATAATATAATTAAAAGTAATAAAATTAACATAATAATAATGACAATTTATTCATAAAAATTTTATAATTCTAAGAATTTTTAGACTAAAAAATAAATAAAATTCATACATATATAATATATTACATAATTTTAAAATTAAATATAAATAATTATTATATTTATGTTATATATTTAAATATAAATAATTACTAATTTTAAATTTAAATATAAACATCTTCAATTTTTCAATTTTAATTTATATTTAATAAAAATTTAGTTTTATATACAAATATATATATTTGATATAAATAATTGCTTTATGTTATATATATTTAAGCATAATTTACATATATGAATTATATATAAATTTTTATATTATAAAACTATATTTATAAAGTCATACAATATTATTTTTTAAGATTTTTTTATTTTTTATCATTTTAATTTGCATTTATAAAATGTTTTAGAACTTTCAAAATGATAAATAATTATTTTTATTTGAAAAATTATAAAAATATAATTAATAATAAATTTAAGAAGTTTAAAAATTATTATGATGATTTTTTATTTAAATATTCTACAAAAAAAATTTCCAACAAGTTCTTATTCAAACAAGTCTTATGCACACATCATTGAATGTTGAAACAAAAAATAACTAGTTGTTTAGTCCCACATCACTTAGAAGTTGTAAGTTGTGTTGTTTATATACCTTTCCTTGTACCCATGGTGTAAGAGCTTTCATGGTATTATGACATCATGTGAGCTAGATTATTTATATTTAATTTAATATATAATATAATAATTTTTTGAATTTTATTATTAAATAAAATATATGATATTTAAATTAATTTAATATTAATTAAACATTTTATATAAAAATAAAATATTTAAATATATTATTAGTTGAACCGGCCGGTTTTTAAAAAACGGACCGGTTCAACGGTCAGCCGGTTCAACCGGCGATTCAAACCGGTTTTGGCCGGTTCGTTGTTAGACCGATTCTTAGGGAGGACCGAACCGGCTGTTAGACCGGTTCACGGTTGAACCGGTCGAACCGGCCGTTCCGGTCCAGTTTTCAAAACAATGATATTTCCTGTTCTACCGTCATGGTAATCAGGAATAGTTGGAGGATTGGTGGGGGGCGCCTGATACATCTAAGCTTTGGTTGATGGAGATTTGATTATGAGCTTGAAGATTGAGCCTTTTGAATGTGTTGCATACCTTTTTTATGATCATCTTGCTGGTGTCGACCATTATTTAGCCCTAAATAAACTTTTGATTTGCCAACTCTGCATGGGATTTCAGTCACCCTTAGTAGCGCTTTAGAGGGAATGTAAAGGAGGTGGGGCTTAAGCCTTCTGGTTGTTTGATGAAAGGAACTCCACCAGCATATGATCTGAACATATATATTAATGCTAGGAATTGGCTACACTGATCTAAACATCTTATAACATGAATTTTAAAAGAAATGCATATATGATACATGGAGAAGAGAAGATGAATTTTATTGCAGTTAAAGGATAAAGTTTTATGTATAATAGAACTTTCCTTGTAATACTATTGATAAATGTGTTCAGTACCAACCTAAGTGCGTAATGGAACTTACGGTTCCATAATCTTTTGCTGTAGGAATAGAAATACTGACAGAAGCATGTCCGACAAGAAGGCTAACCAGGAGTCTCGAATTATGAGAACAATTTTTTATGTTTCTGAATCCATAACCAAGTTATCAATATTAAAGACCATTCTTTTGCCCATAGACATCATCATTTGATCTAGCTCCTTTTAGTACACTCATTATTCCTTTTGAGGCAGCGTCCACGATTTTTTCCTATAAATTAACCTGTAAAACCTACTTTTATAAAATGAAAACTTATGGTATTGCTACAAAATACCAGTGTTGGCCAAACTGGAGTCTAAAGGAGCAGATTTTAAGAATAGACCATTGTTTTTGGCCAAGGAAAATTAGAGTAATAAGAAATTAGTGTCATTTCTACAATTTTGAATTTATTCTTGTAATAAAGAGAATAACCGTTATTATTAATGATAGTGAATTTTTTTTGTCTAGGCCATGCATCCAAAATTGTAGTATTAATCCTTTGCAGGAAAAACATAAAATCCAAACTTTTGGCTTGCATATTGAGAAATAATTCCAAACGTTTCTGTATGCAAGAATAAAAAAATAGCAGAAATAACAAAAATTGCAACCAAAGTGATAATTATCATAGTTTTTGGAAAAATAAAATGAAAGGCATCAAATTCATCATGTTTTGTGGGTTGGCATAAAATCGACAAATGCACTCATCAGAATCAAGAGGAAGGGAGGATTGAAAGCCAATTGCAATTGCTATATTACAGCTGCATAGAAACTTGTTAATGCCAGGAATACATGAGTCCTTGGTCAGGTATTGGTAAGTGATGGAGCTTATGCTTTTCTTTGATAAGGAATCCAACAGTTGAGTTCTGCATTCTAAGGGATCACTTGGCTGCTTGATTTAGAAACCATGTTTTGAAAAAGATGATTTTATTAAATTTCATCATTTACTTGGATGTAATTAAAAAATAATATGTATTATTAGATTTTAAACTCTACTAACACTATCCAAGTTCCTAAAAAATTAGTTATAATTTTTGCACTCAAAATGATGAAAAGACATTTACCATCAATAAACAACCAAATAATCTATAGTAGGAAATGAAAAGAGTTGGATTTTTTTTTTAAAATTGATATATCATCAAAACATTACTTTGATCGGGCATGAATCTCGAGGAAAATTTGATGTGGTAACTTCCAAATTTAATTCCAGGACCATCCGAACTCCGATTTCAATAAATTTATAATAGAACTTAACATCTTGAAAAGACAAATCCAATGACACCAAATTTGATCCGATCTGAGCCCAAATGGGTTCAAATCAAGAGCCCGAAGCATGTTTAGAAGATTCAAAGTATAAATTGGATTACTAAGTGATTTTCAAATGTGACATTCTTATAGTCGAATCGAGTAGCTTGATAAGACGAATCCAACGAGCCCAAGATCACCAAATTCTGACATCATTAAAGCACTCAAATGCTTAATAAATGTGTATGATAAATGAAATCAATATCGGTCCTCCATCCAAAACACTCCCTACATGCCCTTGATCTTCTCCTTATTTATTAGCCATGTCACTCCAAAAAATTTTAAATAGGTTTCTTCACAAAAAGAGAAGAAAAAAAAGAAGAGGAAGAAAGAAGAGATATCCGAGATCTCTTTTGTCACCAAGCTCCTCCTCGGCCACCGATCGTTATTGGACCACTGTTGGGCTTCTGCCTGTCACCAATAGTCGCCGGACTTCCGCCCAGTCACCGACCGTCGTTGGACTTCCTCCTAGCCACAGACCGTCCCCAGACCTTTGCCCGACCATACACCGTCGCCGGATTTTCACCCGGCCACCGTCCAATGCTAGACTTCTGCTCGACCAACGATCGTCTCCAACTTCTGCTTGGCCATCAATCATCGTCGAACTTCCACCTAACTCTTCTTATTATTGTAATTTCACTTTCTTCAATTTAAAGGACGGATCAAGCTTTATAATCTATTCAAATACTAGTGGAATCATTTCAACTGGGCGTGGCCCAGTAGTTTTCCCCTTTCCAAGGTTCTTCACGTAAAAAACTTTATATTTTTGAATCCCTATTTGTGTATTTGATATCCGTACAACGCTAAGATGAAACATTCTAACTTTCTTGCTGCATATATTCTAGCCCGCAACAGTTTGCCGCTGTCTATGAGAATTGCATTCCCACTATCCTAAGCACTGCTTCAATGGTTAACAGGCAATGTAATCGTGACATGGAAGCCTCTCGCTCTAGCTCACATCAATTTTGGAATCAGTTAATGAAGTAGGGACGATAGATGTCTGCCTCTCTTGGCCCTTACCCTGCCGGGGAAGGAACATTAGGACCATACCTAGAAGATCGCATTGGGAAAATGGAGGAGTCTCAGAATGAGATCCTTCAACTTCTACGAGAGACCCGACAACCAACACTAGCACAACAAGAGGAGGTTCTTCGCCCTCGAGATCCACCACTGGTTGAGGATGTTCGACCTGAACTTCTTCATGTAAGGATTCCTCTTCCTCAGTTAAGGGGTCCCGCCTAAGTTAGCGGGAAGACATCAACCTTGTTGACACAGCTAGCTCTACCCACATTCTTGCATAGGTCGGCCAATCCTCATTCCATTAGATGTCGCCGAGAACTTGGACTGACCTCACGTTGCTGAACTCCCATGCAATGCCTTATGTCATAAATTGTGATGATTGGTCCGTGAAGAGTTCCCCATGAGAGGTGGAAGATAACTCTTCATCACTAGGCCTTTCAGGAGTCACCACCCCTGACTGAAGCCATCCATCAACATCCCATTACGGTTGGCTTCAAATTATCAAGCATTTATTCTTACGATGGGGCGTCCAATCCACATGAGCATATCAATCACTACATAATCATAATGCATATCCAACGAGCATCAAATGCGCTCTTCTGTCAAGTTTTTCTTACTACCCTCAAAGGGAAAGCTCGAACATGGTTCTATTTGCTCCTGGCTGGAATCATTCCAATGTTCGTTAGTTTGGCCAAAGTGTTCGTCGAACTATTTGTTGCCAATCGAAGAATTGCTAATGATTATTTTCACTTCTCAGGGGTTCACTAGAAAGAAAATGAATCCCTCTAAGAGTTTTCTTAAAGATTTTCTAGTGAAGCTTGACAAATTCTAGGGGTGGATCCGAAATTTTTTAGAGTTTTCCTTAGAAGGCTTCGTCCTGACCCTTTTTACTTAGCACTCATACGAGACAATTCATTTATATGCTGACCTGATCCATCGTGTGGAGGCATAATTCTTTGTAGATGAAGCCGTCAATATTCATAGAAAGTAGTTTGAGCAAACCAACATAAAGCGCAAAAGTGCACCAGGGATGAATAATTCATCCTCGTAGTAAAAGAAGCAAGGAAATTACAACTTTCCCCCTTGACTCTCACAGCTGCGACGCGGGCCTCGACATGAAAAGGAGTATATGCCACTTAATGTATCTAGGGCAAATATATTGATGGCAATCTGAGATCAGGAGAATGTAAAGTTACCAAATCCTTTGAAGTCAAACATGGGAAATCAGGAGCAATACTGCCACTTCCACTGTAGCTATGGACACACTACTGATACATGTAAATAGCTCAATGATGAAATTGAAAGATTGATCGAACAAAGATATCTCTTGCAATTCATCCAAAACCCACCAACTTGGTATAAGGATGGTATCGCTGGGAAGCAAAATCAATAACAATAAAGGCAATTGCTGAATAATCATCAAACAGTTGATGAAATTGAAATCATTAACGGGGACCATGTTATCCAATCAAGTCTTAATTGTAGCAAGCAAGGAACTGACACCAAAGAAGTCTCGCATCTACCACTCCATTTTGACTCTGATTTAGAGGGAGTAAAGACCCTTCATTAAGATCCACTCGTAATTAATGCAGGGATTGATGACTCATGTTAGAACGTCAAGAGGATTTTGGTCAATAATGGAAGCTTCATGGATGTCCTGTTTTAGTTTATTTTTTTTTAACATGGGTCTAGCCAGAGAAACTCCATTCCGCCGCAGGTCCACTGTCTGGGTTTGATAATCGACCCGTACAGGTGAAAGGAATAATCAGCCTCCCAGTCCTATTTGAAGAATTTTCTCGATAAGCTACACATATCATCCAATTTTATTGTAGTAAAGTCATAATCATCCTAGAACGCTCTCTTTGGAAGGTCACTTCAGTCGATCTTTTGGCTTATCGTCTCCATCCCTCATCTCAAACTGAAGTTTCTTAGCCCAACAGGGGTCTGTATAGTACACAGAGATCAACAAGTAGCACAATCCTGCTATCTTAGGCAGGTTCAACTACACCATCAGTTAGCTTAAGTATCGAAGATTTTGATCTCTAGAATGAAGATATTCCTTAGAGGGCTTCCTTCGTGGAGGACCTTATTTATATCTCTCTATCAGATGAGCACCCTTCGAGAATGATGCAGATTGTATCATTGATCTTTGATGAAGAGAAGAAAAAGTATGTGATTTTCTACGTAGAAATCAAAATATTTTTACATGGAGTTCGGTCGACATGTCTAGAATCGACCTTGAAGTAATTCTGCACTCTGTCAGAGTAAACCCAACATTCAAGCTGGTTATCCAGAAACAAAATTTTGCCCCAGTTTACCACCATGCAATCGAGCAGAAAGTTGATAAACGCTTAGAGACGGGGTTTATACGGGAAGTGTACTATCTTACATAGTTGGCAAATGTCATTATAGTATGTAAAGCTAGAGGAGCTTGGAGAATGTGTGTGGACTATACAGTTCTTAACAACGTCTCTCCAAAGGATAATTTTTTGCTTCTTCGTATTGACCAATTGCTCTATACAACATCTAGACGTCAAATGGTGAGCTTCAGGGACGCCTACTCTGGTTACAATCAAATAAGGATGAATCCTGTAGATGAAGAAACAACAAATTTTTGAACAGATAAGGGGTTATACTATTATCTGGTAATGTCATTCGGGCTCAAGAATGCTGGAGCCACATATCAACGCTTTATGAATAAGATTTTTAAGCACTTTCTTGGGTTCTCTATGAACGTATATGTCTATGATATGTTAGTAAAAAGTCTTGAAAAAAATCTCAATATATCTTTGACTTGGAACAATGTTTCTATCTGCTAGGAAGCTACAATATATAACTCAACCTAGTCAAGTATGCTTTTGGAGTCCTTTCAGAAAAATTCTTGGGGTTCATAGTAACCCACCGAGGGATTGAGACTAATCTTGAAAAAATTAGGCATTAAGAAATATGGTGCCCTAAGGAATATCAAGGAAGTCCAAAGAAAGAATTAAAGGATTGCAGTGCTATATCGTTTCTTGACTCACTTAGGGGATAAATATTTGCCCTTCTTCAAGATTTTGAGAGGTGTGCTTGCAGCTCGGGGTTTCAATGGATCGATGAATGCCAAGAAGCATTTAAAAAACAACGAAAGTATTTGACATCGCTGCCACTACTTTCAAAAATAATATAAGAAGATAAGTTGTACCCAAGGTTTAAAATTGCGTAATTAAGCCTCGATGCGGTTTTCGTTTGTGAGGCGAGGCGTAAGCCTCACGGACACAAAATTGCATAAATGAGAATTTAAGGGTTTTAACATATAAATAATAGCAAGTTTCTATCATACAATAAAAACATCTAAATGACATGTGAAATTAGTGGAAAGTAAGAAAATATATGCAATAAAATCATGTCCCAAAGTACAAAATTATAAGATATTAGTTTATTAAAACTCCCAAAGTATAATTAAGAAAGAACATATAAAATTCAATCATATCCCATCACTAAATGGGTCTTCAAGGGAATCTTCTTCTCTAATTTTATCTATGAATGTCATATCTTCATCATCATCAACGTGACTCACTTTTCTCTTCCCTGTTAAATAAGAATGATCATTATCATGTTAATTGCTCACTTGATATAAATATAATGCAAATAAGTCTTCTCACCGCCGCCTATGTCAACTTGTACACCATATTTTCAAGAAGGGTCCCTCTGCAACGACGTATTATACTTTTCCTTGCCCTTAACCATCTTTCATAAAGGAAAAAAGCAAAAAAAAAAAAAAAAAAAATTAAAACCCTTGCTTTTCTATAAGTTGAAAAATCATACCCTAAACTCAAAAAAAACTCTAAAAACTCTTCAAGAAGGGATGTAGAGGGGCGGCCGGAAATAAGGAACTCACCAGTGAGCGGCCTCGGCTGGAGAGACGGCGGAGACGTGCAGGACTGCGGGTAATGCCGGCTTCGGGACCTTGCGGGATCGGGACTGAAGGCGTGTTCGTGAGCTTGTGGGACCGGTAGATGGGGAGCTGATGGTAATTCATTTTAATGTTAATTAAGTGGGACCCTTCTATGAGGCATACGCCTCACCATAAATTGCGCAATTAAGGCGCTCCTCACATAGCTTATGGCGTACGCCTCAGCGAACACCATAATTGCGTAGGCTATGAGGTGTTTTTGGTCCGAATTGCGCAGAGGCGCACCTCATATTGCACAATTTTAAACTATGGTTGTACCTGTATCTAGCTATTTCCACCTATGCTATCAACTAGGTCTTGATTTGAGAGGAGAAAGCTATGCAACATCCCTATCTATTATGTCAGCAAAATCTTATCTGAAATAAATGGACTTTATCCATTAACGGATAAAACAACTTTGATGTTAGAAGCATCTAGTAAATTAATGAATTGATCAATTAAACTATAAGAATTTGATATCCAGTACATGCTTAGGCCAACTTTAAGTTACAAATGCTTGTAGATTTTGTGGTCAAGTGCACCATCCTCTTCTCTGACGATCCACTAACTACTTCTTCCCTGTTTTGGACATTATATGTCGGAGAGTTTTGGCGCCGAATCTAAAATTTTGTTGATCTCCCCACACCAAGTTACCCTTGAATATGGGTTGATACTGAAGTTCCCGCAACAAACAAGACTGCCGAGTATGAGGTGCTTATTACCGGGTTAAGTTTGGTTATAGGTTGCGATGTACAAAATTTGGTGATTCACACTGATTCACAATTGGTAGAGGGAGACTTTGACGCCCATAACCCGTAATGTCCCAATACTACAAGATAGTGAAGTCACATCTAGCCCATATAAAAAAAAATCAAATCATCTACATCTTTCGGGAGTAGAATGAACTAGTAGATGCTCTCTCCAAATTTTTCACATCAACAACTAGTAACGTCTTCATGAGAAAGTGTATTGAGGATATTCATTTCCCGAGTATCCAAGGCTGGTAGGTTATACAATTGATCGACGAACCAAGAGATGCTTCTTGAATCGATCCCATCTTACCTTCTTACAAGATGGTGTGCTGCTTTAAGATCCAATAACTGCAACACAATTTCGGAGGCTGGCAGTAAACTTCACTATTCTTGGTGGAGAGTTATACAAATGAGCCTTCACGAGACCATTCCTCAAGTGTCTCTCACCATTAGAAGCCAATTATGCACTTTGAGAAATTCATTCAGGTATATGCGGAGAGCATTTGGGAGGAAGTGCATTAACTTTCAAACTCATGAGACAAGAATTTTATTGGCCCACAAT
Organism: Dendrobium officinale; assembly: GCA_019514585.1. Lineage (NCBI taxonomy): Eukaryota > Viridiplantae > Streptophyta > Magnoliopsida > Asparagales > Orchidaceae > Dendrobium > Dendrobium officinale. Next base: position 23,402,531 of record CM033688.1, on the reverse strand, counting down.
GAAGCAGGATGGTTTAGAGTTACTCAGAAGTGTATAATTCCCAACTGCATTCCAATCTCTCTCATTTTCCTGCAATAAAACTTTCACCATTCAAAGCCCTTGCATTTTTCCCAATGGGGAATTGTTGACCTCTACCAGATGAACCAAAAGAAACAAAAAAATGAAAATAAAAAAAAAATGATTTAATGATTACATACCTGCCAGGATCTCCCACAATCGGCTACCCATCCCGCATATCCGGCATAAATCCCTCTCAAGTCTCGCTCAAATCTAAGCAAATCAACGTCGAATAGCAGCGACCCATACTCACGTGCAGAGAGCTCCTTGGTCGCTCCCCCATTGAGTCATTAAATATGACAGTGAAATGAAGCTTTCGGCGACTTCCTTCCCATGCTCAACTCCACATACGAGAACGTCTAAATCCTGCAAGCCTCCACTGTCCCGACCTCCTTCCTCTCTACTGAAGCTTCTTCTCTATCGCGAACAAAGACCCGAGCTGACCACCCTCTTCCACCACACACGCGAGAACCCCAACCTAGCCGAAACCTTTGACTTGTCCGATCTTCCTGAAGCCGCAACCTCCAAACATCTCGACTCCTGGCCAAGCCTCGATCATCTCTTGTCGCTGCTTTGTCCGATCCAATCTAGGGAGCCGACTAGACTGCTCCTTCCATATCCCTTACCTGTGCTTGGCAGCCGAAGCCTTAATCGACTCCTCCGATCCACACACACAGAGAGAGAGAGAGAGAGAGAGAGAGAGAGAGAGAGAGAGAATCCACCCACCTGAGCCGAAGCATCCGACGCCTTGCCTGTACTGCCTCAAATCATTGCCAGACTTCACAACTATTATTGTTAGTAATTAGTATTAGTTTGTAATTTTGTTTTATCTTATTGTTAGTAATTATTATTAGTTATTATGTTAGTGATTAGATATCATTCTGTTAGTAATTAATATTAGTATTAGTAATTAGATATAATTATATTTTATCTTATTTAGTTAGTAATTAGTTTTATTCTTAATATTAATAATAATAATAATAATAATAATAATAATAATATTATTATTATTTAAAAAAAAGAATGTTTGTCTTTGCCGTCGTCACCAACCCTCGCCAAGGTATAAATTCTTAAACCCTAAAACTCCGAAAACTCATTCCCGGCCCTTGCAATGCGACGAACAACCACATTTGCAGGCTTCTCTACGTGGTAGGAGGAAATTCGTTGCGATTCTTGCGACGGGGCGGGTAATAACAAAATCTCATTTTCGGCATTAGCAGCGTACCGAAAAACCAACTCATGCACGCTTTTCTCTAGCGTGGTGTGAAGGGAACCCAGTGCAGCACCTACGACGAGGTGGGTCAAATATAAAATTGCTTATTTTAAACCGCTGCCCGAAGACCCATGAACGCCTTTCTCTGGCGTGGTGGGGTTAAAGATCTTACGGCCGCGGTGTCCTCGTACGAGGGCACCTACCATGCACGCTTTTCTCTAGCGTGGCGGGAGGCCCAGTTTTCTGTATTTTTCCCCTAAACGGGAGAGATGCCGGGAGGCTACCGAAATTTCGGGTAAACATAAGACCGTACTTGGACAATAAATGAACTAAATCTTAATGAGCAAAATACTTAAGTCAATCTTGAATGGTCGCTAAACTTGAACTTACAAATGAACTACAATGAAGACTTGAGTTAGAACATGATCTTGAACTCAAGAGACCATGGGACTTGACTTGAACAATTCGGGCAAGGACTTGAGCTTGCTAATTGAACACATTGGCTCGAACTCAAATTGAAATGAGCTAAGTGTGGAGGACATTAAAATTAAATAAGACTTGGACTGTAGGGGACACTTAAACTTGAACAACAGAACAATGGACTATGCTTGGAGTTGGACTAAGCTTGAACTTGAATGTGGACCGAAGCTGACAAGAATAAGGATGCACTTGTACTAAAACTTGAACTCTAATTTGGGCAAACATAAAGAACCTTCACTCAAATTGAATATCAATCAAACTTGCAAACCTTGAAGTTTTGAATGAACATTTACAGGGGACTTGGGTAATTTGGACCCAAATTCAAGTGAATCATAACTTTGAACTTTGACAAAATATAAAGATGAGCAATCAATAGAAAGTTTGGCTTGAATCATTGTACCAAATTCCTAATGAAGGCTATAAAATGGCTATTTCAATTGAAATACAAATGAATAATGATATCAAATTCATCATAAACTATCTTTGAGGACAAAGAAGTTGCAAATGGAGTCTATTTGCGAGCAAGTAAAAACTCATGGTGAAATCAATTCTCAAAGCATTCAAATGAACACCGATGAATGGACACAATGCTTGTAATAAGCAAAGCTTCAAGAGAAACTTGCAAGAAATCATCAACAAGGAAGAAATGGATATATAACAACACGTTCATGATTTCTAATATGAAATTTCTTTAGTGGACATTAAGGATTTGTCATTTTGATTGGGGAGGTAATTGCATCAAGCAAATTTACCATACAAGACTCCAAGTCATTTTCAAGTAACAAGCAAGTGACTCATGATAAATGGATATTCAAATGCTACTTGTTTGCAAATAAACAAGAATAAGAAATAATTAATTGAATGGGAGAACCAAGCAGTTGACTGAGTTGAGGAAGCTGCATCGGCTACATGAATGTATGATGAGTACAAAGATAGTCGACATATTTGTGCAAATGAGCAAGCGAAGTTTATAAATTATGAACATTGGAGGATATTTGCAATCAGTTGCATGTGAATAACAATGAAGAAGGTATCAAGAGACTATCACTATCAAGCAAGGCGCAATTAGTATTTATGAAGCAAGATGATTGATGCCATCCATATATTACTAATGTCTCCTAATCATGAATCAACTAATAATTCAATGATAAATATGCAAATGAACATGCAAGAATTCGTAGTGAATAAAGGATCTCAGGGACAATCTGTTTGTAAGTAAAGTTCAGAATGAGAGGTATGATGGCAAGCTCACAAGCAATAACATAAGGTCTACATCCTTTGTGATTTTCTTATCAAAGTGATGGTAGAAAGCCTGTGATATGCACAACGCATCGTCTCCAATCTACTTACGGGCAATAGTTGCTACAAGAACTAGAGGCACAAGAAAATACATCAAATCTCAGAAATTTTTCCATAAGCAAAATTCCTACGAGCTATCATAGAAGACCCGTCAAATATTCCAAAAATGCCCCCGCACATGCACGGCAATTTGTATACACATAGGTACACTAAAAAGAGGGATAACCACAATTATATGACCCGCATGGGCCCCGACGAGCGTGTTGTAGGAACACACGTGTCGTCTAGGGATGCTGCGCGGGTCAATAAATTCAAACCCGATACTCCTAAGAAGTTAAATAGGAGTCGACAAGATTCATCAAATAATTATAATGTGCCCCCAAACACCTGTATGGGCATCGACGAGCGTGTTATAAGTACACACATGACGTTCTAGGGATACTGCGCGGGTCAATAAGTGAATTCTAGTTCGAATCCGATCCTTCTATGCGGATTAATAGAGGAGTCGGTAGGGTTCAAACCATCAAACAAATTCACGGTTGTGGCAACCGGTGTATTTGTTTTAATACATTCATATTAGACCTTCAAAGTCTATAATCAAGAGAATTCACTAATAAATGCACAAAGCCTAAGAAACCCGATCCTCCTAAGTAGGTAAATAGTTATAGGCAGGGTTCGAACCATCAGATAAATATGCGATCATAAAGTTGACCAAAATATTTATATCATATATTCATATTAGGCCTTCAAGGCCTTTTAACAAAAAAAATTCACAAGGGAATAAAGCCTACGAAACCCGATCCTCTATCGACAACTCGACAGAGTTGATAAGGTTCAAAACATATATTTTCAAATGCCCCCAAACACCCTGATGATGGCCGTGTTGAATGCAGATCTCAACCGGAGGGGTTAATTCCAAGTATTTCAAGCTCCACCCAATTACTCATGAAATTCAAAGCTTCCAAAAATCCAAAAATTCCAAGATATTTAAAATTGAAACTCAATCATCAACTACTCAAAGCAAAATCCATCCACCCTCCATAACAGTTTGCTGGGGGGACAAGTCAAAATTTACTTCAGCTCACAAAGAGCCAAATGCCTAGTCAAAAATATCACTAAGATCCATTATCAAACAATCTCCTGCTAATAAGGATGTGGTATAAGTCCTCTAACCAGTGGTTTTTGCCGCCAAATAGTACCACAGAATAAACGGTTATGACCCGAGGCCCTCTTAACCGAGTGATTTTGCCGCCAAATGGCACCACGAAATATCAGTTATTTCTAGAGCCAATACGTTCCTTAATGACATCAAATTCCTAAGATATGAATTAATAGGATATAATTGATAGGGCACAAAGTCATTTGTTAGCTAAGGTGGATTCAAATTTGTCCCCTTAGCAAACATCCATCCTAGGTTTACAAAGTCCCCTTGGACGAAGCAACCCATGGATGCCGACAAGGATCCTTCTGTCAGGTTGGGTCGACTACCTCCTTTGACTAAGTAGACCAAGGACCATGATGGCCCAAGACGACAAAACCATGGGACTTTGATCGGGTCCATCACCCATTCCCCCACCACCCGCTTTAAGTGCAAAATGGTGAAATTTATATTTTAAATATCAAATCTTCAAACTCTTCAATTCCCAAATCAAATTCCCAATGCTGCTACTATATGCCAGATCCATGTATATTCTACGTATCTGATTGACAACTAGCCTTAATCGAAAGTTTCTCTCATTATCGGGAGGGGTAATTAACTATAGGGGCTTGCACCTATAGGAAACCAGAACTTAGATCATAAATTCCTCGCAAAATGAGGGCGAAATCTCTGGGTAGTGTCTTGTCTACAAACCCATCTACCTTCCGAAATTTACCCCGGAACTTAATCCGTTAAAATTCCCTCGCCGCAAAGAAAAAGAAAACAGCGCGGGCGGAGGCCGAGGCCGAATTTTTAGAGCCCACAGGAATTGATATAATGGGGATATTTTCCATAACCATTGGACAACAAAAATTCATCATCCTGACTGTGGATTACTTCAACAAATGGATGGAGGTTGAACCTCTAGCAAAAATCATGGAAGTCAATGCCGAATAATTGCTATGGAAGAATATAATTTGTTATTTTGGCATTCCAGCAAAGATCATCACCGTCAATAAAACTCAATTCACTGGAAAGATCTTTATGACATTTTGTGAAGTTCTCCATATTCAACTGATGCATACGATCGTGGCCTATCCTCAAGCTAACAGATAGATGGTGATCAGAAATAAACTATATTGAAAGGATTGAAGACGCGCTTGGGGAATGTTGAGAGGCAATGGGCTGGTGAACTCTTAAATGTTCTCTGGGCTTATTGTACCATAAGGGAAACCCTATACAATCTCTACTTTGGCCCAAAAGCTGTCATTCCAGTCAATATTGGAGTCAAAATTCACAAAGTTAAAATTTTTGACTTCAATAATAATGAGAAGAAACTCAGAAACAACTTTGATCTCCTTTCAGAAGTAAGAAACATGTCACTCAAAATTGTTGAATACCACCAAAAAATTGCCCGTCACTACAATTGAAGGATGAAACCTCGATGTATCTCGATTGAAGACCTAGTTATGTGATAGGAAATACTTGAGTTCGCAAGTAACCCTAATGAGAAATACATGAGTTTGCAAGCAAACCTAACAATAATTGGTAAAAACAACGAGATAAACTCAAGAACTTTGGAAAAAACAATCCGAAACAGTAGATTGTATTAAAGGAATCAAATCAAAATAAGCACAAAGCAAAGATATAATTGATCCTCAATTTGAGAGGAGGATCGTTTTCTTCCAATCTCTAGAGCCCAAGACACCAAAGAGAACTTGAAGAGAAACAATAATCAAACATCCCCTAACCCTAACCTCTCATCCTGTTTAAATACATATCTTCCTAATTAAAAGCTTCCTAAAATAAACCAAATTCAAAATAACCTTCGTATGCTTTAGCCACCCCCTTCTCTCGCTCTATTTGCTGCCCTAGTGGGGGCCACATGCTTGGGCGGAACTTCTAAGGAGGTGGTTTGGGCCGCCTCCTATAATACTTAATCGGCCCCACCTGGGCCATTTTGGTCGATTCAGGGATGAATGTAATAATAACCCCCTTCCAAAGAACCACCTTGTCCTCAAGGTAAAAACTAGAAAATTGATGTTTCACCCTCTCATAAGGTTCCCATGTGGCATCGTAGTCCGGATGGCCTTTCCACTTGATCAGCACTTCTTTATCTCCATCTTAGTTCTGGCGAACTCCCATCAGCTCTAAGAGTTCCAAAATCACCTCTAAATCTTCGCGAGCATCTCCGGTAACTCCGAGATGACTACATATTCTCCAATTGTTCTTCTCAACTGAGATACATGAAAAAAAGGTGTATAGTCACCGTTGGTGGTAGCATCAGTCGATACGCAATTGCTCCAATATTTTCCAAGACCTTATATGGCCCAAAGTATCTTGGGGCTAGCTTCTCATTTCTCCTGCTGACAACTATTTTTTGTCTATACGGTCTGAGCTTCAAAAATCCCCTTTGCCTTACCTTAAACTTGATGTCCCTTCTATGCCCATCAGTATGTTTCTTCATGATTTGCTAAGTTCTCAACTGATGTCTTTTTAATTCTTCCAATACTCTATCTCTCTCTTCTAAGTACTCCTCTACTGATGAAACTGGAGTGCTGCTCTATTCAAAGTGCACTAAGTGAGGTGGGTCCCTCCATACAACACCTTGAAGAGTGTCATATGTGAAGCCAAATAATAGGTGTTGTACTAATATTCCGCCCAAAATAACCATTTGGCCCATAACTTGGGCATCTCCGACACAACATCGGAGGTAGGTTTCCAAGTTTCTGTTGACCACTTCTATTTAGCCATCTGTCTGTGGGTGGTAGACAATACTTTTATTCAGAACTACCCCCTGTAATCTGAACAACTCTCTCCGGAAGTGGCTGATGAACACCTTATATCTGTTTGATACTATTGCCTCTGATAGCCATGCAATCTGATCACCTCTCTGATGAAAGCTGATGCCACTTTCACTGCGGTGTATGGATGTCGTAAAAGAAGGAAATGAGTATACTTGCTCAATTTGTCCACTACCACCAGAATCGCTATGAATCCTTCATAATGGGGCAGCCCATCTATGAAGTCCATGGATACCTCTTCCCATACCCACCCTGGTAAAGCCAACGACTGTGGTAGTCCTCCTGGCGACATAGCTAAATAACTATTTCTCTGGCAGATCTCACATCTAGTCACCATCTCCTTCATATCTTCATGCATCTCCTTCTAGTACAGCTCTGAGGGTAGCCTTTTGTATGTCTTTTGCATCCCTGAATGACCCCACACCACTCCCGTTGAACTCCTGGTGTAAGAATGGAATGTGTACTGAGGTTTGGTAGTCTATGACAAATCTCCTTTGATACAATAGTTGATCCCCCTCCAATGAATATTCTAGATGGCTACTCCCTTACCTCAGTAAATCATCCCTAATCTTCCCCAACTACTTATCCCTGACACTCTCCTCCTTGGTGGCCTCCTAATCTAACATCAATGGAATCGATATTGCCATCTCTTGCAACTCTCCAATACACCTAGACAAGGCATCTGCTTCTTTGTTCTCCACTCCTGGCCTGTATTGGATTTCAAAATCATATACCAATAATTTGAATAGCCACCTATGATGTTCTTCTGTCACATCCACTACTCCAACAAGTATTTTAAGCTCCGCTAGTATGCCCTGACAATGAAGAACTAGAAGGTAAGGCCGCCACTTCTAGATAGCTAAGACGATGGCCATCAACTCCTGCTCTTATACTGATTTTAGCGTGGCTTTAGCTGTCAACACCTAGTTGAAATAGGCAATCGGTCAACGACTTTGCATGAGTACTGCTCCCAGTCCATACCCCGAAGCATCTGTCTCCACTATGAAGACTTGAGTGAAGTCTGGTAAGGCTAAGACTGGCACATTAGTCATAGCTCTCTTCAGCTTCTCAAAGGCTGTTGTGGCCTCCTCGCCCTATAGGAGGCCATCCTTCTTCAGATGTTTTGTCGTGAGGTCTGAAAGCAGTTTTTGGCACATCTTCCTTTTTCATTCTGATTTGGTGATATCCTGATTTAATATCTATCTTTATGAACATCATCGCCCCACTCAATTCATCCAGCAGTTCATCAATCATTGGTATAGGAAACTTGTCTGGCACAATTTCCTTGTGATTGCCTTATAGTCCACACAAAACCTTCAACTGCCATCTTTTTTCTTCACTAGAATCACAGGACTAGAAAAAGGACTGATGTTGGGTTTGATAATACCTGCTTCCAGCATCTCTATAATTAGCTTCTCAATCTCATCCTTTTGAAATTGAGGATATCGGTAGGGCCTGACGCTAATAAGTGATAGAAACATCCCTCCTTCAAATTGATAGCATGCTCCTGTGGCAATCTCTGAGGCGACTGAAACACCTCCTGGTATTGTTGTATCAATGACTGTATGGAGAGGAGGATCTTCCCTCCCTCTAATCTAACTCCCTCCAACTTTTGTAGCTCTACCAAATAGCCTTCCCCCACCTCTTTGATATTCCTTACCATGGTTTTCAGAAACATCATGGATTTGGATAACCTCGCATCTCCCCTGATCGTCACCTTCCTTCCATCCACCATCAGCTCCATCGTCAGGGCTCCCCAATTGATCTTGGTGTCTTCCAAGGTCTGCAACCACTTTATCCCCAGGATGACATATGTACTCCTTAGCTCCAGTGGGAGAAAGTCCTCTCTCACCTAAATGTCATGGATGAGCAACACCACTCCTTTGTAGATCCCCTGGCCTTTCTCTATCTTCCCAGTGCCGATCATCACCCCATAACAATTGGTGTCCACCAATTTCAATCCCAATTAGTCGACAACCTGAGTGGAAAAGAAATAGTGGGTAGCCCCACTAACAATCAGAACCACCACCTCCTTGCCCATTATCTCCCCTTTCACCTTCATGGTATAATTCATAGTGAATCCTACCACACGTTCAGGGAAACCTCTGCCAGATCTAGATGTAGTTTCTCCTCATCTTCCTCCTCTAACTCCCCTTTGCCTCCCTCAATTTCCTCATCATGACAAATGGTGAGAACCTGAAGAGTTTGGTCCTTACACCTATACCCTGGAGTATACTTCTCATCACACCTAAAGCACAACCTCTTAGCCCTCTTCTCCTGCATCTCTTTCTCCGTCGGCCTCTTGAGATTGCCCGCATTTCCACCTCCAATGTTCTCCCTAGGGGTCTTACGAACCCCTCATGCTGTAGGACCCTTGGTTGTTAAGTGAGTAGTCGTCATCCGGTACATTCCTCCTGAACTGCTGGTCATGACTCCCCTCTCTAGATTCTTCATATTTTCTACCAGCTAGGCTAACTTCATGGCCTCTCCCAAGTCACGAGGCATCATGACTTTCACCGCTGCTCTTATTATATCTGCCTTGTGCCCCTTCATGAAATTTCCTCCAAAGCAGATTCTGATAATCGCTCCTTCTAACTGGCCAGGTGCTCAAAGTACTCTAAGTAGTCTGCCACTGATCCGTTCTGCATCAATGCAAAAAATTGGTCATAGAAGTCTCCTCCCTCTTCTATTTGGAAACATTCTAATAAACAATCTTTGAATGCTTTCCAGCTCCATATAGGCATCATCTGGTCCCTCCATTGGTACCACAACAATGCCTTTCCTTCCAAACATAGGCCCGCTGGTGCCAATTTTTTCTCATCTGTCAACCCATTGACCACGAAATACCTTTCCACTTTATAGATCCATCCATAAGCATCCCCTTCAAAAATTGGCATCTTCAGCTTCCTTACCTTCAGATATCCTCATTTCCCCGTATTCCTCCATAGTTTTCCCTTTCCCAAGTGCATTGCTCTCACCATGTATCCCGGCCTTCCCTTATATATTCATCTTCAAACCCCTCTTCATTTTCTTTCCTTCCCTCTTTTCTCTAAATTCAACACCCCTCCTTCCATAATTGCTCTCTTTTTTCTCCCAAACAATCCCCCTTACTCCATGTTCCCTATTCCCAATCTATCTACATACCTTCCCCCTTTCTCCTCCATGATTTGTCCATCGCTTTCCCTTCTACGAAAATCAGAATTCGTAGTTCTTTCCATCGGTCCCTTTACCTCCCATGCCGCCGTTTGAATTTGAGTGCCCAATATCTTCTTCACCATCAGATGAAAATTGGAGAATTTGGCTTCCATTGACAACATATTTTCTTTCTATAATGAAACCTTGTCTTCTATTAACGAGAGTTGATCTTCCATCGGGGCTTTTATCTAGCTCATTTTCCCTTCGAATCGTTCTTCTAACGCATCAACTTTTTCTGCCACCATAAAATTCTAAATATCAGATCCAAAATTCAGCAAGATCCCTTCTTCCGATCAGAAATTTGCTGCTGAATTTTTAGAAAAATCAGCCCATAATGGTCCAGGAAATGCTTTGGTACCAATTTGATAGGAAATACTTTGAGTTGGCAATTAACCATAATGGGAAAATACTTGAGTTCGCAAGCAAACCTAACAATAATTGGTAAAAACTGCGAAAAAAATTCAAGAACTTTGGAGAAAACAATCCAAAATAGTATATTGTATTATAGGAAACAAATCAAAACAAACACAAAGAAAAGATACAATTGATCCTCAATTCAAGAGGTGGATTGTTCTCTCCCAATCTCTAGACGTTGAGTCTAGAACCCAAGACACCAATGAGAACTCCAAAAGAAATAATAATTAAACATGCCTTTATCTTCCTAATAAAAAGCTTCTTAAAATAAACCTAATTCAAAATAACCTCCATATGCTTTAGCTGCCTCCTTCCCTCTCTCTATTTGCCGCCCTAGGGGGGTCCACATGCTTGAGTTGATGTTCTAAGGAGCTGGCTTGGGCCGCCTCCTATAGAACTGAACCGGCCCTACCTGGGCCGGTTTGGTCGGTTTAGGGAGAACCGTAACATTTTGCGTAGTATTGAGGCAATAGGAAAAAGGACCCTTAACACAATAAATTCTCTCATCTTTGTGAAGGTCCCTACTTGGTGGCAGCTATGGTCAAGCACGGGACTTTCAAGTTAAAGGATATCGAGGGAAAGATGCTCCCTCGAACTTTAAATATAGAGAATTTTTGCAAGTACTATTAGTAGAGGATAATAATATTACCTGTTTTAGGCGTTGTACATCTTCTATGTTAAGTGTTGTGTATCCTATGTATTGTCTAGGTTGGTTGTAACCTCTGTATCTCTATGTTTGGTTGTAACCTCTATATCTCTATGTTATATTAAAGAATTGTAGTATTGTTTAATACAATAAAACTTTGTTCAGTCATTTATTTACATTGTTTTTTTTTTCAAGATTGTGACGACAATTTCACACTTGCTGTGAACTCCAATCTTAAGATCTTTGATTCAAAAAATACACAATTATTATTGCATCTCAATTAGTGGATGATCAATCCTAAGGTATTCAATCCAACCTCTTCTACATAAGTTAAAAACCATCAAGCAATGCTTTGACTTGCAATCTCGGATAGGTCAAATATCTTAAGTTGATGTCAATTAAATATTAAAATTCTTGATTCGAGAAATATGTAATTTTTATGCACGGGCCAGGCAGGCCAGATGGGCCTAGCAAGTCAGAGGGCTAGTTCAGTCGCAACTCTTCCTAACTTGATTTTTGGCCCGGACAGTCAGATTCAGACGTTTTTGGGGTCATTATAATCATTTTTTCAATGGTTCAGACTCAATTTGGCACTTTTAGAGCTCATTGGAGTCTCTACAATAAATTTTGAACATTTTTAAACGTTTTGGAACACAATTTTTCAATATTTTCACACCAATTGATGCGACAACTTCAGGACAGGCTAAATTATAATTAAGGGCGTTTTACTTGATTTATGGCTTCGAGGGGAAGTCCACATTGCCGTCCAGGGAGCTGTCACACCTATTAATCACCCAAAAATTATGATTTTGCGATTCGAACAATTTGAAATGCTTCGACATGTATTTTCGGACTCTGCAAGCTTCGACATCCGAAAATAGGGGGTAACTGATATATCAAAAAATTATCATGATCAGGCACAAATCTCCAAATAATTTTGAGATGGAAACTTCCGAAATTAATTTTTTGACCATCTGAACACCGATTTCAGCAAACTTATAGTTGAATTGAACATCTCGAAAAAGACAAACCTAGTAGACCCCCAATTCTTCACAAAAGGAGGAGAAAAAAAAAAGAAGAGGAAGAAGGAAGAGAAATTCAAGATCTCTTTTTCCACCAAGGTCCTCCTCGACTATCGCCATATCACCAATCATTGTCGAGCCATCTACCGTGTTTGGACCATCGTCTGACCACCAGCCTTTGACGGGCTTCCGCCTGGCCAGCGACTAACACCAGACTTTGCCACCGACCTCGTAGTACTTCTGCTCGGCCACCAAATGTCGTCGGACCATTGCCCAAGCAACGACCGTCATTGGACTTTCACCTTGCCACCGACCGATGCCGGACATCCACCTAGTCACCGACCGTCGCCGGACTTCTGCTTGGCCAACAATCGTCGCCGGACTTCCACATAACTATTCCTATTATTGTAATTTCCCTGTCTTCAATTTAAAAGAGATCAATCTTTGGAATCTATTCAAGTACCAATGGAATCATTTTAATTGTACGTGGCTCCATAGTTTCCCCCTTTAACCAAGGTTTTCACATAAAAACTTGTTTTTAAATTCCTGTTTGTGTTCTGGATATCCGTACTACGTTGAGACAAAAATTTTTAACTCTATTTGGGCTCCGAAAATTTGGCCCCGGCCTCCGCCCTCTTTTCTTTTTTTATTCGCCGAGGGAGTTTTAATGGATATGTTCCGGGGTAAATTTTGGAAGGCGGATGGGTTTGTAGATAAGACACTACCCAGAAATTTCGCCCTCATTTTGTGAGGACTTTATGATCTGAGTTCTGGTTTCCTATAGGTGCAAGCCCCTATAGTTAATTACCCCTCCCAATAATGAGAGAGAACTTTCGATTAAGGCTAGTCGTCAATCAGATACATATAGAATACGTGTTATCTGACATATAGTAGCAACAATGGATTTTGGTATTTGAAATGTTTGGAAGTTTGGGAGTTTGAGAAATTTGATATTTAAAATAGAAATTGCACCATCTTGTACTTAAAGCGGATGGTGGGGAAATGGATGATAGACCCGATCAAGATCCCATGGTTCCATCGTCTCGGGCCATCGTGGTCCCTGGTCTACTTAGTCAGAGGAGGTAGTCGACCCAACCTGACAGAAGGATCCTTGTCGGCATCCATGGGGGTTGCTTCGTCCAAGGGGAACTTGTAGACCTGGGGTGGGTGTTTGTCTAAGGGGATAAATTTGAATCCACCTTGGCTAACAGAGGGCATTCTGCCCTATCGATCATATCATATTGATTCATATCTCAAGAATTTAATGCCAATAAGGAACGTAACGACGCTGGCCATAACCGGTATTTCGTGGTGCCATTTGGCGGCAAAACCACTCGGTTCAGAGGGCCCCGAGTCATAACCGTTTATCCTGCGGAGCCATTTGGCGGCAAAGCCGCCGGTTAGAGGACACGTACCACGTCCTTACTGGCAGGAGATTGTTTTGAGAATGAATCCTAGTGATATTTTCGACTAGGCATTTGGCTCTTTGCGAGATAAAGTAAATTTTAATTTGTCTACCTCGGCAAACTGTTGCGGAGGGTGGAAGAATTTTGCTTTAAGTGTTTTGATGAATTTATTTCAATTTTAAATATTTTTGGATTTTGATAATTTTGGGATTTTATTGGATTTTGGGCTTTGTGGAGCTTTAGATTTTGTGTGGACTTTTGGGAGACATTTGAAAGTATTTGTGAACCCCTCCGGTTGAGATATTCATTCAACATGGCTATCATCGGGGTGTTTGGGGTCATTTCTATTTTCTAGATTGAACCTTATCGACTCTGTCTACTGGTCGACAAAGGTTCGGATTTCGTATGCTTTATGTCTTTGTTAGTGAATTCATATTGTTATAGGCTTTGAAGGCCTAATATGAATTTATTAAAACAAATATTCTGGTCGTCACAGCCACATATTTGTTTGATTGTTCGAACCCTATTGACTCGTATAGAAGGATCGGGTTCGAACTTGAATTCACTTGTTGACCCGCGTAGCATCCCTAGGCATCACGTGTGTACCAATAACACACTCGCCGGGGCCCATGCGGGTGTTTGGGGGCATTTTGTAATTAAACCTTGTCTACTCCTTTTTATTTGTTTAGGAGGATCAGGTTCATAATTTAATAACCAGCGTAGCATTCCTAAACGTCACGTGTATACCAATAACACGCTAGCCGCGGCCCATGCGGGTTTAAGATTACATTTACCCCACCCCTTTTGTGTACCTATGTGTATACAAACTACGGTGCACGTGCAGGGGTATTCTGAAAATATTTGTAAATGCCTTCTGACCGCTTGTGTGAATGTTGTGGATCCGGTGGCGTTTTGTAGCAGCTTTTGAATGAAATTATTTGCTGCTTTGCACAGGTAGACTGTCGTGCACTACTTGTATGATATATACAGGTAGATTGTAGTGCACTGACTAATCTCCTGCTTTGGATCGTAGGAGCTTGCACTTGTTGTAGTTCTTTGGCATTTTTTTGTAGATTGTATGTGATATTCGTAGTGGGGCTCCAGTAGAAGCTCGTGAGAGATTGAATCTTTCATATTCTTTATGTACTTTATTATGGTATTTGGCTCATGTAGTACACCCGCCACTGCTACATGTAGGCAGATAGATGTATTCCTTCACAGACGGAAATTGACTTCAGGATACTGCATTTACTGAAGTCTTTTTGCATCTACCCATACGTGACATGTGGCACGTACATCTATCGTTGTAGAGAGCTTGTATGTACTGCAAATCTTTCTATCCTTGCCTGCGGAGGTTTTGTGTATTTGTTTATAACCTTTTTTAATCCTTATAGCAACTCCCATTTGTATCTTCAGGATATCACAAGCTTTTGTCAGTGCTTGCAAATGAATATATTTTTCTGCATTTTGACATTGAATGAAAGGTATTATTGTACTCTTCACTGATCCTCCCATACAGATCGATCAGTGGACCATTATATCATTTGCACCTTAACTAGCAAACTGCTATATTCATTTGGGCCTTGGCTTTTGGTGTACATTGGAGACTGGTATCCTTGCTTGCAGGATTCATGTGAATGTTGCACATCAGATGTACTGTTTGTAGATGATATATTTGCTAAAGATCTTTGCTTCTTCAATTGTGATCAAATTATAAATCTCCTTTGATTTTTTTATTGCCTGTGAAATTTGAATGCTGCAAGTTGTTGTATACATAATGGTTCATTCTTTTGTTTGTGAATGCAGCGTTATACAATCATATATCTTCTAGCGCCACATGAGTTTGTATTCACTACAACCTTTCCACTTTCACTTGTAAGCACACTATGGCCTCTTGATATCATTGAGAATTTGCATTGTTACTTATGAACATGTCATTGTATTCTCCATTTGCTCCATGTTAATGATTGCTTGCAAGTTCATTATTGTTGTCCACAAAGACACTCTATATTGAAGCTTGTAATCAAATTATGCATGAATCATAATTTATTCATTTGTTATTGATTGATCCTTCCAAGTAAATTATGCTTGGAACTTTGTTTAAAACCAATCTTTTGCTTGTTCACTTAGATGATCCAAAATTAATAGTCATCATTTGTGTTTCTATTATGTTTGCATATCTTTTCAATTCAAAGTCCGATTCTCTGCAGTATATGCAAGTTCAAGCTTCACTTAATGTTGTATGGCTCAAGTTCAAAGCACATGATCAAGTACTTATTTGAGTTTAAGTAACCAACTCAAGTTCTCTTTCTTGTTTGAGTTCAAAGTGCAAATCAAGTTCAAATTTTATATTTTCAAATTTATTTGAGTTCAAGTTCATTTAAGTCCATTTGGTTCAAGTCCTTTGTTGTCCAACTCAAGTTTGAGTTCAGTTCAAGTTCATGTCCACTGCATTCCCAAATCAAGTCCTCTTGTCCTTTGTTCAAATATTCAAATATTTGTTCATCTCATTTGATTTCTAAGTTCAATTATTGTTTGAATTGAGTTAAAGTCCTTTTATTTGCTCAAATACAAATATGAGCTCAAGTCCAAATTGTCCACATTTTGTCCAAGTCTTGTCCATGATTCACCAAAAATTTCGGCAGCCTCCCGGCGTCTCCCCCATTTAGGGGAAAACCACAGGAAACTGGGCCATCCCACCACGCTACTCGAGCGTGTATGGTAGGTGTCAGGGGACACCGGGCCGTGCATCATTCATCCCACCACGCTACGCGAGCGTGTATGGGGTCTTTAGAAGTAACCGTACAAAGAACACAAGTGAATCTCCCCACCACGCAACAAGAGCATGTATAGGGCTTACCCACTTCGTCGTATGCGTCGCACCGGGCTCCCTCCTACCGTGCGACGAGAGCGCATATAAGTGGTTCTCCGGTCCGCCGCAAATACCAAAAATGGGATTTAAAGTGATTACCCATTTCGTCGTAGGCGTCGCACCGGGCTCCCTCCTACCGTGCTACGAGAGCGCGTATAGGTGGTTCCCCGGTCCGCCACGAACGACGAGAATGGGAAATCTGAGTTTTAGGTGATTACCCGCCTCGTCGTAGGTGTCGCACCGGGCTCCTTCCTACCGTGCTACGAGAGCGCGTATAGGTGGTTCCCCGGTCCGCCACAAACGACGAGAATGAGAAATATGAGTTTTGGAGATTATACCTTCGTGGTCGGCGATGATGAGGTAGAAGAAGTGTACAAAAATATATTACGAGATGCTCAAAAATACAATAAATCCCTCTCTTCTTTTTTTTTTTTTTAGACTCCACTCTCTTTCTCTCTTTCCTTTTTTTTATCTTTTTTTTTACCAACATATATGTATATATATATACATATACATATCTAGAGCTAATAACAAACATAAATATCACTGACTAATGCAAAGGTTAGAAGACCATTATAATGAAATAATGAAAAAAAAAAGTTTGCTGTTATGAGTCTTGAAAGGGGGAATGTGCTGCCCTTTGGATTTTTAGTGGATTGAACTGCTGTAATAATTCTGGGCTAGATTTGGTTGTGAGAGGGACTGAGTTGGGCTGCAGGTTTGCACTGGATTTGGGTATGAGAGCTGCTGGTTTGTTGTTTGCTGAAATGGACAGTAATAATGTGAGAGGAATTGAGTTTGGTTGTTTTGTTGGATCAAAGTGGAAACAAGATATGCAATGGGCTGTTTGCTGTAGGTTTTGGGCTGTATGAGAAGATCTGATTTCACATAAATTAATGCTGTTTTGATGAACTAAGCCTGGACGGTTGGGAGTGTTGTATCTATAGAGGGAAGAGAAGCTGGCTGGGGTAGCTTTGCTGTGGAGATCTGCTCGTGCGGAGCTGGCCTTCTTCACCTCCTTCAACTATCTCATGGACAACAAGTGTAGCCATCTACACCTCCTTAGTAAAATAGTCTTTATAATTTCTGGAGTAAATCATGCTTGTAATCTATGTCCAAGCGTGAGGACTGGCAACTACGGCTGGCAGATTGCCATCAAAATCTTCCATGTCTAAAGCCAAGCCGTTGAAGTCAGGACATCCAAGGCCACTAATAGGCCAATGGAAGAATGGATCCTTATTAAGATTCCTCTCTCACTCCACATAGCAGTAAAAGAGCTCATCTCCACTCTCATTCATACACATCCGATCTCCAACTGAAGTAGAAGTTCACCATTGAGGTTTGGAAGATGAGAAACGTTCAATGCAGCGAGAAAGCAAGGCCGTTGGCAGTAGAAGGGGAGGAAGAGTAGCTTCAACTGGAGGTTGCAAGAGGTGGAGATAAGCAACTCTTATTTGGATTTTGTGATGTTTAGGGGTCTTCTATAAGCTTGGAGAGCGCAGGTGAAGGATTCAGCTAGCTTTAATGGTTGAGGGAGAATCCTGGAGGAAACAGGAATGCAGACAACGGATTTTTGGACAGAGCTTTGAGGAGATGTTTTGAATGATCAGCTGGAAGTATTGAAGGCTTGAAGAACTCAGTGGGATTTTGCTTGGACGAACAAAAGGGAATGAAATTACTTTCTTGAGAAGTTGTAACGTGCTGCTCCGAGACGGTTCGAAGCCTGTGTTCGTGGAAATGAAGAGGAAAACAGAGGGGACTTAGCGTGGGAGTTGTGGGAGCTGAGAATATCTGAAGTTGGAGAAGGAGATGACTGGGGAGAAGTTTTGTTTGCTTGGGAGTTGTCCTTTTGAAAACAGCAAGCTTACTAGCTTAGTTTCATTTTGACCAAGGAGCGGAGGCCAACTGCGACCGACGTGACAGAGGATTGACGGACTGGAAATTACACATGCATTAATTTGTATATGACCTTTTCTTGTTTTGGCATCTGCTGTCGTTGAGATTTTGTTTAAGTTGATAACCATTTTTGTGACATGTCTCTTAATGCATCAATTTAACACGACAACACTGCAATAATCAGGTCAAAAGATGCCTTGGTTTGCGTGCTTTCTCGTTTTGTGTATATTCATGCCTCGTTTTACGTGTCAAATTCTCCGAATATCAAAATTGGACAAATTAATAGTGCAGTTAGGATATTGCCAATGTTCTAGTCGTAACGACGCAGTCCGTTTCACGATCGGACATCGTTTGAGCATCCTGAAGGTAATTTTTAGATGGGGCCACCTCGATTTGCGTGCAGCAGCTCAATCGAATAAATTGGTAGTGCATTTAGGGTATTATCGATGTTCCGGACACAACGATGCAGTCCGCTTCACGATCAGACGTTGTTTGAGCACGCCGGGGGTAATTTTACATGGGGACCGCCTCGATTTGCGTGAACCACCTCAATTGAATAAATTGATAGTGTACTTAGGGTATTATCGATGTTCCAGACACAACGATGCAGCCCGTTTTACGATCGGGCGTGGTTTGAGCAGCCTTGCACTTTAATTTCGGACGTCGGTTATTCCTTTTGACCGATCTTGCCCGATTCGATAGCGAGGGGGCTCGACCTAGCAGAATTCGATGTTCTGATCGCAACAACACTATCCGTTTGGCAATCAGAGGTCGTTTGATCCCTCAAGTGACACGTGGCGCCAGGGCGCGTATCACTTTACTCACCAGTTTGATCCTTTCGCACGTGGTTTGAGGTATAGGGGTCTGTTTTGATTGAAAAATATATTTATGTATATATAGTTTTGAAAAATATTTAATTATCTTTGGGAATATTTAATTTTTAAAATTTTGAAATTGAACGTGTCATTATGAATAGTATATCGCCTCGAAGGGCGAACATATAGTTCTCTAATGGGTTCTAATTACATAATTTAAATTCTTCCTGATTATCGTAGTCAGACTTAGGAAAGAATCATATATGACCCTGGAAGGTCAATATTAAATTCAATCGAATGTCTGACTACATTAATCTGGATAGAGAAATCATTAATTTCATAATCAAAATTACAATAGTGATTGATATATCTCTTCGAAGAAAGAATATATCAATCACTATCGATTGATTGAAAATGACGATAATGATCGTTAAATTTTGAATTTTCCCAAAAATAATTAATTAAAGATTTTTTTGAAAAATTTGATTTTGAAAATTAGATATGGGTTTCTAAATCTCCTACGAGCGCAAGCCCTCGTAGTTAATTACATCGTAGGAAAATTGGAATTTTTCCTACAAAAACTCTCGATTAAAATAGCGGTAGCAATTTCATTTAAGATTTTCAAAGATCGATATCAAAGGAGAAAAAAATGTTGGAATTTTCAAATGTGATTAGTTCAATGTTGAGCACTTATTTTCAGAATCAAAGGAAGAGGAGTAGGGAGTGTTTTGAGATTCTGAAACAATTCAGAAAACACTCTAGCCTATCCTAAGTGTTGGGCTTGAATTTGATTGAAAGATATTTTTTATTTAAGTGATCAATTTTATTAGAGATTTGGGATTCAATTCCCGGAGGATGAGGTCTTATGGCCTGAGCCAGCCTCAGAACCTAAGTCTAAATTGGGCACTTAAGATTAGTAACCCGAACCTAACTAATGCAGTGCAAGTCTGGTCTTACCCCGACCTGGATTGAGGAGCCAGCTAAACCACCTAAACGATTTAAAAACATGAGTCTGGGCAATTTATGTAGAGTGGTAGGGACGTTGTTTAAGAAAAGTTTTTAAGAGCGGGGCCGACATCTAGAGCGGATCCTAATTAGTCCCTTTGACTTATGTTGGGTTTGATGCTTAAGCTAATGTAATTAAAGATTTAAATATTTTTTAAATTAGTTGCTAATATGATGCATGCTAATCGACTCGATTAAAAGTTTGAATTTGAATGAATGCTATGAAATGAAAACTTCTGGCGGTCCCGGGCTTATTTCTTAAAACGTTAGAGTTTCTATGTGAGCTTAAAGTTTTTAATTTGATTTAAGTAGAAAAATTATATTAAGTCCTGAAAAACCTACGATCGAATTCCAGGTCAAATCAAAATCGGAATGCAGGTAGAAAGATTAGAAAAACAGGTAGTTCTACTGCACAATCAATTAAATAAATCAATCAAATTAAATGATCAAATTGAAAGTCCATATGACAAGTGCCACTTATTATTACATCCAGAATTGCATAAAAGTAAAGTGGCCGGGCACCACTGACTACAACCCGGATTTCTAATCCTAAATCAAATGACTTTGAGATTTAGGATTCTTCTCGTTGTCCATCTCTTCGTCTTCTCACGAACATCTTGATTCGTCGGTTCTGGATATCCAAATGGAAAGAAACTCCCCCTTGAACGGGGTGTTATCTTTTCTCTTTGGATATTTGAAAGGTATCCTAATTTGACTTCCAAATGAAAGAAGACTCTCCCCTTTAGAGATGTCTTCACCTCTTTGGAATTCAAATTGGATATTCATATCCCAATCTCAAGTTATTTTAGAGAATTTACAACCTTATCAAATTAAATTTACATCAAGAAAACTGAAAAATCTAGACTCGATTTTGCAAGGTTATCCTAATAATCAACAATTATATATAATCCCCAAGCAGTTAATATTTGATCTCAAGCAGTTTATATATTTGAAATTTAAATGCTCAATTAATCACAACACAGAGTGCAATAAGTAAATAAATAATCAATCAATTCTAAGCTAACAACCAGCATGCAGTGAAAACTTGAAAACCCAGCACAACGGAAAAGTAAACACCGGCCTAGCCTAAAACTAGAGTTGGTTGTCCTAGCAAACAATCTACAGTGTGTGAGGTAAGTCGTGTGATTTTGATACCTATTTAAGCTAGTGTACTTAGACCTAGGGTTGAGTTTTTCACTATGATTTTGGACGGATTAAACCGTTTAATGATTTGTTGCACTTGTAGGCTGTCAACGTCTGGATCAAGGGCAAATCAACTTGGACGGTGATTTGCTTGAGCTCGCCAGATTCCAGTCGCCGACAGCCTCCAATCGCCGGGTTTTAACTTGGGGGATGGAGAGGGAACCCCCAAGAGCTAAAACGAAATTATTTCTAGCCTGGAGAGGTATTGAATAATGAGAGAAGGCTACATGGAGAATGACGGCTCATTTCTTATATTTTCCCTATTCAAATGACACCGGCTGATTTGGACGGCCGTGATTGACTCAGAGGGTTTCTAAGATCAAGACACTTGTCCCTGGGGTGGTTAGGAGCAGAGGATCAAAGAGGACATAGGTACAAGCCATGTGTAAAGGTCCCTTGTCCTTTCTAGCACATGGGATGATTTGAGACCGTTGGATCTTTGATCAAGGGTTGAGAAATACTCCAAGAAGGTTCCAGAAGAAACTTAGTTAGCAGGAGTTTAAATGGGGTTTGGATTTAATATGTTTGATTAAGGGTTTTAACTACTTGGAAGCTCCTTTGACCATTTGTTGACTGGTTTGACCAGTCAACAGCCAAGTGGACAACTGAGGTGGCATATGAAAGGGATTTGAGTGCTGGATTGATAGCTTAAGAGGGATTTAGAGCTTGGGGATTAGAATTTGGAAGATTTAGAGAGGGGTTTAAAGGGTTTTGACCATGTGTTGACTGGTCAAATAAATGATTGACTGCTGAGGTGGCAGCCAAGTGGCTTCAAGAGCTGGTTAAGGTGATTTAAAACAAAGGCCAAGTCAAGGGATTGAGGCTTGAGTTTGGTATGAGAGTTTGAAATAGATTTGATCAAGTCCTCATGACTTTAATATGTCAAATGAGAATTGATTTGACTTGACTTGGCTTTGGATATATTTAATTTCTAAAATAGAGTGGGATCAGGGGCTTGATATACTTTAAATGAGTTGATCCACCAAAAGTCATTGGTTTGGCTCGAATGGGTAATTTGATTGGACTTGAGCTCAGTTGACTAGGTCGACTGTTGATTGGGTCAGGGTGATAAATCAAGCTCAAAATCATTAAGGCTATATTCAAAGGAGTTTTGAAGGTGTTTGAATGCATTTGGGTATTGACTCAAAGTAGAGGAGACTTAATGATTGATTTGGTCAACTATTGATTGGGTCAAGGGTCCAATCAAAGTCAAATAATTGGATAATGCACTCAAAGGGTTTTTGATTTAATATTTAAAAATTGGTGGAAGAGGTTCCACACAATTTGGAGTTCATTTGGTTGGAAATCAAAATTTGAACCTCATAGGGGTATTTTGGTCATTTTGACCCCTGGTCAACTGGGGGACAAGGTGAGTCCAGAAAAATACAGTTTAATGTTCGATAGGTCTGGATTAATGGTCTGGAAGTGCTAAAGGCTTTCGTGAAGGCTCTAAGGTCAGAATCTTCTAGGTGACAGGTCCAGTGGCATAGGTTGTAAATATTTGAAGGTTTTACAGCCTATGGATATTGATTAAGTTTCTGGGGTTAGAGATCTCAGAATAGGCTCAAATTTGAAGGGTTGCTTCTAGAGACATGTCCTATCAGTATGCAGCTGATAGACTCTGAATCAGAAGTCATTTGGCTAGGTTTCAAAGTATTTGAAAATTCACTGAAAAGGGTCTTTAGGACAGGGCCTTAAGACTTAGGATTTGATTCATCTAAGATCTAGGTAGATCCTAAGGTCTGAATTCTAGAAGAGTCCTAAGGTCTAGAGTAGATCCTAAGGTCTGAAGCCTAGAAGGATCCTAGGGTCTAGAGTAGATCTAAGGTCTGAAGCCTAGAAGGATCCTAGGACCTAGAATAGATCGTAAGGTCAGGATTCTAGGAGGATTCTAGAGTTTAGATTGGTTTGGATATTGGATTGATTTAAGGTCAAGATTAGTCCAAGTGACCTCATACAAAAATGAGGTCAACAGGGTCAACACTCTATTGCAACGTATATTCTAGCCCGCAACAAAAATAATCATTGATATTAAAACTTTAAAGCCAGACACCTTTATTTTCATTTTATCTTATTTAGTTCAAACAAAATAATTGTAAATCAATGTAATGAATTTGTGGCAGAGATCCTCTTGTTCAGTTTACTTGGAATTGATGGATAGTGGAAGTTAAAGTAATTTTTTTTTTTTTGCATTAAATGAACAAGGCTACAACATATATGATACATATCATAATTATGTATTGTTTATTATTGTTCTATTAAAACTTTTTTTGAATTGAGAAAAAGTAATTGATATTTTAATAGGAAAATGCTCAAAATAGTCTCCTAACTTTTCGTATGTGGCCAATTTAGTTTTAAAGTATCATTAGATTAATTTTATATAATTAATGAATTAAATTGGTATGAATTTTATACTCAATTTATATATGAGGGGCCATTTAGGATCAATTTTGTGTTGTTAAGAGATTAAATTAGAGAAATTTGATACTTTGGGATTAGATTGGCCACAACATATGAACAATCAGTGGACTATTTTGTGCTTTTTCTCATTCTTAAGTATTCATAATGACTATCGGTTTCATTGTTTATATGTTGAGTATGAAAAGATCAGACTCGTTGGGTTCTAATTTCCTTTCACCTTAAATGGGAAAAAACTCAAAATAGTCTCCCAATTGTTCGTATTTGGCCAATTTAGTTTCAAAAAATCATGAGATCAATTTTATATAGACAAGTAATTATATTGTCCTATGGAGTGGGATTAAGGCTTGATGATGTTGTTGTTGTTGTGTTCTATATGAGGGACCCTTTCAGAACAATTTTGTATTGTTGAAGGATTAAATTAGAGAAATGTGATACTTTGAGATTAGATCGACCACATATGAATAGTCAGTATTTTTTGCTTTTCGTCATTCTTAAATATTCATAATGACTATTGTTTTCGTTGTTTTATTTGTTGGATATGAAAAGTTCAGACTCCTTGGGTTCTATTTTCTTTTCACCTTACCTTCCAGGAGATTTATGCCTACTTTATAAGAAGGAAAATAATTAAATTCTTAATATCATTGGGTGCACTACTCAATTTTTTCTTTTTTATGTCAATGAAAATTATATTAATTTGAAGATGATAAATCATAAATAAATCATGATAATTCATAATCATCATAAGAATACGATAATGACATTGTCATTATAATTAATATCATAATAAGAATAATTTAAATATTATGATTGTTGTCCTCTATGCCCAAACAACTAACCATCCTCTTCTTCAACCTTGATCCGCCGATTCTAACTAAATAAATTTATATATAGAAGAACAAGGTTC
Organism: Dendrobium officinale; assembly: GCA_019514585.1. Taxonomy (NCBI): domain Eukaryota; kingdom Viridiplantae; phylum Streptophyta; class Magnoliopsida; order Asparagales; family Orchidaceae; genus Dendrobium; species Dendrobium officinale. The sequence continues at coordinate 23,377,741 of CM033688.1, read as the reverse complement.
ACTCACTAAAACAACCTTAAAATTAAGAGTACACCCAAATCATTCCCACCTTATAAAATTATAGAATCATGGTAGGATGCATATTTTTGTTAAGCCCACTTTGAGGATGTTAAAGCTCAGAAATGATGAATGAAGGAGAAAGTGTGATAAGAATCTCTAGTATGGCTTTTCATTTAAGTAGAGCTTCTTCAATGAGAAAAGAAAAAACAAAATTGTTTTATTAATCTGAAATAAAGTTTACTTGTCACAGCTTGAATTCAACAAACTTTACCAATCTCTTGATACATTGGAATGTCTTATTTTAGTTAATGCTTTAGTAATTAGTAATTTGTGATATTTAATTGTAATTTAGCAGTTCAGTTCATGTGCTAAAATAAAATGTGTGGACTTTGAGTGGCTGAAGTCTCAAGCTATTTTATGATGGCAGTATAGATTTTTTTTAATTATCCTGGACCTTATGCAATTATGATCTATTTCCGTTTCTTTTGAATAAAATTTATCTAGCCATGTTCTTGTTTGTTTCTATTTCCTCAAATGTTTTGAATGCTTTTGCTCTTAGTCTTACATTCATAAGATTTGCACAGCACACTTGGGTGAATTTATTTAGAAAGGCTTCTAACATATATCTATCATCTTGAACTTATTTGCATATTATACAATCATGATTTTTATATAAGATATATATTGTCTAATGTTCTATCAATCTTGTCATAAAGCTATCTAAGTTCAAGCCTCATACTATTTACAAGAGATGATTTTCCCTGAAATCAATCAGTTGCAATTGTATCGTGCTTGAAGGAATTGCACATCTAACTTAACATTTAATTGAAAATCTGAGGATATATTTTATTTAAGCCAAAAAGCTGTGAATTGCATGACTTGTTTCACTATATGTAAATTTCTCTTAGCCTAACTTAGGAGATAAGATCGGCATATGATCAATCTTAATGTAAAGTTAATTCCAATTAAATTCTAAACTCTTAAGTAACTCGACTCCTGCCCTTAAATCCAATGTAGATACATGTGAACGATGAATCAACCAGATTCCGCAATCTTGTGCCCACCTTGCAAGCATACAAGCGAATCTCATAATAGTACGAAGACCCAACCAGTTGTTCTCGAAGCAACAAGAACTACAAGAACCATGCAAACAACTCCAATCAATCCACAGCTTAAATCCCTTTACTTTAAATCCATAACCCATTTTTTTATTTTTCTATTTAATACCAAAGACCACCATCTGATACCACCACATCAAAGAGCATAACCACTTATTACATTAGATTAATGTTCTCATCAATCGTTAACATAACCTCAATTGCCATCTCTTTAATTTTATTAATCTTCAACTATATATCCTTTGCTAAGCTCCATATCATCACTCTACGAAAAAGGTTGAGGGCTAATATATATATATATATATATATATATATATATATATATATACACCCATTACCTTTAGTGCATGACTGGAACAAATAGCTTTATAAACTTAAATTTTCTTAGCTTATCATAGACAATGAATATAATTTTCTTATGCTTTTTTTCTTTACGTAAAGAAAAGATCTTTTTTTTCTTCAAAAGGTGTATCTTTTTTCCATATATATATATATATATATATATATATATATATATATATATATATATATATATATATATATATATATATATATATATTTGTGGTTTAAAGTTTTTTTGGTGAGCACTTAGCTGCTTTAATTTCTCTTTTAAATTGGTTTGGATAATCCTAGCATCATAGTTTTGGCACTTTCTTCTGTGTTTCAAGACTCAAGTTGTATTTTTTTTTCATTATATGAGATTGTTTTTCTTGGTTGGCAATTAGTTGCATTAATTTTTGTTTTGAATTGGTTTGGATAATCCTATGATTAGAGGTAGGGCACTTTCTATCCTTTCCAGGGTGTATTATCTGAAGTTCTGTCAAGTATAGAGATTCAGAAAAGATACATTCACAGTTCATTATAGGATTTCATTTGGAAAATTACTTGTAGATATATTCTTATCTGTTCATTTATTTGGCTCTTTTACTTTTTGTTATTTGTGCTTTTAGCATTTACATGCATGGACTTGTTATGTTTCATAGGTTATTCAACGAGAGCCATGGGAACACATAAAAGATCAAGATATTAAAAAGGCTGCTGCATCCTTCCATGGGGAGATCTGGCAGGTACCTCCCATGTTTTCTGCCATTAAGGTGAGTTATTAAACATTTACATTGTTTATTTTCATAAAAATGCATATTTGTAATGAGAATTTTTTTATCTGGAAAACTGACTTCTGTTGACAAGCTATATTTTAGTAGATTATATCCTTATCACTCTGCTGTTTTCTACGTCAAGTGCGTGCTTGTGTGCAATTCCTGTGTATAGTTTTTTGATGTTATTATGTGCATTTGTACATGCTTATTTCTTTGGCTTTGTGTCTGTGTTTGTTTATGTATGTCGTATGTGTTTCTCTTTAGAAATTAAGCCATTGGATACTTGAAGATGTAATTTCACTCCTGTGCAGCGACATAGTGTTTTTTATTAAAGAAGCAGTCTGATATATTATATACAAGATATGTGAGCATTTATGGATGTAACTTTTAGCTGATTTGTCCTGTGCTCTCTATGCTAGTGTTTAATGATGCTATGTAATTGTCTGTGTGGTTAAATTATGGTTTTTGTTGCTCCGTTCCATGTCTTTCTTTGACTTTCAGGCTGCTATAATGTTATTTTCTGCATGTAATGTTTGTCTTCATAGCAGCTCTGCTATTCAGTTTCAACACTGGTTAATTTCATCTTGAAAATCTGTGTTTATTTTAGGTTGGAGGCGAGAAGATGTATGATAAAGCAAGGAGAGGGGAGATGCTTGAGCTTTCACCGAGGCGCATAACAATCTTTGAGTTTGATATTGAACGCAGCCTCAATGACAGGTTTGACCATAATGGCATGCATAGATTTTCTTTTTTTTTTAATAATTTTAAACCATCACATGTTAAGAATTATAGAGGTAGACCTTAAAAGAGTTGGTTAGAAAATATTAGAAATGATCGTTTTCTTATTAGAATTTAACTCTTAATAAGACAATGGAGAAAAATGATTCATGAATCGACCCCATGGAGTGGGATAAAGACTTGATGTTTGTTATTGTTGATACTTTTAAATCATCCAGTTAACTCCTTACTACAGCTTTAGGTACTGTTTATATAAGTATAACCAATTTTCCTTTTATACTTTTTAATATTTTGGTGATATTTATTTCCAGATGATTTATTAAGTGGAAGTCTCGCAAGTAATGGAATGCTTTTTTGTTCTTTCTCGTTTCCAAGTACAGTGGCAATAAACTTCTGTTACCGCTTGCGCTTGCATTTATTGAACTTCTATGCTTTCTTAGAATTTGTCTGATTGATTGCAATTTGGCTTCTTCTATGTTGAGCATTTGTATAGAAAAATGCCTGCAAATTATTCTTTATTTAACTCCTTACTATAATTTTTGGAACTGTTTCATTTTTCCTTCACTTTTTAATGTTCACGTGATATTTCATTCCAGATAATTTGGTAAGTTGAGTTTTCTTAAGGAATGGGTTGCTCTTTTGTTCCTTATAATTTTCAAAGCAATAAAATCTTGTTACCCACCCCAGTGGTCTTTATTTTATTATTCTTTCTTCGAATTTATCAGATAGATTAATAATTTGGCTCTTCTCAGTTAAGTATATACAGGGAAAAAACCAGAAAATATTTATTTTAATTTATTGACTTTCTGGCATTATGTTGTAGGTGCGAGTGTATGCTACATTAGAATTTAAGTAGCACCTGGAAATAATTTTTCTATGTTCAAGCAGCCTTATTTTAAATTAGATGTGCAAATTTATTTGCATTTTCTGCATCATTCTCCTTGAGGAATTGATTTAGAGATCACTGAGGGAATTTCTGGAATTTGTCTACATTGTGTTGGTAATGCAGCTTCTTAATTCTTTATCGTATGGCCTTGATTCTATATGTTGGAGCATTTGATTAAAACGAAAGCAAGCAGCACAAATTATTTTTCTAATCTGAAGTAGTTCAATGGCTTAGTAGGTGCATATGAAATTATCAATTTAATCAAATGATAGATTTTTACAGCTTTTAACATACAACTTGCGGATTGATCACTCTAAAATTCATACCAACGCCTGTAAGTGACAATTACGGAAAGAAGAATATGACAACAATCCTATAGATCATATCGCATGCATCAATTATTCATATAACCATGTATATGGCTTCATATCTTCCGGGATGCATAGAACAAGTGCTTTTTATAAGTTACCATTATGTTAGAATCCAGCTTACAAGCCTGAATAAGAAATTATGACAAACATAAAACAATTTTTCTACACTGGGTAGCATGCACTTGTTTTCATTAATTTCATGAAAACAGAGAAGTTTTTTAAAAGGTTAATTTCTTATCTATTATTATTACCGTAGGGTACCCTTATGATATGCTTTATTTTGGCATATTTCAGCATAACTGACTATTTGTTTCATGTATGAACTACAGACAAAATCTAATATTTCGGGTCTCATGCTCTAAAGGAACCTACATTCGATCCCTCTGTGCAGATTTTGGAAAGGCACTTGGCAGGTCTTCTCCTCCCCTGAAGTTAAATTTAATATTTTTACGTTTTTTATGTTTCTCATATGTATTGATTTATTTGTTAAGCACACTCAACCTGTACTTGCAAGGGATGTGGTAATCTATATTTTAGTTATACGTAATTCTTTTATTTTAGATGCGGTGCACTTTTTATTTCTTTGGTAAGGAATAATCGCCATTGACCCAGAGAATGTGCTATATATTGTCTGTCTGTCTTATCAAGCTGTTCTTGACCATATATACTCTTCAGTATGCATTAAATGTAGTGAAATACATGTTTTCATGATTTTTAAATATTGGTCATCCTTCAGTTGCGTTTAATAGTTTCGTAAAGAGAGATTAGTAAGTTTTTATTTCATTCATGTAGTGTGGGCTACAAAAATTTGACTTTTGGAGCCTCAACCACTCCGCATGGTTCGGGGAAAATTGTAACATATTAGGTTATGGGCGAAATTTTTAGACGTATTGGTTAGAGATAAAACATTACCGAAAGTTTTCACCCTCATATGCGAGAACATTAAAATCTGAGTTCAGGTTTTCTATAGGTGTAATTCCTTAAAGTTAATTACTCCTCCCAGTACTGAGAGAGCACTTTCGATTAAAACTAATCACTAGATAGGCACAGGTTCCTAATGTATAGTAGAAGTAGTTTTAGATGCTTAAGATTAGAAATTTTATCACCAATTCACCTAAAGCGGATAGTCAGGATAATTATGACTAACACAATCAAGATCTCATGGTTCTATCATCCCGAGTTGTCATGACCCATAGTCTACTTAGTTAGAGGAGGTCGTTGACCTAATCTGATAGAATGATCATTGTTGGCAGCCATTGGTTGCTTTATACAAGGGTACCTTATAGACCTACGATGAATATTTATCTAATGAATAAATTTTAGTAAGCTTCGGCTAATGGAGAGTTTTGTGCCCTATTAAGTTGCCCTATGATTCATTATTAAGGAGGGGGGGGGGACAAGCTATAGTTATTATTGTAATATAGTAGAGCCATTAGGTCAAACCACTTAGTCCGTGTGATTGATCATAATTATTTACCATGTGGAGCTATTAGGCCAAAACACCAATTAGAAGATCCCATCATAATCGTTTATCACTTGTAGTTGTTGGGCTAAACCACTTATTTTATGAAGCCATTGAGCCAAAAATCTATTAAAAGTCACATGTCACGTCTTTTTTAGTATGATATTATTTGATAATGAATCTTAGTGATATTTTCGACTGAACATTCATTCTTTTTAGGTTGAATTTATTATTGAATTCATCGCCCTCGTTGAGCAATTGGGGAGGGTAATTTAATTTTTCTTTAAGTTTTGATGATTAAATTTAACTTTTTTACAATATTTTAAAATTTAATGAATGTTATACTTCAAAATTTTATTAAAAAATTTTAGCCCTAAGTGGCTAATTTTGTCTGCTTTCCTCCATCGAGACTCCACATTACTTTTAATTTTAACTACACATCTGGTCATTATGTGCATTAAATTAAGATATGATAATATTGAAAATATCATTTTAATCATTTATGAAATAAGAGAACTCATTTGTACTTCATATAATACTTTATCAATCCAAAACTAGAGAATTTAGTCAGAGTTAGAGAAAAGTTGAAGTAAACTCATTTTTATTAATAGCATGATAGAAAGAAAATACAAGAGATAGATATCACTAGATTGGTTCAATGGATCTTCTCTACACTCCTTTTTACTTATCAAATTGCTTTCACAAGCACAAGCCAAACACTTTAATGATGGTATCAAGTACTTGTCTAAATTCTCTTAGTTGTCATCCTAAGGAAAATTTAGGGAAGCACTCTAAATTATACTGAAATTATCTAAGTGACTGAACTCCCTTACAAATATAACAACACAACTATTTATAGAAAAACATAAATAGGTATCTGGCATTGAAATATTTTAAAGATTAGCGACACTGCGCCCAACAAATGAATTAACGCCGTTGCACTATTTTTCTTGTTCTGCCACGGCACTTGCTGACATGGATCATTTACTTAGTGAACATTCGCGTCGCTTCGCTGACAGGTCATGTCCTTGGGAAGTAACAACTGCAACACTGCGGCGATGCTGACTTTCAGAACGCTGCAGCGCCAGAAGGGCAGTTTGGGCACCGGAGCGTTGTTGATTGTGACGTCGCGGTGCTGGACAACATAAAACTCGACATTGCAAAGTTGATATTTAACTATCGTGGAGCTATTCGACAAAGAAGTTGGCACTGCAATGTTGATCTTCTGGCACTCTTGTGGTGTCTTTGATGGCATTGCGGCGTTGTTTGTTCCAACACCACGACACTATATGGAACTTAGAATTTTTAAGCCTTTTTCTGTATTTTCCTGCACAACACAACTAAAACAACACATGCTCTAAAAATATAACACATAAAATGACACATTATTTACATTTATCAATTTTATTATTATTAATTCATTAAATAATATAAAATTATTAAGCAAATGTGAATCAACCCCTCAAGCAATTTTTTGTTATTCGCGCACCTCAATTTATGTGCCATCAACTCGGGCAAATGCGAATTTTGTCCTTTCGATTTGCGGAAAGACCCATGCAATATTAGTTATATCTAGGTAATTTTGATGTTATGCATGCAACAACGTTGTTCGTTTCATGAACGGGCGACGTTCGGGTGATGTTGTATAATGTTATGTTCGTAATTTGTCGTTTTAGTTTACGTTCTTTTGAATCAGACACGGGTAGTTTTCCTTAGGTAAACTCGATGTTTCAAGTGCAACATCGCAATTCATTTTGTGATTAGGCGATGTTCGGGGAATTTTTCGCAGCATCGTCATGGTCAATTGTTGCTTTTATCATCCGCTTGAGCGAGCCGCGTGCAGGTGTTTCTTCTTAGATTAGTTCGACATCCTGAATACATCAATGCGACCTGTTTTGAGATCTGATGACGTATGGAGGGTTGGTTTTTACCACAGTCAAGGTGTCTTGAGTGAGCTGTGCTTGACGTCAAATTGATTGGTCCCCTTCTCGTCGAACTTGCTTGCACTGATTTCATAATGCGCATGGAGGTCAACATGTATTTTATAGTGCGCATGGAGGTCAACATGTAGCATTTAATAAAGGATTTATAATAATTAATGAAGGTTCAATAGTTTTGGTAGGAAAATACGTGTCTAGAAGTGAAATTTAATTCGGGCATCCATGCTATCTTCCTCATTTTCAATGCAATTGGTATGCTAGTCGAATCATTATGGCAGTTGATGAAACTACAGTAAGTCTTTCATATTGGAGATGAAAATGAACAATATATCTTTTATTTAAAGATCATAAAAAATTATACACATAGATACATGAATATATGCATTTCTGTTATGCTAAAAGTTCAATTTCATGCGTGTGTCACAGTTTTTTTTTTTTCTATTGCTATGATGAACCTAGGACTTTCAAATGTTGACTTTTAGATCTTAAAAATTTATCAGCTGCTAGATTGTGTTTTTTTTTTCCTTACAATGTGCTTATACATTATCTAGTAGTAATAAACTTCGTTATAATTTTTCTGTAGGGTTTTTATTGTTCTTCCTAGTAAGGTATAAGTGGAGACGTGTAAAATGTTAATTTCATGGACTGATTCTCATCAACTATCTTATGTCTGCAGTTGTGCGCATTTGACTGCACTAAGGAGGGACTCAATAGGTAAATGCTTTTCCTTAATGTGTAAATGATACACCAACATAATCATTATTATCATTATCCTAATCCCAATTATGTTGGCCAGGATTGGCATTCTAAATCCACATATTTTATTCATTTATTTTGTGGACTTCTTGAGATGTTGAGCCTATTTTTTACATATCATTTTGAATAACTTCTATTGAGTGTTAGACTTATTTTTTATAAATCATTTTGTACAACTTATATTCATGTTTTTTTAATGCCTATTGATTTTCATTTTTAATTTTTTGATACAAATTTTATTTAATCATCTAATGCATAAATGATATATGTTTTTGAAATGTCTTGAGCTTTCCATTACTTCCCCAGTAAACAAAAGGCACTTTTTAACGTAGTTTTAGTTGTTAATGATCTACAGTTGTAGTTGGCCATATTTTTCGTGCATTTCATATTTAGCCATCATTTTTGTTTCCTGTAACTATTGGCTTAAGATGTACGTGAATACGGTAATTTCAATTTTTTAGGCTTGGTGTCCGTGATATTCATCGACCCTCCAAGTGAGCTTCTTCCAACCAAGGGCGATCTCTAGAAATTAGGCTTTATTTTTCTATGAAAGAGGGATGTTGATTAGTAATGTTTGGGTTGTGTTACTGTGACTAATAGCCGGTTTGCATTACTGTGGACTCATCCCTGGTCCGTCCTGTGCTTTAGTTTGGTTGATGAAGACTCAACGTTTGTGAAATATGATTAAGTAGACAATAAAGAGTAGTTGATGATAGATTGGTTGGATGTCGTTGAGTTTAAGGGTCAGGATAGGGAGCCAGGTAAATGATTTAGTTCATTTTGAACAAGTTTGTAGGGATTTTTAGTTGGTAATTCTACATGAAACCCAGCTTGTGTGCTAAGTGCGATGTAGTCTGGGCTAAATTGGCTTTCATTGGGATGCAGTTAGTGAAGATCAATTTTACAGGGGAGAACTGCTGTTTTGATTGAAATGTATTTTGTTTTCCAAAATAGACGTAAATATATCTTAAAGTTATTTTAGTTAGTAATGCTACATGTCCCACTTAAGCCTTTAGTGCCAATCTAGGAGGGTGGAGTTTAGCTGGGTAAAATGTATATGTGAGTGGATTTGGTGGAGATCATTGATCGAACGGGAAATAAGCTGATTAGTTTGCTAAGTGTAAATTCTCAAGAAATGTATATTTATTGAAGTATTTTAGTTTATATTGCAACACAAGAACCCTTTTTGTGTTTAGGATAGATGATGATTGGGTAATTCCCACATACCTATTTGTGTCCAAATTTCATCTAATAGATTGGGACTAGGTTTGGGATAAGGGGCTATTTGGTTGTCTAAAAAAAAAAAAAGAATGTAAAAGGAATGCAACGTAAAAGGAATGTAGGGTAAAATGAATACTTTTGAGTTGTTTAGATGAGTGTAAAAGGAATATATAAGATTACGTTTTTTTGTTTGAAGTAAAGTGATTGCAACAAAGGTGGATTAGATATTTTGCAAAAAAATTTTAATGAAGAATGTGAAAATACGATTGACTTTAGTGATTTTAGCACCCTAAATGAAAATAAAGATTTTTGTTTTTATCGGTGTATAAGTAAAATCGAAGTTGGAGAGGCTTTAAAGAAAATGAAGTGTGGAAAAGCTGTTGGACCTGATGATATATCAATAGATGTGAAAATGTTTAGGAGATAAAGGAATTTCTTGGCTTGCTAAATTTTTAAATACTATTTTGAAGACAAAAGATTTCGAATCTGTTGGAGAATGAGTGTGTTAATTTCTATTTTTAAGAATAATGGTGATGCACAAGAGTGCGAATTATAGAGGAATTAAGTTAATGTGTCATACTTTAAAACTATGGGATCGAGTTATGGAGCGTAGGTTGTGGCATGATACTAATGTTTCTCAAAATCAATTTGGATTCATGCCGGGTAGGTTTACTATGGAAGCCATACATTTCTTGAGAGGTTTGATGGAGAACTTTAAAGAGAATAAGGTGGATCTACATATGATATTTATTGATTAGAGAAAACATATGATAAAGTTTCAAGAGAAGTGCTATGGAGAGTTCTTGAAAAGAAAGAAGTTAATAACGCTTATATTCAAATCATTTAAGATATGTATGCCGGAGCTATTACTTGTGTTAAAACACAAGGTGGTTTGACCAAGTATTTTCCTATTTCGGTTGGATTACATCAAGGATTAGCCGTAAGTCCATATCTTTTTGCTTTAGTCATGGATGCTCTCACTAGACATTTGCAACAGTATGTACCTTGGTGTATACGTTTTGCTGATGATATTCTTCTTATTGATAAGATTAGGGGAGGGAGTTGAAGGTAAACTTGAATTATGGAGGTCAACCTTAGAGTCTAAAGGTTTCTGCTTGAGTAGATATAAAACTGAATATATGTAGTGTAATTTTAGTACCAATAGACCTAGTGAGGGCATTGTGACTTTGGGCGATCAAGTCATTAATAAGAGTATACATTTTAGATATCTTAGAATTATTGTTCATAGTGATGGTGAAATAGATGGAGATATTATCAATAGAATTCAAGTTGGATGGTTGAAGTGGAGGAATGCATCGGGCTTGTTGTGTGATAGAAAAGTCCCCCTCAAACTTAAGGGAAAATTCTATAAGATGGTGGTGAAACTTGCAATGCTTTATGGTGTCGAATGTTGGCCATTAAAAGAGAAGCATAATACTAAGTTAAGTATTGCAGAGATGAGGATGCTTAGGTGGATGAGTGGCTTTACCCTTAGAGATAGGATACGAAATGAGCATGTACGTGAAAAGGATGGAGTAGCTCTAGTGGAAGATAAGATTAGAGAGAGTCGCCTTTAGATGGTTTGGTCACATTAAACGGAGACCTTCCGATGACCCGGTTAGGAAAGTTGATGTATTAGATTTGACTTATGTTAAGAGAGGTAGAGGCAGACCTAAAAAGACTTTGGTAGAAAATATTAGAAATGATATTTATTTATTAGATTTAAATGAGAATTTGACTTTTAAAGGGACACAATGACAAAAAAGGATTCATGTAGCCGACCCCACGTAGTGAGACAAATGCTTGATGTTGTTGTTATTGAAGTAATGTGAATGCAATGTAAAATACAAAAAAGTTGTTGTCGGTGGCTAACATTGGAGGCGGTGTGGCCGGCGGTGGTGGTGGCAGGCGTTGGCTAGCAAAGGTGGGCGGATAGCGGTGGTCGGGGGTGGTCGAGGGTGGCTGACGGTGGTCGACAATAGGTAGAGGTGCTGGTTGGCAGTGGAAATGGCGGCGAGTTTCCGGTGTATTTGGAAATTGCGCAAATTGGCCAAATTTCAAGTACTCTTGATTTTAACTATAGGGTGAATTTTTTTTTTTTTTTTTTTTCATAAATTTATTCTGCATTCCTTTTACTTCAAACCAAACACATATTTCTAAAATCCCTGTATTGAAATACTTTACACCTCTTTTAAACAAACCAAACATCACAGCCCCTGAAGTTTGTTCCAGACTCCCAACGCAAGAAAGTTTTACATTAGATGTTGCAATCTATCTTGGATATTGTAGTTGTATGCTCTGTTAAAGCTCTCTGTCATTTTTATTTCATCCGTCATCCATAACGTCAATAGTGAACTATATGATTGATAATAGATACCAATGTAGTGCCAATGTCTTTTCTTCAAGTTTAATATTGTAGTTTCCCGAATACACCATACTTTTTTCATCATACTCTCTTTTCCTCTCCTGTAGGTGAATATGCTGCAGATGACGCTTGGAGTTTCCAAGATTTAGAAGATCAGATCGGCAAGGTCTATTTATAACCATGCAGTAAATTTTCTATCTACTTGAGCTTCTCCTCGTGGAAGCTTGCATGCCCCTGAATGGAGTTCAGATCCAGATCCAGATCCTTGGTGAACTGAGCTGTGGTGATCCTAAGCTAAAGGTTTAGTTGGCTCATTGCAGATGGCGAATCTCCTTGCTTGAATATCATCTTTCATGCGTGTGATTTAGGAAAGCTTTCATAACTAAAATTTTTTAGAAGGTTTTATGCTCCTAATATTTGAACCGTTAAAATAATTTATTCTTGCTGTAAGTGGAATAATGTGGAGCGCCGTAAGGGCAAAACTTGTTTGTGAAGTAATTGGTTTTAATCTTTATTTAAAAAGAAAGTCTGGTTGTTTCTGAGCTGGTTTTTATAATTTTTTCAAATTTTAATGAATACATTTGAGGTTTGAAATTGAATTTTCATTAGCCCAAGTTAAATTAATATTCTTATAAAATAAGTAAATTGATTTTCTAATTGTTTGTTAAGATATTATCGCTTGTATTTGAAGTATCTCTACTTATGACTAATAAAGAAATTTTGAAATTATCTTAAGCGTAATTATTAATAAAATGTCCCTACGCTAACATAATATTAGTTCATTAATATTATTAATTAATGTCATGGATGTGGGATTGCTAATGAGAATGGTTTGTATGTGATGTGAGCGTGCTAGTTGGAGAAAGGGATTCATGAGCATTGATGC